>JAXIUT010000021.1:7353567-7372791 GCA_035586675.1 Eurytoma californica | reverse complement strand
CAGAATAAAAACAATTTTCATTAAGCAAACATTTTTTTTCAAAATCGATCAGCTTTACAAAAGGAAGGGCATAAAGCGCCGTACAAGTTCGCTCCTTAGCGCGAGGAGGAAATACCCCATTGCGACCCACATACGTCGTTATCTCCAAGTATACACCTGTAAATCTTGGGGTGTGCATCGGCGGCAGGCGCTCTACCCAGGGCAATAACAGTCGCCTCGGTGAGATACCGAGGTGCCAAAGGTGTGCGCGCAAGCTCGCCTCGGCAAGACGTCGCTGCCCATATAGGCGCGTGCGCGCGTGTCCCCGTCTATATAATTCAGACCGCGCGCACGGGCTTCGTTAGTGTGGACGCGCTCATAACGTTACACCGAGCTGCGCACATGTATAATGCAATTCGACCTAAGTGCCGTTTACACCTGCAACATTAGTCGCGCGTGGACCGGACGCGCAAGGCCCCTTTTCGATATATCCCCCCCCCCCCCCTCGCGGGGGTTATTGCTGTACGAAAATCGATACTTTTCGCTGATGACTTTTTAATAATAGGCCGCAGCGAGTTTCGTACGTTATCTCTCCCTCTGGCTGGCCGCTAGATTGAGTTGTTTTCTATAAAGACAGGCTATTTGGAAGGTTAATGTTTGCATTCATCTTCGCGATCGCGATCGTGAGAAGAATTACGATATTCATGCCGTGGCATTTTGTTTTTCGATTAATTTAATTATATCTTTCGATGATGCGACGAGTTCTTTTCGATACAATGTATACGTGGTTTAACCAAATGGAATGATGTAAATAATATTTGGTAAATAATTTAGAGTATTCTCAAAAAAAAAATTTTTTGTTAAATTATAATTTTTATTTTATTCAAATTCATTAAAATTAGCAAATGATCATTGCTTTATTAAAAAAAATATATTGAAATAAAAATGTTCATTAAACATTAAATAATTATTATCTGCTAAGTTGTATGTTTATAAATAATCTATATTTACTGAGCCGCGTGATGACAAACTACGTACGGTAATTATAGGTACACGAATAAATGCATCGTAATGAAATTAAAAAAAAACTCGATTGCGCGAGTATATTTATCGCAGAAAAGCGTGAAGATGATTCTGGAAACACGGATAAACAAATTGATTTATCGCGACAACAGCTGCCGCGGGGCGCGTAGGCCCCCGGCTTTTCCGGGCGCTTACACCTACGACCGGAAAAGGGGGGTCCGGCCCGATGAAAAAGCACGATAATCGCATAAGAATCGAGCGTTACGCGTATATACGCCCGCCGCAGGATTTGTGTAGGTTCGGAAGCGAGGGGGAGTGAGCGGAGAGAGCCGCGCGGCGGGACAAATGTTCACGGGCGAGAAACGCGATACGCCGGGAATAACATCGCTCATGTGGCGCGCGATTAACATAATTTGATATCTACGGATTAGTTGACATGTTTATTAACGATAATTTTCGGGGGGGACCTCGCTTTCATCGCGCGCCTCGTGCTCTTTCGGAAATCGTCGGACACACGCGACCTTACACCAATAAGCGTCACGCACTACGTGGCTTTTATAGCGATCCCATGGGAAACGACGTCCGCTAGTTGTCTCACTCGAATGCTTCCGTGTTGTACAAGCGCCTGTGTGGTATCCCGGATTTCGGCCGAATGTACACAAAAATGTTGGGATTACCTGGATGACTCGTAAGAGCATTATTGAAGATACGGATCTGCTATTAAGTAGGGGCGATTTTCGGCTAAAATGTTTCCGTATTAGTACAACGTACGAGCAACTCAGTCATAAATTTAGAATTTTTTTAAATTAATAGGAAATAATCATAAGTAATATAATTATTTTTTTTCTATAATACAGAATTTCTTCTATCTATTTCTCATTAAAATAAAAGATGACAGGAAAAGAAATAATTTTATAATAATTTATAAAAATATATAAAAAAATACAAAATAAGTGCACTGATACGTAAACGTTACGTGAACAACCACCATAAATATGAGACTACAGCCAACCTGGAAATATTTGCCCGTATTTCCATAAATTATTATAACGCCATAGGGAACAAACATGATGAAGACAAAACTAATTTTACTGACTATATCACTAATTTTTACGGAAATCTTGATAATTTTTAGTTCACCGTAAAAACTGCCTAAAAACGCACAATTTAAGAGACTGTTTTCTATGATACCTATAAGGAATTTTTACGGGAAAATTACTGAATTTTGTGTGATTCTGGGTTGGTTGTCACAGTTGAAAATTTTATATAATTTATAAATAGAAAAGCTCCGCAATTTTTGCAGGAAAAGCTCCATAATTTTCGCACGAAAAGATCCATAATTTTTACAGAAAAAGCTCGATCCACAATTTTCATTGAAAAAGCTCGATCCGCAATTTTCATTGAAAAAGCTCGATCCGCAATTTTCATTGAAAAAGCTCCTTGTTTTTTTATGAGCTTTTGATAAAAATTTTTACTACGGAGAATCATGCAATTTTCAAATAAGAATTACAGTAATTTTCTCATAAGAATTTTGAGTGTATTAAATCATTCAACGAATATGTTTTCATTTAATTTTTACGAAAACTTTTCTCGCTTTACAAATCCAACACACCTTCACTATTTCATATTGAGAGAGAAATTTTATTAAATAAAAGGCGCATTTCATAATTTTTATCTCGCATATTTCGCTAAAAAATTCTATCCGCGTTTTATTTAGAAAATCTCGTCCCTTGCCGTGGAAAAGAAGGGAGAACCGCTGGCTCGGCGCTCGGGTTACCGAGCTAAACGTTCGGGGAGGCCGGTAGCGCGGGAAAAATGCACGGCCGTCAGGGATGATCAATCTCGCCCGGGTGGCTGCCGGTGCGCGCAAGACCGGCTTCGGCGTGCGGTGCCGCGACGCGTGAAACCTCGCGCGTGTGACGCTTCCGAGAAAAAGGTCGACCGGGGCCTTGCCGCGTCTAAGTACCGGCCGCGAAGGGAAGCGTCGTCCACGGGTAAGTATCGCTTGCACTCGTAGATCGCGGGGCTTCCGTATCGCACGCGCGCACCGGACACTTGCGCGCACCGATCGCGGACCACGCGGATCGCGTGCTTTTGCGCCTTGGTTCACGGGAAAAGAACCCCCGCCTCGCCGGCTCCTGGATTATGGAACGACTACTGGTCTGCCGAGTACGGGTCATAGTGCGCTAGTACCGTCTTCTTGGAGAATTCGAAGTATTCGACGGCTTTCAAAGATAACGGAGGTAGCGAGCTTGCGCGTAAAATTGTTACTTTATGTGTGAAATAAGTTTTCGTATCCTGATTCTTTTAGCGTATGGACACTTTTAACTACGAAAAAATCTTGAAACGGTAGATGTATTTTATTCTGTAATAAATAAAACTAAAAAGCTGCAATAAAATGAAGCGATTTTTTTATTGAAAAATCAGAGAAAACAAGACACTTCCAGCAGAGAATTTAATTGAAACATTTAAAATTAAATAAAATGTACCTGGAGCCTGCCGCTGCACTCTGAAAATTCGCTTTTGTAAATAATTGTGTTCCGGGAATCAAAAGCTCCATTCGAAAATTCCGAAAAAAAAGAATTTAATAAACGTTATGCTCTCAAAGGAAAATTTCATTTTGCCCGGTAAAAACTTTTTATCGAATTATATACAACTGCATCCCGGTGGCTTTCCAGTGGCACGTGAAACGTTTTATTACATACAGCGGTGCACACTTGAGGGACACAAAAAAATTCCATCAAACTTTTTTCCGCGCTAAAAATACATCATCCTCCAGGAAAGAAGCTCGATAATCAATTTTCCCACGCATTTCATAAGCCATTGAATTTCCGCCCCGGGGGCCGCGCGGAATAACGTTAGAAATATGCCAAAATAGAAGTTAATGAAATGCAAACGTTTGACATATTGTCAAAGTTTCGGGAGCGGGGGGAGTCCGAAGAGCAAACGGGACAAAATAAACGGCGCCCTCTGACCAAATATATACAGGCAAACAGAAAATACAGCGCGCGGCGCGCTGCGCACCGTTCCGTGGGTTTCCTCCTCGCCCGGGCGCGCAGCGAGGGTCTCTTCTCGGATTTATTGGCGGATATTTATTAAATCGGATTGGCGCGCCGCGCGCGCCGCCGGCGGCTGAGTGAATCTGTATTTGTCCATTGTCTGGGCGATTTAATTGCAAACATCAATACGTTCCCACCGCCGCACGTCTCAATTCCGCGCTCGCAATACCTCGCTCTCTCGACGCTGTGCGCGTGCCTTTTTTTCCGCCGATTCGCGTTTCGTTATAAAACGCTCTCGAGAGAATTTTTACTGCTCGCGTGCCGGCTACCAATAAGCCGGGGTTCTTCTGTAACGAAAAAGCTATTGAATTCGTAGGACGAATTCGATTAAACTAAGCAGATGCTTTTCATATGCTCTGCTGGAAGTTGGAAACATTTTACATTATTTATTTAACTAGTAATTAATACGTTGTAAAAACAATTGGTGGATAACTTTTATCTTTGATTGTATTGCAGATCATATGTTTGATTGGCATTTTAACATC
Organism: Eurytoma californica; assembly: GCA_035586675.1. NCBI lineage: Eukaryota > Metazoa > Arthropoda > Insecta > Hymenoptera > Eurytomidae > Eurytoma > Eurytoma californica. The sequence goes on along the minus strand of JAXIUT010000021.1, from coordinate 7,368,245 downwards.
AAACACACTTTTAATTGAAAATACTTTACACCAGTGCACGAATGTATCGCTGCTTTTTGTAACCAATTGATGTAACAAGTGTTCTGAGAATTTTTGGAAAGTAAAACAAATATCAGTAGCGTGCTGATGCACTTAAAAATTTCCTGGGAATTCGTAATATTTATTCAGTTTATATTGAAAGGCTTTTATACGTCGAATAACTTTTGAACAGTCTACAAAGTTATTACGAATTCAAAAAAAGTTTTTAAATTCTACTTAATTCAAGAATCAGATCGAATAAAATTAATTCTTTGTCAAATATTGAATTTGAATTAAATAAACAAAACTATACTTTTTAAATGCAAACAATAAAAGCAGAGTACACTTTTTTACGTTCGGTACTTTGAAATGACAGCATTGTTACGAAACTTTTTGTCATTCGCCCTGGTGTCACAATTTTTACGGTCGCGCGCCGCTAAATAATTTGGCAAACAAAGTAACGCCCCGCTTTACGGAAAAAAATGCGCGCGCGCAAATGTATTCAACGCACTTTTAATTAACGCCAGTGCGGTCGAAAGCGCGGATCCGACGCAGTCGTCGCATTTACAATTTCCCCGCGCCCTTTTTTTTCTCTAGCCCCGTTGACCAGGGCCGAAAGAGACGGAGACTTTTTTTTCGTAACGAGTGCGTGTTATTATGTCATCGGCGCGTCGATAGCACGACGCGGGGTTCGTTAAACAGCGCGTTTAATTTATCGTCCGAATGACTCGATGCGCTCTGCTAGACCGACCGCCCCACCATCCGAGCCCCGGGCGATGCGCTCGTACCAAGGCTTTTAATTGAATTTTTAAACTGTCTCCTAGCTGTGTGCAGAGTGCGCATTAGCCTGTGCTCTTTTTCTCTACGGTAATTGGCTCCACCTTCCCGCGCTCCCGATAAATTCTATCAAAAGTTGCGAGTGCGCGCTGTGTCAACAAACAATTGGTGCACTCTGCTCTTTTTCAGTTAACTCCTGTTCCTTTTTTTTAGTTTAATAAAAAGCCTGTTTGATAGCGAAACAATAGTTTGTTTTTAGTCAGTCTAGAGTAATGCAATTTTGACTTTTAGTTTATTTTGAAAATTTAATTGGGATGTGCGTGAAAAATTAAATTAAGTTTTATTAACTGTGTTTAATAAAATATCGAAAAATATTCGACTCGCATTTTTTCTTTTTTCATTCGTAAATTTTAACTTGGTATATTTTTGTTAATAAGTGTTAAATTGAAAATACTAATAATTATTTAATTAAATTTTTCATGCAAAATCCCAAATACTCTCTATTTTCAGAAAATTGCTATTTTCAGGAAGCATTTACTTCGTCTATAAGAGACATCAAAACTACGATTTTAATTCTCTTTTTGAACGGTGTAAAGAAAAGGTTAAGTTGAGAAATGTGTGTCTGATAAAAAAAAATGCAAGGTAAGGGGTATTGAAGAAAAACAAACGAGATACACGTGTACCTCGTCAATTCATTCTCTGGCATATCATTCAGCGAATCGCAAGACATTTTTTTGTTCGCCGCTTATCTACAACAAGTAAAGTGCAATGCGGTCTGACATTTACAACCGACAGAACAACGAGTTTATCAAAGCCTCGGAGCGGATCATCCATTAATTAGATAGGTACATTAATTGCGTGTAAAGAAAATAGCAGCGTAGTCGGTAAAATTTGAATATTATGTAGTTCGGCGATTATCGGCGCGATCTTTGAACAGTTGTCGAGCATGCCCCTTGTTGCTCGTACACACGCTTCTTTCATTTACGGTGGAGTTTTATCGAACTTTTGCATCAGCGTTAGAATTTGCAAGGGTAGATATAATTTATACGAGGACATTAAACCATCATTCTCATTGTCTTGCAAGTAGGTTTATGGTCGAAAGACAAAACGGCTTTGGCTATAAAATTTAATGCTAAATTTCCGTACTTTATAATAGAATATTCAGTGATTTGACAAACAATAGCCGTCGACGAGTAAAAATTACGATTCCTACATGGAAGTTTCTCAAAGTTTGTCTTAAGCGTTACGAGATAAGCGAGGAGAAAAGTCACAAAGAGGAGTTCAAAGGAAAGGGAAGCGATGCCCCGAAGAATAAATATAGTGGGCATTGTAAAAAGGAAACTATTAATATCAATTATAGGTAATAAAAAGTTTGAGAGAGTCAAAAGTGAGCGAGCGTCTTAGGGAAATAAGGCAGGCCCCATTCGTTTCACGCAGAAGCGAGAAAATTAGAATGTAACGCCGCGAGTCCAGAGGGAGAACAATGAAACAATTATGCTGGTAAGCTGAGCAGGACGTTTGTTCTCATGATGACTTTAAAGCTATACGGCGCTCGGGCACAATAGAGAGGGAGAGCGAGGGAGGGAGCTTTATTTTTGAGTACCGAGACCAAAGGTCTTATTCCAAATTTAACGCTAATCATTGACGCGTGCTTAAATACCATAACCAACCGCTACGGGATTCCCATCATGATAAATTTACGCGCGAGAAAATAAATACATATGTGTCAATACGAGGGGCGAGTTAGGCAAATACGAACCTACTTAGCTTTTAGAGCTGCAATTTCTTTTTAAAACTTGAAAATTAATTTTACTTAGTCAATTTTTACCAAATTTTTATTCAAATGCGATTGTACGAGGCTGCAGAAATTTGCATGGAAATTGCAAAGGAAATGACAAATACTTTTTCGTTTAGAAAATTGTTGATTAGCATGCACAAGAAATTTGAATTCTTTTCATCCAAAACATTCTTATTATCAATGGTTAATCGCATCCTGTAATATATTTATACATTTTTCAACTCGTTAGATAAAATGTATAATTACGATCTCATTAACATTTTTTCTCACGTTAAGTTACGACTCGTATTTATACTTAACAGAACGCTACATCAGTTATTGAAGATAATTCGACGAGGTTGAAAAGACGCGCGATGTAGAGAACAAAAAAAGAGAGAAACGACAAGGAAAAAGATTATGAGAAATGAGAAGGAGAAAAGATGATCGTAACTTCTGGTATTAAAATAATGAAGAGCTAAGTTACGAGAGGCTGTTTTATGCATTCTTATAATCCGATACTTCGATCACCTTGCCGGTTCAGCAAATATTAAGCCCACAAACACATCTTCATTTATTAAGGACAATTTACATTTTAAATGTAACTTTTTCATTTGGACAAAATCGATGTAATAATTTAAAAAAATGTAAATTGGTTTAAAAATTGAAAGATGTAAAAGAGCAAATGTTCGTATAAAAATTTTAAAGTTTTAAATAAACAAAACGAATCGCCTACTCTTTGCGCTACTTGCTTCTTCATTATACTAATACACTGCACATATTTGCGAAAATTTCACCATTCAGTGCTTGACCTCGACTGTTTATTTTCATCCGTGAAATTAGACGTTGAAACTATCCGGATATTTGCCATGATTTTCACGTGTTACGAACAAATCAGAAGAGCTGACAGTGGGAGCAGTTTCTGATCCTCGGCCACGAGGTATTCTTCAAGTTGCTGCGTTGCATTCCCATATCGAATTCAAAGTTCGTGCTGCTCGCTTGCGCTTTGGTCTCCTGCTCGCATTAGCAGTAACTCAGAATTATTAGTCCCTCGCTCCTCTATTCTCCTTGCATACGCAAGCAATCGGTTTATAGCACACGCGCGCTTAAACTCCACTCGCATAAATAAATGCGCCTGTCTGCTTCCAGTATTCGCGTAGATATGGCCGTGTACGCTATAGCGATTGCCTTTTCACTCCGCATGATAATCGGCGATAACCGAGTAAAGATTTTCTTCCAACATCGTACCATAATTTATAACAAATGATTTTTAAAACCATTCTAAAATCATAGAAATAATTATTAAATTATCCAAGATATTTAAACGATAGCGTACAAGAAATCTCCCTAATGTTTCTAAAATTTCCTAAAGATGTCGCTGATTTTCCAAAGATTCTCAATAATTTCTACCGATTTTCAAAATTTTTCTTGGATTTCTACATTGATTCATTTGATTTCTCCCAGTGCATTGCCCCTCGCAAGCAAAAGTATAAATAAGTGGGATAGTTTGTAAAATGTGAACATTTTTTTTAAGTTAAATTTTTTTAAGATCATAATTTAAATGAATTTATTTTAGAGAATCCGCCATCGAATTAAATTTCGTAGAAGCCGTAGACATAACGAATGAAAAACTAGTCTCCGTTCAATTTAACATACATTATGATCAGTGGTCTGGTCGGCGGTGGCCATTGGATACAGTGGAAGCTACAACTCCTGCCCGTATGTCCAAGAAAAGGCAGAAGGCAAAGAAGACGCAGCGCCGGTAGCACCTCTACGTGATGGCATGCGCGCCAACTTTTATGCCTACCCGAAGCGTGACTTTGTTTCTTTGACGTAAAGTTTATCCACCGCACTGCCGCGAGTACACTTACTGTTTGAGTATAGCAAAATGCTGTATTTCACGGTGAAGCGCTGGTATAGCCTCCAAGTAATTACCCACTAAAGCTAAGTTAAGGAAGGACGCGGGTTTGCCATGCATTGAAGATACCGATAGTTATGGTAAGACTGCTGAATAACTCATTACGGGGCCGTTATTGTCCTAAAATAATTTTTTGTTTAAAGGAAAATTTAAGTTGTAAAATCAATATTATTGTAATTTAATCATGGATTAAAGCATGCACTGATGAAACTTATCTATTGTAAATAAGTTATGAATGAACCTTCAAAATTTTAATTTTTAGTCAATCTTACTATTAAACCTACTTGTTTTTTTGTTTCTACTTAAAAAACTATTTGCTGAGTAAATAATGAAAATTTAAAGTCACCATAAAAGTATTACCAGTAAAGTAAGCTTTTTCGAATAAAACATTATATTATTCCGATGCGCATAATTCTGGTATCGGAATAAGCATCTAAATACAACGGGTACACGCGGCGTGTGCATATGGGGCATCAACTATATTTGTACGTATGGAGAATTTGCCGTGTGAGCCGATTAAGGGGAGGCAGCGTGTGTGGGATGGCTGAGCCGACGCTGCCAGGCTGCACTCCGCTCGACGAGTGCAGCGAGCATCGGGCACCGGTGCACGTGCCTGAAAATTGTTGCTCGATGATAATCGGATGCGCCGCGGTGAAAGTTTAGCAAATCTTCAATCTCGCGCAAAGCCGGATGTGCGCGCGTGCATTTTTACCGTCACGTTTTATATTATTCCGCGTTATTTATCCGCAGCGCAAATAGACACGCGCGTCAAAACTTTCACGGTCATCGAGGTTGCGATCGTGACGAATGATCTGATCTTTTTAGCAGTATTTTTCTTATGGTAATTGTTGCAACAGTTTGGAGGGAACAGGTTTTACTAAATAATTGTTGCTTTATTTATCAAAGTGCACAAAGTGATTGGTAAGAAGAAAAACGAATGAAACCTTAGTACTTTTTTTTAATTAGATAGTTCTTTTTTTTTTAATTTTATTCAAAGTGACTATTATTAGATTAATTAGAAGATGATTATACGTTACTGTTATATCAAAGTACGTAGAAATCGAAACACTAAAGATCTAACGACTCAAATGTTCAAAATCGAAAGTCCCCAAAGATTATTTTTATTGTTTTGATCAAAATTTTATGTTTTCTTTTTTGACTACAATATTCATCTTCTATAAGGCGTAACTGCTATCAAAAAGAAAGAAAATGTAAAGACCTTTAATTATAAAGACACCACGCGATGAAAAATCTTTTTTTCTTCAAAACTTATAGAAGTAAGATAGGCGAACGATTATATTAATTTCTACCGTGTATTTACTTGAATTTATTTAACTGACATACCTAGGCACTTTTAAAGGTAAATGAAGAGAAAAAGTTGTATCTACTACCGGACACTGGCTATAAACACGGTGGCCGCATTTTCGACAGCTGCAGTTGTCGGTTCCAGCTCTTAGCTAAGTTTGCAGGTGCGAGGTAATCGAAATTTGCGGAGTACTACATCTCTGCCGGCACGCGACACGTGCCGCTGAACTAAAAGGATTGAGAGTACTGTGTTGCTATCCATTTCGGCAATCAAAGATGAAGTGGATTTACGAGCCACATCGGGGAACAAAGCAATGAAAACGTTTTGCTCACGCGAGATGACGAGAAAAATGATAATAGGATTAAAAGAAGAAAGTGATCGAGGAAACAAAGTCTAAAATATGTTTGGGAAAATAAAAATGAATTCCCACAATTTTTTAATAAAGTGACCTCGATGTACGACAGAAAATAATTGTGCATATTTCGTATATTTTCATATTTTTAAGCATAAATGGAGAAAGGGTTTTTACTGGCACCATGCTTGCTTTTTAATAATGTTATTGAAAATATCAGAAAATACTTTAACAAATAAATACTTTGCTTCTAATAATTTAATTCTTTTTTTGCAGTAGTCACGTTGGTCATTAAGATAACTTTCACTACTAGACATTTTCCTCGGCAAAACTGAAAATATTTAGCATATGTATATTATTTAGCAAAATTGTCTCTTCTAATAATAACTTATATAAAAAATGTCTCATTGCACAAGTTTATTATTTTTTACATTATACTGTCTCTTTTGTATTAATTGTATTCTTATTGTTGTTCAGGTAAACAATGCTCTTTATATTTTTAAAAAATTGTGCAGTGAATTAACTAATTAAAAATTTCTGTTCTGTCATAGGGGGAATTAAAAAGAACGTCTCCACACAGATTTAAATCAGCAGCATTGACGGTCAATATTACTTACTTACTTTAAAACATATTAAATATAACTGACAAAAATAAAATTTTTCTATTATTTAATAATGTAGGTTGTGGCTTCTAACACTGTACAAAAGATTTTAAAAGAGGTTAGTTCGTAATTATTTATGATATAAACAATGAATGCAAAGTGCGCTTTAAAAAATGGATTTTTTTTTTATTTGCAGCGTTTTAACATAACTTGTGATAACTATGATCTATACTGCAGTCAATTAATCGAAAGATTGCCAAATTTAAAAACCCAATCTGATGTATATCAATCAAATTGCGAGGTACTTATTCATTAATATATTTTGAATACATATGATGTTTTATACAAATTATGCTTTATATTTTCAGGAAAGATTAAGGCCTGTTGTGTGCACCTTTACCAACATTTCTACGACTACTGAGTCGTCTGAGTCTGCTGTTTGACAAAAAAAGTCTTACACTGTAATTTCAAAACTTCTAAATCTATGAAATTTTAAAAATAATTTATTGGAAAATGCATGATACTAAGAAATTTAACACCACCTCATTATTTGTAATCACTATAAATAAAATGTTATCTTGAAAATTGGCCTTGTTAAAATTTCAACCATTATACGAAAGGAAAACAGTACGACTGATGATTTCATTAACTACTCTCTCGTTACAAAACGTTGATAATCTTATTTACGAGCCTACCTAATCACTCTGTAGCGAATTTCAGCGTTCCTTAGTCGTTTGATGCACCGCTACCGCGCTGCTCCTTTTGCCCGCGTATAATATAAAATCAGGCTTAAGTTCGTTAATTTCGCGAGGTCTTTGGCATCCCGGGCGAGAAACTCCTGTGAAGTCCCGACAACAAAAAAGCAAAAGAGGGAAGGCAGAAGGCGATTAAGGAGGATAGAATAAAAGATAGTCGAGGGGTCGCGAGGAAGGAAGGGACGAGATAGTCGGAGGAAGAGAGAGGAGCGCAAGAGCTAAACGTCAAATTACAATTAGCGATACGCAGTCGGCGCTGCTCGCGCAATCAAGGCGCGGGGAACGCCGGCATTTCCGAGTCTCGAGAAGAAGACGGCCGCGGGTGAGAGTCGTCGAGCGTCTTTTTCACAATTTCTGCGCCTACAGGCGGCTCTGCCCGCTCCTTTCTCCTCCCTCCTCGCCGCTGAAAATTCAAGTCGAAATAATCTTGCCACCGGCGATTCGTCTGCCTTATTTTCCCTTACTTTTTTTCCCATCTCCCCTACTCCTTCGGTGGGAACGTTCGAGAAGTGGTTTTATAAAGTTGCTGTCCCTCGTCGTGCGGTGTATTGCTGAATCGGGACAATTAACGCTTTCGCGGGAATAACAATAAGTGCGGTTATTTGCATTAATGAACTTTCAAGCACTGGTAATTGGTTCCCCTTCGAGTTTCCTAAAGTTTCTAATTAATACGAATACTTTTTAAAGTGCGGTATTTTAGAAAATTAGGTTAATTTTCGAGGGAGGGGGGGTTAATTTTGACTTCTGCTTTCAAATTTATTCCGAATAATTGATCATTTCTCCTCGAGTCTAATGAATTGTTCCACTGCTTTCCTTGAACTCTGATTAAATTAACGGCACTCTTTTAAAAAAAAAAACAAGAAGCATTTCAATTTATCGCGGAATTTGTATTTATTTGTGAATTTAAACGCAACACTGGTGTAAATTTATGCAAGCGAAGGAGGTGCTATGAATCTTTAAAATCATGAATTTCTGAGGGGCGCCATAATGAGGTGGTACTTGTAAAATACCTTGGAAACACAGAAGCGTGAAAAAACATGGCGGAAGAGCGTGAGAGTGAGATAGTGCGGCGGAGGCGCGCGATGTAAGTATCGGCCGACCGGCGAGTCGAGGTATATAGCCGCCTCGCAAAATGTCTGTACGCACCTTGTCAGTGAGCACGCCACGAACGGCCGGTCTGATGCCAGATATCGACCGGCCTGAAATTATCGATTTTAAAATTTACTCCGCTTTGAACCTGCTCCAAAGCAGAAAAATTGCAAAAGATGCATTAAAAAAATTGTACTTAATTGTATATTGAACCTCAGGATACTCATGCACGATACAAAAATAATCAACTCAAAAAACGGTTTACTACTGAAGAACTGCCGATTAATAAACTAGTGTTACAGATACGTTTTATATTTGTAAACTAGAAAACTTAAATAATGATTTAGAAAATGTTGGTTTATATATATCAGGAAATTGTTTTCTTAAGTCAAAATGAATATAAGTAAGGAGTGAAGTACGTCATGAAGTTGCTTTTTGAGTCGAGTCAGTTGTTGATTTTTGGTCGTCACGAATCGGCGCATTTTTCATAAAAAGAAAATAAATCATGAAAATCTTTTGAAAAATCGTTAAAGTTTTGTTATTTTTCCCTTTGGCCGCTAATTCCTGACATCGGGAACAACTATTGATGAAATACTGAATTTCAATAGTAAATTTGAACCTACTACTAACTACTGACTAAGAACTAGTCAACTACAGGTAATGCTTCCAAATATAGTACGTAATTATTAATTTATCTTTGGAATCGTGTTATACTTCATCAGTAGTTTTTAGTAATTTTCAAGAGATTGTGCAGTAGTTCATGCCCAGTAGTTTCTTTTCTAAAGGGAGAAACTAACACCTGACCATGTAATCAAGATAATACATAAATCGAAGAAGGACCAGAAGATTTAAAAATAAAGTTAACAATAATAAAATTGAAAAAAGAAAAAAAATGTTCGTAGGTGGCAGTAATTTTTCAAGCAACAAACGCAAATTCGTTTCTAACAATGAAAGATGCTCTTCGACGATAAACCGTAAAAAAAAGAGGAGTATAAAAATAAATCGCCAGATTAAGATGGGCGCGCCGCGATAATCGCGAGGGCAGCTTTTAAAGCAACCTTGTCATGACTAGCTTTGTGCGCGCACGCGCAACGATATAGCCTACCTGCCCGCTTGAGGCTTCGTTCTGCTTAAGCGTGAGCTCGCGCATATAAACAAGCGACTACCGGTCTTAAATATAACCCGAACCAGACTGGTAAGTTCTTCGGCCGGTGCGAAAAGTCCCACGTTAGTCGTGGGCCGTTTAGCAGAGGCGCAGCGCCGGGAGCCCAGCTTTCGTATTCCTGTTGCGAAATTTATTCTGTCGTCGGGATCTCCCCCTCTCTCTCCTTTTCTCTCTCTCTCTTTCTCTCCCTCGCTTTTGCGCGCCTTGGAAAATGAATTTTTGTTCTCGCGCCATGAATGATGGAGTCGAGAAAATGATTGCGAATGTGTATATTTCACCGGCGGTTTGCTCTTGAGTGCTGAGTTGCGGAAACGATTTACTTTTTGCCGGGATTTAAGGGATTTCGTTTTTCTTTTTTCAAGAATAAGAAATAATTCATTCAAGTGCACTTTGCAAGTGTTTATTGTACTTGTCAAATATCACTGTGAAAAATAAAGAGGAAAATTTACTATAAATTATTTGAGTTGGAGGACATACTAGCAGTCTGAGAAAAATTACTATAATGCTTGGAAAAATGACAATTATTATAGTACAATTTCTCACGTATCAAGTATGTTCTTGAACTCCAAAAATTTCTACTAAACTTTCATCTACTATTTTTTTCAGAGTTGGTTTTATAAATGTACGTTATTATATGTGAATGCAATTAATGTAATTTAAAAATGTTTTTTTTAATTATATCATCTCATAACTTGAATGAACACATGTAAATCAATGAAAATTCGCGATAAGATTAAATCCCCTGAAAACGACGTACTACAACTTCATCTCCAGCTTAAAGCTGACGTTAATTAACTTTTGCGATGTAAACGCGGCTAAATCATAATTCCATCTCCTCTCGGCGCATTGCCCCGGTTGGCGAAGGATCGAGCATTCATCTCATTTTCCGCGAGCGGCGCACGACGTCGATACCCAGCTCCTCGGGCGACGCGCGACCTTGGAGAACGTGACCTTGTCACGGGCGATTAGGCGCTTCGTTAAAGAGGCCGACGAGCACGCTCCGGGGCAGCAGCGGATCCGCGATACCGCGCAACGGAAGTCGGAGCGGGGATTATAACTGATCCTCTCCGAGCGATTGTCGTCGTTGTCGTCGTCGCGGACAGCGGCGTCCAACGGGACTCTCTCGGCGCGGCGTGCGCACGACGACGGTTATGTACCCTACTCGACGAGCGCTCGATTGCCGGGAGATTGATTCCGTGTAACGACGACGGGGCTCCAACGGGCCCGCGGGAGATTGTCGGGCGCACGTAATTTCTTAATTGGATTTAAAAATTAGAATCGATCTGCTAAGGCTTGAGGTGGGTATTTGTTGCAGCGCGGCATGCCGACGGATGGAGACTTTTTTTTCAGTTAGTTCGAAAAGATATTTCTTTTTGGGTTTGTAAGTGGTAAATTCAAAAGAGATCTTTTGAGCTAGATATCCTTACTGTTATAGTGATCAAATGGAGTTTTGCAGTAATTGCTGATATTGAATACTGTTGTTTTTGATTTTGCAATATTGGCTTGAAGACATTCAAGGGAACTTTATATAAAAAAATATAAATTAATTCTATTAGAAGTCACCAAATCTTTAGAAAATCTTTTGGAATTAACGAAATCTGTAGGATGTCTTTTAGAAGTCTTAATGTTTCATAAATGGTTATGATCCTATAATGTTTGAAAATTTTATGGAAATCTTTTCAAATTTTTCAAAGTTAGTCGTTTCAAGGAGCCTGTGGGTGATTTGTCGAGCATATAATTACCAATGCTTGGATATTAGTACAATTATTATGGAAAATGCGAATTAACTTACAAATAAAAGTACGATTCAGAATATCTAATTTGAATAATACCATTTAGTATTTACAATTTCTTTTTCATAAGACAAACTGATGCAAGTATTTTTCATAAACCATTATTGCAGTTACAGTTAGGTATATTCAACGAATACAGTCGAGTGTATATAGTAAAGCCGACTTAAGATTGACTTTAATGATGTAACTTACGAAGACGAAAGAGAAAGAGGGAGGGAAGTAGAGAGAAGGTGTACAGTTGTTAGTGGTTATGAGCTTACTTGGCTCATAAACATCACGTGAACATCAAATTTGTAATTCATCGAATTTAATTTCAAATTAAGAAGTACTTTAAGAATCGCTCATCTCTTTAAATTCTTCGTGGATCATCTAATTTGTTTATGGAATGCAGTGCAAATTAAGTAAAAAATATGCTATAATGGAACATCATTTAGATGTGCATAGATAAGGATGAAATGGACCCACAATGTTCTTGGTAAGTATCGTATAATTTTAAATAATTCATTTTTTTTTAAGATCGAGGTTCGTTTAAGAAACTGGTACACATCTGCAGTGCTTGCGTGGATGCAATATTCACTTCTCCAAATTCATCACAACGATTGATGATTACTGATCGTAACGATTATTTGATAACTTTTCTTTTCTCAAGGCCCAAAATCAAAATTAGAACGTTTCACTTCCATATTCATAATTTTACATTTAATTCGTCAACGTTCCTATGGTTTCATTTTCTAACTACATAAAAGCTTGAATTTATTTATATTAATTTTGTAAAAGAAAAAATTCTTGTTATAGTGGGCAAGTGGAACGCATTCCTCCCAAAAGAATGAAAAACAAAGGCCGTTGAACAAAGCGCAGATTTTCTATTCGCGAACATTTAAATGCCCAAGTCTCACGCATCGCATGCGATTCTCAGATGTTTCCCGACCGCGTGAAAGAAGCAAAAGTGATTCGCTTGAAGGTAAAAAAAAAAAGAAGAGATGTGCGCGCGCGCGGGTTCGTCCCGCTCCATTCGGTGGCCCCTTTGAAAACCATTCGGCGCGCTGGACCGAAAGAAAAGGATTCCTCCGTTTACCGTCTCGTTACTCCTTTTTTTTCCTCCTTCTCATTTTTATTTTCTACACCTTCATTCATTTTGCTCTCTGCAACGAGTGAAAAGGTGGGGGGAAGGGAAGAGAGAGAGAGAGAGAGAGAGAGAGAGGGATGCAGGAGGGAAAGCACGCTTTCGACGTTCGCGAAGGCTTCGCGCGCTAATTAGCCAGATGCTGCGGTGCGCTGCTGCAGCTACGCGCCTTTATTTCAGCCACTTGTATGTAACGAAAATGTTTACAGCTTTAATTAGAATAAAATCTTCGCATTCTAGTTTTCTTTTAATTCCTTCGGTGCACTTGCCGCGTACGTGCGCGCTTTATTTTATGCAGGCCTGTAAAGGTGGAACTAATCTTGGTACTGAAACCTTGTATAAGGAGTGCGGAAAAATGTAGCAATTTATTGCCAAGGAGTAATTAAAAGGAATACGAATTTGAAAATAACAATTACTTTTACGACGTGTATTTAATTGAACTTCTTACGAAGATGATGGATGCACTTAATAAAAGCTAACTGCAGATATATTTCTAATAAAAGTTTAAATCTGCGAAATTAACTAATAATAGATAACCTCTGTTAAGTACGAAACGTCACATCTTGCTTACCAGAGAGCTTGCCATTCAAAAATAAAAATAGGACATTAACAAATTAACTGCGTCAAATTAACTCAAAACGTACTAGTCTAGCATGTTCACTTTTTTGTCTTATTGTGTACCAAATGATGCTTCTTAAACAGAATTTCCCCTGGGGACTCTATTTTGATGTTTTGCAGGCGACATTGCACGAGTTTGCTATGGTAATACAATTATTATTCGCGCTTGCCACGATGGAAGTTTACGTCAATCAAACTTTAGACGCGAGCAAGGTAGAAGCGTCGAGAAAACAATTTTTTTACGTCTTTTCGTGTTTGCACTTTAATCTGGATAATGAGCAATTAAGCTCGTCGTTTTTTATGATGAAATTAACTCTTATCAGTCAAAATTGCTATTTGATTGCGCATTTAAGTAAATGTATACTATAAGTTATTTGACGTTATTGAATTTAAAAATTAATTTAGGTATAGGTGCAAAAGTATGATCTTATTTTTTTTTTTACTGATTTTAGTTTATAAATCCATGAAACAAGAAAGAATATTATTTATCGACTAGTAGAACTGATTTAACATCACAATAATCGGCAAGGGTGGAAACCGAAGCGTATATACAAGCAATATCCTATTGAATTCCACGTGAACTAATCTTGATACAAAACAAACGCAAAATTAAAAAAAAAACCTGAAGACCTAAGGCCATGGCACCTCTCTCTTGTTTCAAAACAGAACTCGCTTTTCGCCATCGAGATCGTGCAGCTTAAAAGACGTCGAAATTGCACGCGCATGAGCGTCACGAGTGACGAGAGGAGCCGCCTTTTGTCAGGCGGCCGTGCGCGCGCGCGCACACCGACATCGACAAAATTCTACGGAGAAGACACGATAATGAGTCGATCGATATCGCGGCCCCGTAATAATTAGTAGAGGCTGGGAGTGACGCGGCATGCCCTCCGCAGTTGTTGCTGCTGAGCAAGGAGAGAGGCAAATAAACCAGACAGCGGATGATGACGTTGATGGAGTCTGAAACGTGATCCGAGAAAACTTTGCGCGCGCGCGCCGTCGCTTGCTGCGAGCTCCGCGTTTACGTCTGACATGTCAAACAGGGGAGAAAGCTTAGCTACTTTTGAGCTAATTATAATCAACTTTCAACGCTTTTGAGAAAAAGTGCTGGCACCCTATCTGCCAACAGCAGCGTATTGTGCTAGCATTCTATTCAAAGGGGATTTACTTATACAGCGATGCAATTGTGGAGGTTTGAGCTTATTTTTGTGATGAACGGAGTCAAAGCAGAAGCAGTTTTGTTGATTATTTTATCGGTTGAAATTTGGCGATATTAATACAAGAAAGACGGTGGAGTAATATATTAAATGCGAAAGAAACCTGAAGGTGTTAAAACCTTATTAAACCTTAAAGTCTTTATTAAAATAAAGTTGAGTATCTAGGATCTATAT
>JAXIUT010000021.1:7332065-7347925 GCA_035586675.1 Eurytoma californica | reverse complement strand
TGCGCCTGTTGCAAGTAGCATACTTGCATGAGTGCCCATAGGAGTGAGAGAGAGAGAGAGAGAGAGAGAGAGAGAGAGAGAGAGAGAGAGAGAGAGAGAGAGAATTTATTGCAGTCGTGTGCAGTCGAACCTCGTGAGCGCGAGGGGTATAAGTCTATTTCCTAGGCCCCTTTTCTTTCGAGCGCGCGTTAATGGTTTCACTTTCCTCGAGTAGTTTGTGAGAATTCTTGAGGGAGCTCACGTTTATTGTTGTATCCTTTTGCTAATTATTCAGCGGGGAATAATTTGTTCGCGGTACTTATCCCGGGGAGGGCGCTAATCTTTCTGCGTGATCTATTCAATTTACTTTTCTTGAAAAGATGATAACAGAACATCATTCAGACCCTTTTTTCTTGTTTTCCTTTTCCATTTCTTAGATTGTCCGCGGAGATGAAGCTTCAAATGAACATCTCGTCACTTTAAGTGAACAATTTATTTAATGAAAATTCTTCTTCTAGAAAAAGTTAAAATCTTAATTAAAAAATTTGCATTCCCTTACGTTAATTCAAACAATTCAATTACTATCAAATCGTTTTTTGAAAAATTATAGTACTAAAATTTTTTTTGACATCGAAACATAAATTTGAAGTAGACAAAAGAATGATTGCACAAATTTTGCGTACCTTGTTTTCAGATTTTATTGGTAAAGGCAATATTCACCGTATTTTCCTTGTCGCGACTTTCACGCATTTCACCCGTCGAACCTTAACATATTAATTTTAGCTATACGCGCGCAGCGTTGGCGTTACGCGGAATTTACGCTCGTCTTCATCGGCGATGGGCTTATTGTTTCAAAGACGGCATACTTTTTGCGTCGATCAAAATCCACCGACCAGACTCGGAGCTCTTCCTCATTCGGCCAAACTGTGCGCACGCCGGTCATCGACGTGCCTAGAAAACCTTCGACGTTTATGAACAATGGCTCTTTTTAGCCTTTGTACATAGTCACGTCAAATGTCCCTCGCTGATTAAGCGACAAATTTAATGGTCGCTTTAAACGGGTCGCCGACGAATCGGAATTAATGAAAGGTTGATTAGTTAATTGCTGTGTAAACAGCGCGAAATATTAATTTTCCTGCAATTTGGAGAGAAAAAAAATTTTAATTTATGATTCGTTACTTACTCGTGATAAATGATTTATTAATGAAAACAATGCTGTCATTTAAACAGTGTTATTCGAATTTACAAGCCATTTTCATAAATCATACCTGTCCATTGATTAAAATAGCAGATTATGCCATGAATGAATGAACGTTGCATTGGCAACAAAAAAATAGACACTGAATGAATAATGCGTTATTAAAATCAATCGAAGCATTTATTTCCGCGCGAAAGAAGCTAGACTCAACGTTGCGTGCCTCAAATTTACTTGCGTCGTAATTTTTAATAATCTTTTGTTTCCCGTCACGTCTAACGAGGCCCCCGTTACTTCCCATACGACCGAGTCCGTCCATTAGCGCAGGGAGGGCAGCGTAAATAAAACGTAATTAGCAATCAAAAACTTTCTACGGGCTGTATAAGGGTGGCGGTAAGTGTATGCGCGGATAATTTTTTCCCCCCGTCGCATGCATGCATGCGCGAGTCGCCGCGAAACGTGCTCCTCTCGTCGGGGGGAACTTTCCATTCGCCGGCGTGCGCGCCGCGACTTACGTGCGCCCACGGCGAGACGTTTCATTGTTCAAGTTTTGATAGCCGGATTATCGGGCATCTACTTTCATACCGGCCGTAAATACGACCTTTCTCTAACTCACTACTGTAACCCAACCCAAATCTGGCTGACTCGCTAACTCGCCAGAGGCTTTGAAACTGCTCTACATTTTGGCGGCGGTTCTGAAAACTCGATATCTCGGATGAGATTTTTGCTCTAATTCTGAAACGGCTGCACAATTTTATAATGCAATTTAAATAGAAAAAGGGGGTAATACTATAAATTAAAACGTTTTTGAAACGTTTTATTATACTTTGGAATAAAATAGTTGCATCTAAATGCATAGTTGCAAAGTAAAGACAATGAATGATAATATGATTTTTTTAGAATTTTAGATACATAGTTTTTTTACTTTATTATGCATATATATACAAGCAGATTGATTTGGTGAACCTATGAATGTGGACGCGTCTAGTGCACTCTACAATCTTGATGCACTTTATGCAGACATGCAAGCAGATTTATTAGGTGTACCTATGCATCTAAATGCACTTGCATACTTATGAACTCAGATGCATTTAGTATATATTGTTTGAAAAATATTTTTATTGAAACATGTTATTGTAAGAGATACTGAGTTAGTGTATTTTTAAAACAGCTTGTGAATTAGTGCATTTTGTAAGCCACCATCGAAATAAGTGTTTCTTCCTTTCCAGCCATCAATATGACGAAAAAGTGACACACTGTAAAATTTCTAATACAGCTACTTTGATTCTTATAGTTATGATGAGATGAACTGAGCTTTTATTTATTTTCAAAATTAAATTACTATCCTAAATCGCTTTTTTTACTTTTGTGCGATATGCTTTGATACAATACTAAACTTCTATAAAATACCTGCGTATTTGCAATAAATCACTTTCTGACTATTTCTTTATAGATCTGAAGAATCTTAAACGGTTATAGCTCGTAAAAAATGAATATAGAAAGAAAATGTATAAAAGAAGGATCGAACGCAAGAAAAATGTTGCAGCATGTCGTGTCGGTCGCGACGAAAAGGGGAAGGCGAAGCTTCGGCGTGTTTGTCTTGGTGTGTGCGGCGGCGTTTCGCATCGCGTTACCACGAAGCGAGTGCATCGCGCGGTTTCCCGCATTCTACTGCCGTTCGCGGCGGCCCGTATGTAACTCAATCTCCGGAAAATCGCGGGAAAGCCCGTGAAACACAAGGCTTCACCGGGGGTTCCCTTTCTCCTCTCCTTATTTTCGCGCCGGCATCGTTTAACAGGCTGTAAGAGTCGAAAATTTCGCTTCATCGACCAAATAAAAAAGAAAAGGGGAACAATACTCCTGCATCGCTTGTCAGATACACCTTTTTTTGTTCGATAAATACACGGTTTTTTCGATATTGCTTTTGCTTCGGGTAACAAATTGTTACTTTGTGTTTTATTTGAGCTAAATTGCCCTGCAATTAGATTTATAATTACTTGTAATTACTGTTATTAATGACTGCAGATTGTAAATACCATCGAGTGATTATTTGAAAAATAATTTCATATAAAATTTAAGAAGGCCTAATAATTTACATTATTTCGAAATCGTACCAGCTTTATTATTCCTGGCAATTACTTTATTAGGACTGAGAAACATTAAAGTGCAAAAATATGACATTAAAACGTTTAAATCAAAAGATTACAACAATGTAGCTAATCGAGTAAGAGGTACTTTCTAAAATAAGGTACAATAGTTCGCTAAGTTAAATTAAGAATTTATAAGATAATCCGGCCTTATTATACGAGGAAGAGAAATTCCGAGCTGTAATATTCATTGAAGAGCTCAAAATTAACACGTCGAGCTACTTGGCGCGTGACAGAGTGAGTATACATAGTCAGCTAAAATCACGTCTCCGAGAGGAAAGCAATGAGCCGCCTTACAGTCAAAAGTAAAAGGTAACCAGAGAGATTCGCAGGTTCGTGCGCTTCGAGCGCAAAGTGGATAGATTAATTTCTGCATCGGTATGACGAGCGTGAGATTTTCCTTCAGCTTTACTTGCGTCATATTTAGAAACCTCAAGCACTACGTAAAAATAATTTTTATATAAAAAATGACTTTATTTTATAATAAATTTCGAAAATTTAGCATTATCCTGTTCCGAAAAAGCTTGAATTTTGATATAAAACAATTAAACATTGATCAGAGCTTAATAATGTAGATCTGACCTTGAAATTAGATACTGATATATTTGTTCGAGATCAGCACGTGCGCCATCAAAGATAAGGAACTTTTAAAGACTATCATCTGACGTAATCTGATTGATCCGAGAAAATTAGAGTAGGTGGAATCCAATGCTTTATGGCTCTATGGTATTGTGTATCGAAACTATCGAAGAGGGTGGCAACCACACGTACGAACGTCTACTTCGTTACTGCGGCTGTGACGGTGTCTTATAAGATTGCAGCCTCCCAATTGGGAGTAATCCGTCTTTGCTGTTAATTGTCCTTTTTGCGTGATTAGAGAATCGCTAGGGAAATACCCCAAAGGAGATTGAATAGGTGGTCGATTTTAGGATAGGGGATGATTTTCGGCTTAAGTATTACTTTATTCTGGTGGCAAAGATCTCCTGCTCCCTTTTCTATGAAATTTGATCTTTTGTTAAACCTTGTTCTTTTTTATTTATAAATATTTACATTTTTTATTGATAATCATTTATTTTCTTTTTTACAAAATATGCAATGTAACAATTGTCACGTCATTATGCAAATCGAGATTTCCTCATCGTTATTTAAACGTTCATTTTTTTACGGTGGCTTAAATACCCGCTAAATGAGGCATTCATAAATCAATCTGAAAATTACTTTGCGGGGATAAAAGGGAGACAATCTGTGCAACCGGGGTTTTTTTCGAAGATGGACTCGCCGTAACGAAATCAATAAAGCTGTTGACGCGGACGAACTACCAGCAGGATCCTCGAGGCTTTTCAACGGGCGCAGTCGGTATCCCACATGTGATTTCCTCCCGTCTCCCGCGAGCTTATGGCGCACGCGTCCTGAATGAAAAAAAGTTGGATCATGCATGCCAAGTGCCGAACGGGGGAAAGCGATGCACCCATATTTTATCCATTCCATTGTCTCGCTCCCGTTGAGCCTCCTTTCAGCTCTTACTTTTCGACCGATAATTAATTAATATTTTTTTTTTCAAAGAAAATGTAATGATTCGTGCTTTTATCGAAAAAATGATTAATGTCTTAATAAGTTAAAGAATTGTATATCACGCGTCCAGAAATTCTTTACTTGTACTGATAAATTTACAAATTAATAAGCAAAGTATTGATCTGAGTAAGTATTTTAAAAAGAAGTAAAAATTGAAATTATATACACGGTGTGTTATTAATTTCTATTAGAAAAGCTATTTAACATAAACTCTCCTCCCTTTCAGCGCATCCTCCTTACGAACATCCCTTAGCATCCGTATGCCATTATTTGCCGACGGTTTTGTCGGGCCAATCAGTCATACCGACATATGCTTAAAGAAGATTACATTAGTAGTAATACCCGGTGTGCGCTGGGCTCGCCGGCGTTTGGAGCACGTGAGACGCGTCGACATCCCCTTCAACAAAGAAGCTAAGAGGGGAGGGGGGTAGAGGGACCCGAAAAGGGGCGAAAAAAGCTCGGTGAAAATAAGGGCAGAGGGGATTTTTCGACGGAGCGAGTCTCCTGCAAAATGATATATTGTGCTCCGATGAAACGCCGGGGGATTTCCTTTTTCTCTTTCTTTTCTGGCTCCGCGTGCTGCTTTCGTTTTTTATTTTTTTTTTTTTTTTGCGAGTTGGTTAATGGCCGGCCTCTCGACGGATTACACGGCACGCGCTTACCCGCTCCCACCGGGGACACCCCATACGGAGATTAGTGGCTTATCGCGGGACATTACTGCTACTACGGCTGTAGATGCTGGCTACCGGTATGAGAGCTACAACCATTACAGCGAAATTGTTCACTTTTTTATCTTTATTGTTTTTCCCTATCCTTCGAAATAATGCTTTATGTCCACTTTTTTTTCTAAATCATTTGTGAGTGTAATGTACAATGTATTTTTGTAAAGCATTTTAATTTGCTAATTTTAGTAAGTAAATCGTTAGAT
This sequence comes from Eurytoma californica, assembly GCA_035586675.1. NCBI lineage: Eukaryota > Metazoa > Arthropoda > Insecta > Hymenoptera > Eurytomidae > Eurytoma > Eurytoma californica. The sequence continues at coordinate 7,342,104 of JAXIUT010000021.1, read as the reverse complement.
TTATATGTAATAATTTAAAATTAGTTTTTATCAGTAAAATAAATATTAATATTTTAACCATATAATACTTTAGCATATACAAGAAGATTACTCAACTCAATGTTTAACTTAATTTCTCAATTCTGCATAATTTCTATTTTTGTATTCTTAAAAGATACACGTGCAAAAAATAATAATTAAGTGATAAATTAAGAAAAAAAACTGAAGAAACATTATAAATAAATGTTCATGACGAAGTCATCATACGCGTGTCGAGTTTCATTAAGAAACTGCAATACCTACATAACGTTAAAATCGCATTATGCAAGATATGCTAAATAGGTTTACATTAGTCACGCTCGACAAGATGTAAAAGTCCGATTAAACGAAACAAAATATATTTATTACATAATCCTCAAGATTTAACAGACTTTTTCGCGCCTTAATTATCGGTTTCTGCCGAGATTTATCACCCGCGTGTCCCACGCGGTTTTTTTCGCTGGCGCCCAACCGCTGGATATACGACTGCAAATTTATTTCCCATAAGTCGATTCGTCTCTGCTCGGCGGCGGCACTCGCGCTTTCCCGCGAATCGGGCGCTTTTCGTCCGCTTTAACCCGCGCGCACGCTCGAATTATCTAACGGAGATGCTTATCGCTGACATCTATTACCGTTCGGGCCGTGGCGACTCGTTGCCCGGGGATTCATTAAGTGACCGACACCGCGAAATATCGTTCCCGAGATGATGCATGCATCGCTGCCCGGGATTGCGAGACGCCCGCGTGCCATCCATTCGCTTTCATTGCGCCGGCACGACTGGCCGCTTGAAAAATAGCAAGCGGCTAAGTTGCGAGAAATAATTCTTTCGCGAGCGAAAGTGAAGTTTCGCAACTTCGAAGACCAAAAGATGTTTGCTTTGAAGTTTTTTATTATGTTTGGTTAATTTTTTATTTATTTTTTTAATGCTAGTCTTAGAAAAGGTAACTTTGATTTAAGAAGAGAGGAACTTCGAATCGTGGACTATATGGACCAAATTCGAGCAAGGTATTCAAAAAGGAATACCAGGATAGAAAATTAGAGAAAGGACACAATGTGTGAGCATTTTTCACGTCACATTGGAATATATAGTATAATATTTCAGATTATACTTTAGTATAAGAATTAATCAAAAATTTTTTTTAATGCTCTTATCTAAGGTAGTTTTGCCTATGATTACTGGTGGACTTTTCAATGTAGTACCAGTAGCATACTCTAAATGTCTAGCCAGCCAGACCTTCGCGTGGCTGCAGTAAAACGTACAATTGCCCAATCTTTTAATGAGAGGAAATTCTCGGTGTTCACCTAGCATCATTTTTTCGTACAATTATGAAATTATTTACATAAAAATTATGTTTTATTTCCATCATTGTATAAAACTAAATATTAAATGTTTAAAATTTTATTTTAAAGAAATTCCTTGTGCATATAAATAATTAACGAATCCTATTTTTCTTATGTATATAATATAAGATTATTCAGGCGCTCCGAAATATGATAGATTCTTCGATTACGTACACAAGGAAAACGATAAAGTATTCAATTTTTTACGTGAGTATAAATTTAAATTACTAACGTGAATAATACCACTAAAAATTTGTCTTTACCCTATAAAACACAGCATTCACAGCCGTAAAAGCCACGTCAACAGTCCAACCCATTATCACCGCGCTTAAAAAAAAAATTCGCTCAAACGAAACGAGGCGAAAGATTGATTAGTCACCTGTCACTTAGGAATATTAAATGCAAGCATTACAATATATCCCGCTCGCCGTCGGCGTCATATTTCACCGGCTCTAGGAGAGCGCCGCCCGCGCGACCTTAAGGGCTGCGAGATGGGATTGTCTCCCGGGGCCCCCCCTTCTGCGCGTTATACCCACCGCGCCCGGCGACTAATTAATTTTCGATGAAATATACGCGCCGCGAGCGCGATCGTGACGCCCGCCGCGGGATCGGACGCGCCCCGACCCGGTTTCGCTCGCTCGGCCAAATGTTGTATCCCCCGCGACCCGAGAGCGCAGACACGACACGGGCACGCGCGCCCGAGCGAAACTCCGGGACAATGCCTCGTGATTTCGCGGCCGGCGAATCTAGGCGGAGAAAGCGAGCGGAAGACTTCGGCCGCCACCGCCTTCTCGCTCGAGCTTTGCGCCAGACGATTGCGCGCGGCTGTAATTGCATTGTATACACAGTGTAAATTTACTTGATAATGTCGGTTATTTTACATGGGAATCGCGTGTGCCCGAGGTGCCTTATGTAAAGTTTGTTTAAGTTTTTAAAATTTCGATTGTTCTGGACTCGGGGGAAGAGGAAGAAAAAGCTCTTTTGTACATATAATGATTGTAATTTTTTTGAGTTGTACACAATTTAGAAAGTCTTTGATTGCTTGATAAGTGAATACTGGAAGGTCTCGAATGTCTCACTAATTTTTAGCAATGTTAGCGCTAATTTTAGGTATAATTAATCCTTCGTGTAATTAAAAACTTTTAGTTTTTTCGGAATGATTGAGTCTTTGAGTTTATTCATATGTAGGACGATATTCTACACGGAGCAGCACAGTAATGAATTAACATAAAAGACTTTGCAAAAATATGTACAATTAAAAGAAAAGTGTGCACATAGGTCATGTCAATACTATTCGATCAGCTGTGTGTTCCTGCACATGTTTGTTTAAAACTATTGTACTTAAAAGGGTACTCCCGATTTAAATCATTGATTGCATCATGCAATCACATAAAACATCAAATAAAATCCGTCGTTTAATGTATTTTTTTTCGCATCACGTTACTTCTTTCAAATCAGCGACCTCAAACCACCGATGCCAATCGCTCAGCTTGTGGCGCTCGAAAGCTAGACCCGGGTTATCTGCGCGCGGCATCGAAAATTCTCCATCGGCGTCATCTCGCATTAATAGCCATCAGCCGTCGCGCAGCCAAAATCCAAAGCCGATTTCGTGGCTGCGTGCGCATCCGCACCATCGTGTCCTCGGGGTGTACCCGGCCGTAATCTACCAGCGATATCGAAAAGCTCACAAAGGACCCGGGGCGCAGTACTAGCGCACCGCGTGAAAAAAACGACGCGTGCCTCGTTTTCTCGCGTCCCGAAAAAGAGCACCTGGTTCGGGGACCGCGTGCACAGAGTCGAGGGGCGAAGGGACGCCGAGGCGGCTGCGCGGCGGTGCTTATCTTCGCGGCTGGGCGCGAGACTCGCGCGAGTCCCGGCTTTATTTATGACGCGGTACTTTTATGATGTCGCTCAAGCGAGTGTAACGGCCGAACGGCCAATGAGCCACGATCGCGACTAATGCGCGACGGATCTCGCCGGGCCTGAGAAACGGGCTCGCTCGCCTTTGTGCTCACATTGTTCCTGCGGTGTTCTAAATTTGTAGCTGACGCTTTCATTGCGCGATAACTAGTTTAAACATTTCAATCATTTCACGTGTACTTTTTCGCGCGATGAAATACGTCGGCGACTTTTAAGTGATGTTAACAAGTGTTTTTTTATACTAATGTGACTTTTGTTGCTCTTGATTAAAAAGCTTGAGATATGTACTTTATTGTACCTGTGTATCTACTGCTAGCCAGAGGACTATTATGAACCTTTGGTCCTTAAATCGACAATAAAACGACACTAGTAATAATTATTATTCATAGAGAGAATGGAATATTTTGTCGGTTAAGTAGAAGATGATCTGAAGTAGAAGCACTAAAGAATAAGAAATATGGTAACTTTTTGGTCGCCTAAGGTAACCCATTCATAGCTAGACAAAGGTGATAACTAGTTTGAAGCTGAAAAACGCCGGTGTCATTTGTTCAAAATAGATGGTAAGTTGTATGTCTCTTACGAATTCCTGTATCTCTTTGTCAAATCATGAAAAATCGTGACTGATTTGTGGCTGAGGAAAGGTGATAACATTTTTGCAGCTGAAGAGACATATTTCATTTACAGCTCAGAAAAATTGATAACTCGTATGATCTTTGAATACCCATAAATTTTTGATTGCTCGAGAAAGGTGATAAGTCTTTTACAACTGAAGAAAAATATCTTGTGTATACAGATAAAGAAAAGAGATATAACCCTTTTGAAACTGATGTTCATGAATGTGCACGAGAAAATATCTATACAGCATCCAAATGAAGGAATAAGAAGGAAAATAAAAAATGAAACTAGCTGTTTTGAATATTTCATATTTATAATTACCAGTGATACAATTAAAACTCGTTTATTTTTTCAACAATTTGCATCGTACTAAAAAAAAAAAAAAGAAATTGCTCCAACGTAACAATGTAGACCGAAGTGAAACGCCAAATCCCTGTTCGATTGCACGACCTCGTCGGCAGGCGCAGAGGGAGAAAGATCGTTAGGTTAACTGGTCACGCGCACATTAAATCTACGCCGGGGAGTACACATCGGAGCATTGCACAGTGTACCTTCCAATTCACGATTTTCCGCGGGGGCCCCCGCGAGCCATCGGCAGCGGCAGCCGCCGCGAGGTAGCGCCTTACAAGCCGACGGGGGATTCGTCCCGCTCAGCGGGGAAAAGCACGCGCGAAGGAATCGCGGAAACGGCGCACACTACGGGGCCGCCGCGCATATTCGCCACGAGAAAAGAAAATAAGACGCGCGCATGCTCGAACTTCTTCTTTATTCCCCGCGCGCGCAAGCGAGCGGCAGCGGTTATGTACTCAACTCGACAATGGAATGCGCGCGGTTATCGCGTGCGCTCCTCTCGATGCTGTTTGAGGCGGCGCGTGCTCAGGGAGAGAGAGAGAGAGGCAGGAGTGTCTTGGGGGGAAACCTCGAGGTTCACCGGGATAAATATTTGCTCTTATAAGTGCAGGTCGTTCGACTCGGTGAAAAATGAGTTTTCCCCGGGGAACGCCTCGCCGCGGCCATCCGGGAAAATTTTCACGCCCGATCGCAGGGGTAACCTCGGTGGCGATGCGAATTTAATTGTAACGAGGATAACATTGATCGTCAGCGGAAGCTATTTGCATGAATTTGAGAATGGCGCGTTTAATGTAAGTGCTGAATGGAACGATTTTATCAAGGATATTTTCGCTCTTCCATAACGATTTTTACATATGATGGTACTTCTGTTGTTGCTTCCACATGCAGGAAGCTTTGTAGCGGTGAAAAAAAAGATTCCTTAAAGTATCATAGAAGTTTGCTTTAAGGCATTTGGAGTCGAAATACACGATTTTTAGAAAATATCCCTATGTGTGTGATAGTGCCGTACTTCTCGTTTTATTTTAAAGATGTGTAGACGAACAATTTACGAGAATCAAATTTAAAAGAATCAATTTTTGTGGCATTTGATTCCTATGATGATAAGAATTCAATCGATTTTTTCAACGCTTACATTACTAATACGCTTACATAACTAATTAGTTATAGTTGTGCAAATGGTGAGTTCTAATAAGCAGCTTTCTTCATCGCCTGACCATTCAGATTTAAAGGTGGCTTATATATAAAATTCAGGCAGCAGATCCGTTAGAGGGAATCATGTCAGGCTTATAATTCGCCTGGCGGTAAATGTGTAAGCTAATTTTGCCCGCTGTTTCAATGCCTTATCGCATTTTAATTTAAATGAATATGTTTCGCTCTAAGTAATTAAATCAAAGGTTCAATGAATTTTCAATTTTCATTCAGACTCGATCTCTCTTTTAGGACCTGCGCCCGAGTTGCTAAAAGAAACTTAATGATTTAATGTTATTTCAAAAACGAATTGGTTGATTATACATTATTATTGATTAATATATAAATTTACTTCGCATCGATTGCAGACATTTATTTAAAACTGGTTTGTGATTACACAGTCTGAATAACTCCACATTGTTAAACGTTAAAAGAAAGTAAAATTGAAAAAGTAGTTCAATTTTTTTAGCATCTTTGTTACTGCATGAAAAAATATTTTTATTTTCTCAAAAATATTAATAAATTAAGAGTCCATAATATATTCGCTCTCTAAGAACCCTCAGCGCAAACAAAAATTGAATCTCCCAAACAAATGTGACCAATCAAAATTATTAATAATAAGAACCTCCGATTTTTAAAATGCTCCGTGTAATAGTGTTCTACCCACGGTTTTAACGAGCGATATTACTTGAGAATGAGCGCTTCGCCGGTAAAGGCAACCGCGGGGACGTCGGCAGGCTGAAAATAAATTAGCGATACGCGCGAATTAATAATGCCGGGCGCACGACGAAAGCCCCGCACGGAAAATTCTTGCCGCTCGGCGGGGGGAACGCGCGGCATCCGAGACCTCGGCGGGCGCAAAGGCGAACCCGCGGCGTGTAATAATGCGGCCCGGCAGATATCGTATACCGGCTTTATATACCGGGGGAAAAATTCCTTTCGTCGCCCCGTCGGGCCGCGCGCGACGAAATTCACCGGCTCTCCGGAGCGCCGCGGATATCTCGGTCCCCTCCCGCTTGTGTATTATGTACGTTTGTCGCGCGCGCGCGCAAGTTTCGCGGGGATAACTGAATTTTACAAACGAGACTTTCTAAAGGATCGTGGCGCGCGAGACCAAACAGCATTAATTAATGCGCCGCAGTGGCCTCGAGTCGTCGGAAAAATGCCCGGGCGATTAATCAGACTGGCGGCTTAGTTTCTCTTAGTCGATTAATTGCCGGAAAATGAGTAAAGAGTTTTATTGGAAAAGGTTTTTTTAGTTTTCTTGCGTCTGGGCACTTGGTAGAACGCACAATTGTGGATAATTTATAGTGACGATTTTTATTTTGAAATCAGAAACTGTATTATTTATATTTAGGTAATTACATTTAAAAATTTAAATTTAATTTTACATTTTAAATTAGATCAAGTAACAACAAATTAAAAACAACTTTCTTAAATTGAAAATAAAGTAATCTCAGTAATATTGTATGATTTTAAAATCCATTCCCGCATGAAATTGTCTAGTTTTCTCTTATCGATGTAATAATTTTACAATTAGTTTTCGCGTATTTCCTAAATTGGTCTTCAAAAGATCGAGAAATATGGAACCAAAAATCATTTCATTGAATGAGATATAATACTGGGTCATGACTTTCGATAGTTTCCTAAGATGATTTGCTGCTCATTATTAACGTTATTAATTTGTATCCTCACTTAAGTAGGATACAAATGTTCAGAATAGCTAAACAAATACTATTATGTAAAAAATTTACAGAAATGTCTGCAACACTTCACGACACTTTCTTCTGTACCTAGAAGTAAATGAAATTTTTGCAAAAATACCTGTGGAGAATATCTACCTTCTGTAGAAATTGGCGAAAAATTCCTGCACACGATTTTCTGCAAAACATTGTATCGAATAAAATTGAACATCTCTGATAAACATATAGCGAAGCGATAAAACGAATCACGAAAGTAAAAACTTATATAAGTTAGATTTAGAATAATCGGAGAAATCTGAATGACACAGTTGCCAACATCCAAGCAGACGTTCGAGCTACCCACACGGTGAGATTTGAAGGACAATTACGGGATCGTAATTTCGCCCGTACTTACGAATCGCTTACACGGAAAAGACACGGCGCGCGAGACGTACGTACCCCGGGCTATTGTCGATCTCTCACACGAGCTCACCTAAAGATGGATAAAATAACACGCTCTCGCGCGTTATAAACTCTCTCTCGTTCCGCGGGATATGCGGTAAATGCCCGCGCCGTTGCCGGCTCATAATTTTCTCAACATTTAATACTTTTTCCGGCGATAAGTTCTCGCGCTAAAATTCAAATCGAACCTATTCGTTGTAGGCTGCGGTAATGCGGTTTACACACGGGCTGCGAAAGCGCCGCACGTGCGCGCCGCGGCGCTCGCTCCCTCTCTCTCACTAGGCGGCATCGCAATCATTGAGATTACCTCGCGGTAATGCGCGGTCTGCTCCTTCGCGCAAGCTTCTCTCTCCCTTCCGCCGTAGCTTTTTCGCTCGTCCCCATCCGCGAGAGGCACTCGCCTCCCCCTCCCCTCGTCCCCCGTCGCCTTCGTCTGGACTCTGGGGTTTTCTTTCTTTTTTCACACATATACTTCAATCCTTGCTCATTATTTTTCGTCTTCATACGTGTACTTCAACCTTTCCCCCCTTTGCCCGCTGCGCTTGCATATGACAGTGGAATATCCATGAGAGTTTCTTGCTCTCTTGCCTTGAGTAATTTTATTTGTTTATTATTTGTTTTGCGGGAATTTCTTTGAATTTCCATTTTGCTCGGACCTCTCAACCCTATTTGTAATTAAGATTAAGAGGGTGCATTTTATACTCGCGCGGTGCAGCCTTCGTAAAATTAATTTATTCATTTTCAGAAGAAAAGTGAAGTGGTGTTTACAAAAAATACTCATTTATTTATTAATATTGCAGTGATCTAAATATCTCTATAGATTTTGTAGATATTTTCTTATAATTGCCTATTCACTATAAAATTGTTATAAAATAAAGCTGACGATACTTTTAGAAAACTAAATTCGATAAATAAATCATACTTAATTTCGGTAAAATCCTTGATATGAATTAAAGAACGATGAACAGGTGATAATCCTATTTGTTTTTTGAGATACCTATTTCGATTCATTTAGTACTTTGCCCTTTCATTTTAATGTTTTACAATCCGTTTTCAGACTAAAGTACATGTTTCATTGTACCTACATTTAAAACAAAATACGTTTTATAGTTTAAATTGTTTTTCACTGTCCACATTTTTGTCACTTTTTTACGGTTCGCGGTAGAATTTTCACCCCCCCCCCCCCCCCCAAACTCTGCCAACGAAATATTTAACGCGATTCGGCTCGGTTTGAATTTAATCGCGGCGCTTCGGCTAAGTATATATACTGGGGTGGCGTCGAAAAAGAAGCAGTCCGCCAAAAAAAAAAAAAAAAAAAAAAGAGAGCGCGGATTCAACTTCAATTACTGAATTCCCTTTAATTAAAAGCAATCTCCCCCGCAGACACACGAGAAAGCACTCGGCGATCGGATTTTCGGGTAAACACAGCGTGGCCTCGGCCAAAGGATCCGCCGTGGAAAAACGCGCTCTCATCCCGGATGCTTTTTCGCGACTCGCTCGGCCGGCCAGACGCAACGCTTTTGCTTTTCCAACCTGCGTTTGACGCCCCCGCAACGGGCCTCGACGTCCGAAAGACCCACCCCCCAAGTGTACACACGCGCGAGACGCGAGATTTGCGAAGGATATCCGGGCAATTAGCGCGCGGCCGCTCATTGCATTTGGCGAAACGTCGATTTTTGTTTGCCGAAGGTGGTCGGGGCCTCGCGGCCAGTGCAAATAATTTCGCGAGCGGCCGTCCGTCCCCCGTTGGCGGAGGAAAATTAAGTACAAATATAACTCGCCGCGAGCAATTTTGCAACTCGACGAATGCGCGACTCTTTTAATGAGAAATTTGTATTTTAAATACTCTCCACTGTCGGACGTAAATTTTTAAAGCTTGAGCGTATCATTTAACAGTAAACATTTTTTTGTCTGGAGATGAATTAGTGAAAAAACTCTGAGTGCATTAACAATTAGTGAACTACTTACTCTACGTGAAAAAAAAACAGCAGATTTTATATTTTACACAGTAGATTTAGCTAAAATGTCAAGTTTATTTATCTTTTAAAAGCATTTGAAGAACAGCTTTAGAATTTACTTTCAAGAAAGTAGAATTACCATTAGAATTAACTGTCAATTTTACTGCTTTTTCAATGCAATTTTTATATTTTCTAATCCAGTAAATTTTACTTTACTGAGAATAATAGGCTAAGATAATTACTATTTTTCCTCAACTACCTTTCTCAGTGCATAATGCGAAACTGTAACACGTGCTATTCATTTTTAAATCTGCATACTAATTTAACTAATTTTTAGTGCATTTGGAAGTTTTTCACTAATTGAACATTAGAGGCTTTACACCACGGTAATTGATTTCCAATATTTAAACTATTTGAAAGGATCAATCTACTATCGGTTAAAAAAAGATAGACAGCTCGCTTTAAATGCATGTAACTATTGCAAAAAAAATCGCTTAGAAAAAT
>JAXIUT010000021.1:7319843-7331965 GCA_035586675.1 Eurytoma californica | reverse complement strand
TTCTAAGCGATTTTTTTTGCAATAGTTACATGCATTTAAAGCGAGCTGTCTATCTTTTTTTAACCGATAGTAGATTGCATTTTAAAGCTTCAATTTTCTAGACAAGGTTACGAGCGAAACTTTAAACCTCCCATAACGTCGGTCGCTCATTGTCCCGAAACGTCGCCGGCAAAAGATGAACTCGTAAAGCCCCGGTACCCCGTGCGGCGCTATTTTTCCCCTCGCACGCGTTTTAATTTTCGGCCCCGAATCGAATTTCAGCAGCCGCCGGGCCGCGGCGCACTTTCAAGGCGAGCCGAGCGTATAATTCGATCGGGACGTTAGCGCGCCAGTGCGCATTCGGAGGAAGGACGTGGCGTTCGCAGCTCGCGCGTCCTGTAATGGGGAAATAAACTTAACACTTCCCCCTAAATAAGAGGATATTGCGTGAGCGCGTGACGCAATCGCCCGCAAGCACACGTATATACCGTGAGAGTAGGAGAACCGGCGAATAGAGCCATCAATGGGATGCTCGGAAGAGCGAGGAAAAGTATTTTGCTTTATTGCGCCGGGAAATAGTCGCCGGCCGGAGAGAGAGTAACCTCTCGAGTTACTGCCTTTGTGGTTTAACACCGTGTAATGGAGTATAAATTTTCATAACGCGTGAATTACGAATTCATAAAGAATTATCCTTAATACTTCGGTAACTGACGTTAAAAGTGCGTGTCATTATTTTTGATGTCTCGCGCGTGATGTAACGCAGGTTAAACTACGTATTAATGATTTATTAAGAAATAGACATTTTCTTTTGCAATAAAATGTTCTTAGTTCGCAAATAATATTTAACTGATATGCCTTATTAAATTATTTAGTTATATTCTCGCGCTTATTTGTTTCCTTGCAAATTAACAAGTAATATAGAATTATCATAGTTTCATGCAAACAGTGTAGATCAACAGGTTTGCGTGGGTGTTCAGATCGTCAAGAGCAATGTTATGAGGAGTTTATCGAAAACCGCAAATACCTGAACTCGAGCGTACCGTTCGTCTGCAACATGCAGTTTCAACAAGTAGCTTATTGATTAATAAAATGAAAAAGCATTATATTACACAACATTCACATGTCACATTTGTTTTTTTTACTACAATTTGCATGGAAATAAAAAAAGTAATGAGTGTGAAATAAAAACACAAGTGAGAGTGAAATATCACCGTTTCACATGTCAATATTATTTATATACTTTTATTGTCTGATTTGTTTCAGCTTCTTTTGTACACTTGCGTCTGTTATTATTTTGCGTCTATTATTACATAAAAAACGTGAATCCTGCACTAAAATTAGAATGGAGTTTATAAAATATAATAATAAAATAATATACATCAATTAATTTTAAATAAATTTACAATCAATTTATTATTTATTTTGTGCTTTTCATTTTAATATCAACAATAAAAAAGAGATTGCGTAAGAAGCAGATTTGCATAGTACGTGAAAAACGTGATGCGAGAAAATAAACATGGAATCTCTATTGATTTATTTCATTGTCACGACTACGACGCTTCTCTCACGTTGAAATATGAGGTGAGGGCATTCTTACCCCAAGCGAAAATCTTCCCAACCCCCGAGTCGCTGTTGTTCCGTTTACATTTCATAGTCAGCCCCCGTGGTTCTAATATTAACGCGCTATACGTAATCTCCGCCAATATCTGTTGAAACACACTTTATTCAAACACAAACACATGGCTGCTGTTTAGGTGGGAAGGGAATTTTGATTAAATTTCTTTCATACGCGCTCTATTCTATCAAAATTTCTTCATAAGTTCCGAAAATTTATTTAAAGATGACGTAATTATTCATAATGATCGTGGAGCTAATGTTTTCGAGATTTTAGTTTTGTAAATGACTTCCTTTTCTAAAGCGACGGTGAATGTGAAAATCGATCAAGCCCCTCCATCGCCATAAACTACCGATCACAACAAAAGGTCTCTCTCGAACCTTTCCAATGTACTCATTCTCAACAAAGATTAGTGCCCAGCGTCCATAACGAGCTTTTCCGCAGCGACTCACTCCCTCTCTCCGACCAATCTTTCAGCATGTACACGTAATATAAAGCAACTCGTCCCCCCTCTCTCTCTCTCTTTCTCCATCTCCGTCTTTTTCTCTCGGTTTCTTCCTTTCGCTTCTTCCCCCCTCTCAAGACTTTAATACAGCAAATGCGCAGAATAGATTTCGATTTCCTGGCACTTCATTCTCATTTCCGATAAAGCAAAGTAAAAGGGAAGAGCTCCGTCCTCGCGCGCCAGATAAGGAAAGAGGATACGCAGTGGAGTGGAGAACCAGGCAGTTTATGTTTCAATGCCTACTTGCTCATTTCGCAGATAAGGCCGAAAATTACGAGCTTCCTCCTCCCCCCTCTCTCTTTTGATTTTTCGAGGTAACAGAAAAAAAAACGCTCGCTGCGAGAGCCCACAATGAAAAAGCGTCCCGCGCCGGATTAGCGTGCCCCTCCGCAGCCTGCTCTCATCACCCTACTCTCGCTCCCTTCCCGCGCGCGGTGTATATACGAGTGTACACTGCGAGGTCCCGAATCGAGGGGGTCCTTTCTACACGGGAGTCAAGGGCTGCGCCGCCGGCGTACTCGAGCACAAAGATTTTTCGCCGCGCGCACATTTTAGGCAGATTGTTTCGCGCTAATGTCACGAGTCCCCAGAGAGAGCGAGCGAGCGAGAGGGAAGTATACACGAGAGCCTCAAATTTCCTCCTTTTCCTCCTCGCTGCTTTTTTTCGCCGCTCCTGCTCCTTTTTTGTTCGCGCACTCGCGATTCCTTCTCGCTTCCTCGTTTACCCCCGGCACTTCTGTCGTTGTGCGCAGCTACTCGCATGAAGTGCCTCCGCGAGTGAGAGATTTAAAAAAAAAACTTGCTTTTTCTTTCTCCTCGGCGTTTCGGGGGGGTGGTGGGGATAGGAGAAAGGGACCGCAAGACATCGAGGCGCGTGAAATTTAGCGGAAACTGCGCGGGCGGCGGCGTAATTAAACACCTGGTTCAGCCGCGCCGCGAGAGGCCGAGGAGGCGATATATCTGGTTAAGTGGAGCTCCCCACGCTCGATCTCGTAAAACGTTTTACGGGGAGACCGGGCTAGCTGCACCCCTCCCCTCTCCCCCTTCGTCTACATAATGTATACGCGCTTTAGGTAAAATAATTCGGGGGTCGGGGGACCGCGCGACCCTCGACTCCGTAATTGATTGGTCCTGATACGCCTCCTTATCTCGCAATCCATCTTTGCTGCTCCCATGTGGCTTCAGCCAAGTTTAGATCGATTCGGGACGTTATGTTGACACATAGATGCAGTCGTGTTTGAGCACATGCACGAACTCACACGCTTGCCCACAAATACCGAATACGTTCGCGCCTTAGCAGATGTTATTGCACATTATATAACATGTTGATAAAATAATTCTGCTATATATGTTTTAAATATAAGAAGCTTTTTTACAAAGTTTTTTTTATTTATTTAAAAAAAAAGACTGTAAATGAATTAATTAAATTTTACTGATCATCAATGTAATCTTGATTAATTAACATTAAATCAAAAAAATTTCAATAACGATTAATAATGAACTTGACTTGATTTCAATAATTTTCAGAAAAATGCCATTTTTATTTAAATTTGAATAGATTCGATTTATCATGATTTATCACTCATTTACTCAAAAAAACATGTTTTGTAAAGTAATCCGTGTAATACCTCAAGTTTTTTCAGATCCACAATACATTACATTCAAACGGCATTGAAATTGAAAGTGATAATTTTCTCGAGTACCGATATGTGTTGCGTGCGCCCGAGCGTGTCCGTCCGTATTAAGCAAGTCGGTGCGTAGGGACCATTATGAGGGTGAACAGCATGTAAATGCATTACCCCATAAAGAATCAATCTATACGATGTGCGCGTCGAAGTAACGGACACAGTCAATATTTGTACTGATTGTACAAAGGAGAAGCGTGCGACAATAAATAATCGATCGCGCTCACGTTACTTACGCGATTAGAATTCGCGAAACAAATCGATTTTCGGTATTCTCCATGGCTCATGAATACGACACGAAAATCCCTGCGTTAGAGCATCGATTGCAATTAGGCGGTGACGTGCATGATTTTTGATGCACTCGGATAAACTTTTTGAGGCACTCAGTTGATTTATACTAGCACGCATGCATTTCTTTAGGTCTTATATAAAAATAAATAAATATAGATAAAATGACTCTTATTATTTATTTTTATATAACGATTTTCATTAAAAATACATTTAACTTATGTTTTTTCAATAGATATTGACGCAGAAAAAAAATTGTACAAAGAATTGCAATAGATTCTTTTAAACGTACCTAGAACTATAGTAAAGTTTGTTAGATTTCCAGTAAATTTTAAACGAAACTAAGTAATTTTTTTCTAAAAAAAGATTACTGCAATTTTTAGTAGAACTTTTTTCTTCATGTTCCCGTTCAGAATTCATTCGCTTTGCAAAATGACTTACATTGATCATAATCATCATAATTATAAACCTAGACCATAATTAAACCCCAACCTCGAAGCACGTCGATTTTTCTGAAAACATCAAATATAGAACTTTCGAATCGCGGACAGCGAACAAATTGTACAAAGAGACGTGGCGAGATTAAAAATTGCGCCCCCCACAGGCATTATCCGCTTGGGCGAAGCGTTTGATTTCTCTCATTAACACCTCGTGATTAACGCTCTCGCTATGCCACAATGGCGGCCTCCCTCCGCCGTGCAGTTTCGGAGTTTCTGGCATTCGGCGCTTTTGCATCACACACGCGCTCGCGTAACGATGTTGTAAGAAATGAGTTTTAAAGCGGCTTTCATTATGGAGGAGCGAACAACTCTCACAAATCTTCCGGCAATTCTCCGCTCGCGCCCCGGCGCAAATTATGACATTAATTTGCAAAATTGCCGGGGAGGAAAAGAGACAGGGACATAATGAAACGCGCCGTGCGCAACGAAAAAGTAATGAGGAAAGCTGTAAAAAAGTAGCGAGCTGTTGAGCTGTCTTTAATGCGAATTTCGCCATTACCTCGTCGGCTGTGTCAAACTGTTTCAATTGTGCGGGAGAGTGTAAATTTTTTTAAACCGGCTGCTAGTGTTAATAAAATGTACGGCACTGTAAATTTATAACCAGGAGAATTAATGGGATAGCATTGTAAAAGATTTTACGATTTAATAGAATATAAAAATAAGGTAACATTCAGGATCACGCCAGAATAGATTATTCAAAAATAAATATAGCCATAAAAAAGGAATAATTGAATTTCTATAGGGGATACCTCGGTGTACTCAACGAAATGGATCAGCCGTTATTGATGACAGTTGGCATCAAACTTCCCGAGTTTTTCAATTTTCATGAAAGATATGTCTCGCCGGTTTAATCTGATTTTCCTCGCAACTTGATACTGATTGAAGAGCTTTTTTGGCAAATCCCCGTCCCGGTTAAAGTGACTTTACTCCGCGAATGAACGTTTCATTTGTGAAATTCAATTACCATTGCTAAATACAATCATCAGCGACTATTCCCTTCCACCACCTCTCGAAAAAAAATTTCATTTTATACCGCGTTATATTTTTAGCTCTAGAGAATTCATTGCATAAGCTGCCAATATCAGCGAAGCCCACGCCCCTCCGATTCCTTCCTTATAACAATTTCAAGAATAAAGCATCAATTCGGCAAAAGCACAAACGCCAGCACCGACTCTATAATAAAGCGATCGTTCGAGTTTCCCCGTTCTGCAATAGACAGATCGGGGGCGGAGAGGGTGGGAAATGAAAAAAAAATCGTAAAAATGCCGCGCGACTCCCGATGCCAGAGATACGACGCTCCTCGAGGAGGGGGGAAGGAGACTCTCTCTCGGGTGCGAAACCCGCCTCGGCAAACCAATACGTATGCCGGTGGCGCGGAGTATGCGCGCACGTGCCGGGCTACCGGGCACGTGGCCCGGTCGCTCGCTCCCACACGTGACGCCGGCGCGCATCCGCGTCACCCCTGTGCCTGCGGCTACACGCTCGCAAATCCACGCGGGGAAAAAAGCGGCGGTGTCACGCTGCGTGCGCCAATCATCGGCGCTGCCGGATACTCGAGACGCTTCCTTGTTTTTCCGGATTTTTATTATAGAGCAGCGTCGATTTTCCCCGGCGGGGGAGAGAGACAGGCTTGAAATTGAGGAGTCTGTTTGCAAAGGAAGACGCAAATTAATCCGGGCGCGAGAGCTTATAGGTTTACGTCAGACGCGAAAGTGGATGACGGAGCGAGCTCTTGTTCTAGCTGATGTTTAAAGATAGAGAAAGAATTAAATTTTCCTTTTATATTAAGTAATTACGCAAGATATTATAATAATATGAAAAATATTCGATTGAGAGGTTCAGTCAATTCCTGAGAAACTAAAATAAGGAAAAAAACGTTTAGTTTTTTTAATTATGTGGTGTATGTTGAATTTTTTTTAATCAAATTTAGTTTTGTGAACCATTTTTCAAGTAAAATACGACAGATCAAAATTTAATTTCATATTTAATGAATCTTAAGGTGCTTTTCTATTGAAACTTGACCCAAAAATCAATTTTTGAACTCTCCATGGTGTATTTCAATACTGGATAAGTTAGCAAATTTTCTGCACCGTCACTTTTATTGATTAAACCTTAAGAAAGAAAAAGAGTCTTCGACCAATTTTTGTTATCAAAAGCTTGATGTGATTGTAAAATGTGTTTAAAATATTGAAAAAACTGAGCAAGATATGAAATATTTTTTTTATGTAGGATAAAAGTAGTAGGACTTTAAAATTCTAGATCCAAAAATTTTTTAAGTAGAAACCTATTTCAAACTTCAAACTAAAATTTGGTCGTTAAACTGTTTTTATTAAAATATTTAAAAACTAGATGAAAAACAAGAAATCGTTCATAAATGTAAATTATCAAAAGTTAAAATTCTCGCAACGAAGTAAAAATAATAAATCCCCTGATCAGCGCATCGACGCAGCCAATTAATCAAAACACCTCCCTCACTTTTGGAAATTGAAAATTTCCCGACGTTTTATCCATCCACGTCAGGAGCTTATGCATAGCCGTAACAGCTTTGTCCGGGAAGCTCGTCGATCACGCGCGCGTCGGGCGTCGCGCCCGGAAAAAAAAGCTCGCGCTCGCCCCAGAAGTGTTGACGATGTCACACGGCGGCGGCATTCGAATAAAAGAGCGCATTCTTTCTCGACAATGCCCACCTCCCCCCTCAAGCATAACGTCTCTCTCTTTCCCTTCCGCCTCGCCCCCGGGTCGGCCGGCAATATCACGACTCAACGACTACATCCTGTCGATTTATCCCCCGGGCCCCGGAGTTCACCTCCAGCGAAGGATTGCCGTTTCGTGTCGCGCGATTACGGGAGCGCGGAGGGGGACCGCCCGGCTGAGCGCTGCCTCTTTTGTGCGGACATGACGGATAGCCGCGCATTCGTCCGTCGCGGCTCATTTCTTCCTTTTTCGCGCGCTGCACGCTCCTCGGAGAGTTGGACCGCTTGGGCGCGTGCTCCCTCCCCTTCCCCCTGCATGTGATATATCGACTGTCCTGCTGTACACTTTCCACTGGTGTTTTACCTCATTTTATGGAAATTCGGCGTTATTGCGTAAAATTGTTCCCTCTCGGCGAAGCTTTTCTTCCCATGCAATTAACTCTCCCTGCGTACATCAAACTTTTGTCATCAGTAAAAGTAAAAAAATAAATGAATAAGCTACTTTGTAAGAAACGTTAGTGATTTGTTTTTATCATCAGCCTTCATACTACCTTAGGAGAGACTTACGTCAAGAATTTTATTGAAGCTGTGGGTGAAGTATTATTGTAAGTAATTATTGTACATTATATAACAATGAAAGAAGTCAAAGTTTTAGACATTAACCCTTAATTTCAAACAAATCCGTGATCCAGAGCTCTCTAACACTTTTCGAGTCAGTTTTAATAAAATTGTCAAAATGATGCCGACTGAGAAAAAATATCGACAAAGCTTAAGCAAGTTAAATTAAAATATATGTGCACATGTTACATCACGTTTTCGTATTATGAGATCTTGTTGAATGTTTCATCAGTATGAGGGCTAATTGATCATTTGAACTGCTAATTTTCTCAAAAGGGTTATTAGTTTAAACAAATTGCCTTTTTCACACATTTCACTTCTTCATTTATTTTATTTCTTTTCCGCGAGTACTTATTAATCGCGCGTTTTCTCACGTACCCCACTCGTAAATACTTTCTAATGAACTCTAATTTATTTAAAGCACCGTCAATAGTCTAGGAGGGTATACCGTCTGGGAAGGCGTTTATTTTCGAAACAAATTTTTTCCTCGGCACAGTAGAAAGCTTTGTGCTATCCACCTGTCATCGCTCCAACGGATTGTAACCGTTATTGAGATCATCGTACTTTCTAAACAACCATAAGCATTCCTTGACTAACTGTCTGCATGTGTAATTGGCATGCCCGCACGACACATATAATTGACAGCGCACAAATGACTGCGGCGACTGTTCGCCGTGGCCTCTTGTGCAAAACCTTCTTATGCACTGCACCCACCGGCTAATTAGATAAACAAATAGCGCTTATTCTTGGCTCTTGAGCGGATGATCCACGCGGCGCGGTGCTTTAAAAGGCTTAAAGGAGCATCGCGCGCCGGCTTGCCGGGGTCCTACCGTGAAGTTGACTCATCTATCTTAAGTACCGCGAATCTATGCAAGCCGAGTTTAACTGAAAAGGCTCAAGAGCTTGCTTAATACTGTACTCTTGTTATTATGTTAATACGACACTTTTTGTTTACGATAAACTAGATCTACTAAATCATACTCAAATTCTTTTTAACAAATGTATTACTGATTTTCGTTAAAAATTTCTTTACCGAGAGAGCAGACCTACTATTTTTATTGAAAAGTAACAGCAACCAACTATTCACGACATTATACTACGTTAACTTCAGCGCTAACATGAAAATGTGACTTAGGAGTAATAATTTCGCACTAAAATTGTAGAAAGTCTTTACAATCGAGATAGAATGTCTTTTACTATACAAATTACGGTGGTGATTTATGTAATTGCTCATCTGTTTCAGTTGTTTTAATCATATTATTCACTTTTACTTTTGAAGGATAGAGATTATGACACTTACAAATACGTTTACATGTCTTTATATTCATCTAAATCTGGTATAGGTACGTACCTGAAACAAAAAGAAAATTGAAATATTAATATCTTAATAAAAACCAGTAAACAAAATTACTAGTCTGACAATAAGGGTTTTATAATATTATACTGTAATTATTATTAAAATGCTATCTCAACTGAAATACGCTTAATGAATCATGTCCAGAAAGCACAAATCCTTTACTTTCTCCGCCTGTAGGCTTAACACGCATTTTTTGTAATAAAAATCTTATTTCTGAGAAAAAAAGCCAGTGAAACAATAAAGAAAAATTGCTGCTTCAAATTAAAATTGCTGGTACGACGCGAGAAGTTAGCATTTCCCATTCTCTTAAACACTCGCAAACTCATTGAACAGCGCACGAGAAGCGTGAACGCACCGAAGCACATGTTCGCACACACTTAGCGCACCCGGTGAATTCCGCGCAGCGTCGAGTCAGCGTGTACAGCAGCGTGTCAACAATTAGGAGGATCAGCGTTCAAGAACGTCCGATTGATAACGTCCCCCCTCTCGCAGTATCTCTCTGGCTCGTGCATTTGTGCGCTCACAGCGTCCGCGGGCTGTGTGTTGCCAATCCGATGGGGAGGGGGCGCACGAGGGGCAGGGGGGAGGGGTCGAGAGCGAGCGAGCGATCGGGGGCCGCGTGTGGGAGTTTCGTGTCCGATCATTAGGGAGATGCTATCGGGCATTGTAAGTCACTCACAGAATCGAAGGAGAGTAGCACGATCGAGGAGATCGGAGGAGGGAAGGCCCCCGCGAGATCTTCCATCGATTCTCGAATCCTCCGCTCGGTGGTGTGTACCTTCGCGGGCGCCGCGCGCGGACGTTTCCTCCGCAGGCCTGACCGCTCAAAGGCGCGCGACTGAGCGAATTCGCGATGTGTCTATACGTAAGGCCGGCGAGCGGGGGACACGCGAGGAACGTAGTCTGCATTCCAATGACAGCCAATTCGAATTCTCGATGCGCCGCGGCAGGAAAGTTCGGTATGATTTTACAAAGGAAGCGCGCTAACGAGGTGCGTTGATTGGTCCGGGGTCTCTCTGTCTCTCTCGGGGCACCGGGGTATTCCGGATCGGCAATTCATCCGGCGGATTTACATAAATCACGTCGGCTCAATTATTTTAACTTACTCCGTACAATGCCGCGGCGCGCGCTCAAGGTTACGCCTTATCGCGGCGCAATTCATTATAATACCATTGGGAAACTTAAATTTACCCTTGCTGAATATACAATGTTTCACTTATCATGCCATCCTTTCTTGTTTCGTTAAATTTCGGAAAAAAATGTTTGTTGTACGGAGTAGTTGAACAGCGCTACTTCGATACAAAAGCATTCGTTTTGATCTTATAAGGAGAGTGTAAGGGCTTCGGGTCGGGGACACGAATAAAACTGTGGGTAACATTTTTTCTTTCAAAATATAATAAGAAAATCAAGTTGTTAGCTTGACATTTTCAAAGGTCTGTATCAAGTTATTTTTTAATAAAATTTCGTAATAGATTATTTTATCATAACTCGATCAACTCCCACATACCTAAAACAAATATATAATCCTTCACGAAAGAAAATGATGAAAAGAAAAAGAACGATATTTTGATTACCATTAGTTACTAAAAATTAAACAAGAGTATCAAAATTATTATCAAATAATAAAATACGAAGTTTTAGAGGAAATAATTTTTGGGGATTACTATTCTTCATGGTTTAAAATAGATTTGAAATTAAATAAATTTTGCAATAAAAATTGTAACATAATAAGTTACTAAGTTTTTTTGAACAATTTATTTACGCTAAAATCATTTATTTCTTGTGCAATCGTATCAAGCTTTATTTATTGGGTTAGAGTAATACAATAAAAATCACGATACAGCGCTACTTAATTTTTCCGGATTGAGATCTCTTCCAGTTCATTTACCTTCGCCTAGATGTTTCGATGCCCCAAATACCGGCGCCGATCCCCTTGCCCGCTCCTGAAAAACTCCTCGATCCATCCGTAATTAAGGTCCTTCGTGGTCAATAGAGTTATCGGCTTTTCTTTCTTTCTCGTTTCACAATCACTCGGCGCGACTCTGTCGCCCCTTTTGTTCTCCTTTTCTTTTTGTTCCATTTTTTTTAGGCTGATTTCTTTTTTTTTTTTGGGAAAAGAAAGTCGTTGTGCTGAGGGGTGAACGAACAATGACCAGACTTCGGTTAAGAATCAGCCAGCAAAGCAGAATTAGGGGTGACGAATGAAATCCTTCGGATTTCCTATGCTTTCATTGACAAAGTCTTAAATTACAAAAGAAACTTCGAGGAGGCATTTTATTTGCGAATTGAGAAAACATCTCGTGCAATACTATCGCTTTGTCAGATCGTTTTATTCATTAAATTAATGTAAAGATTAATTCAAGTGTTCACGATAAAATTGATAAAAAGGTAGAAGAAATCCAACAATATGTAAACATAAATAATAGTTTGTTTAATTTATACCCTTTAAACAAGTCTTGGTTAAAAAAAAAAAAAAATGTGTTCACTTTTTCGTCAAATATTTGCTCTGAATAATCAGCCTCATTACCACCAATGTTTACTGCATGAAAATCGCGTACTAACGAAGTAGCCTCAACAAAATGAGCACAATGATTAAAAACACAATTCCCTGCCTTTCCGTAATTTAAATTTCGTTTGTTTTACTAACACGCCATTTCGACAGTTTTCATAAAATTATTACCGCGTACCTCTAAAGACAATAACCAATTGTTCACGTTTCAGTTATTTTGCATTGCCGCACTCGCTCTTCATGTCTTTATTATTCCTTCACGAATTATTTTCATCGCAGGCCATGTATTTTTATGAAATATTTCATTATTTGAACTACATATTGAATTAAAAAATACTAAAAATTTATTTATTTAAAAAATACTAAAAATACT
>JAXIUT010000021.1:7293430-7311593 GCA_035586675.1 Eurytoma californica | reverse complement strand
AGTGGTACATGACTCAACTGCATTTTAATTAAAATGAATGGTAGAAATTCTAACATACGCCTAATTATGTTGAGTATTTTATAATTTGGGTAAAAATGAATTTATCATTGTTTTATTTAAAGCAATTTCAACTGTACTTTTTAATAATTGCATTTTTAATTATTTTAAATAAAGTAGTGATAGAATAACGATATTATGGTAATATAGAATACTTCACCAATTTTTTACACTGAAAATTTTTGTGATAATAATTCATAATAATTTTTATTATAATTTAAATTACAATAAGGAAGAGAATTATCTTCGAAAATCACTATCGTGCAGTACGAATCAGGTGAAGACGCAACCGCAGTAGCGTTAAGGAGCAAATGTTCAAAAGCGCGTCAGTGAGTTAACAGCTCTCAAGCTCTGGGCGAACTTGCATATAGTCGCAGTAGTCTTATATGTAAGCAGAAGGCTCAAGAACTACTCCACGATAACAAGTTGGCTCTCCTATCGAACCCAAGATGCAAGTCTCTTGCTCCTAGCGCGCACTTATATACGTGAATTCTAGACATCAAATATACTTAGAGCCTTCCACTGCACCGGTATATAGGTAGTACTTTTCATTTCTCCAGTAATCGTGCAACAAAGATAACTTGCTGTAGCACCACCACAGGTTACGCATATACATCCAATTCTCTCATTCTGCTAGTGAACTCATTAGTAGTTTATGGAATGTTACGAGGGTAATTTGCAGTTTACTTAGATTTATTAATTATTATTATAATTGCAACTATTCATGCACGTCCTTTGTACCGATATGCATTATTCATGCACAACCTTTTTACAATCGTAAAAGTACCGAAACAGTTGGATAATTTGGAAAATTCGAAAATTACGAAGAGAGGTTGGGTAGAAGCATTGAATTTTTTCCTGGCTATCAGGATGTCTGATGGTGATGACCATGGTTTTAAACTTCGTTTTTTTCAAATTCGATTCCTTATTTTTAACTTCATATTATAAAAGTGTGAGCATTTTACGTTAAGACGTGCAGTTATGTGGTCATTTTATGATTGTAGGTCAAAGCAACCCTTTAAATTTAAAAGGGCCTGATTAATTAACACGGGAGCCTGCACTATACGCAACATAGAAACAAGGGAAATGAAAGAACTGCTTCCTCTTAATATTTGTAAAAAACAAATTAGACGACATTTTCTTATTCTTTCCTTCCACAATAATAAAGTCACTCAAATATACAAATAGCTCACTAATTCCGTTATTTGACAATTCTCTCCTTAACATTCGCCAAGGCCTTCGTCCATCTTCCCTTTTGAAGCGGTCTACAATTCCGCGACGACGCGCGTACTCGTGGCGCTTTATACACACGCGAAAGAAGCTCGAGGCGTCTCGCGCGAGGCAAGCCTGAGCCTTATAAGTATATCGCGTGGAAGCTCGGCCGGCGTATATCCCGCGTACCTACCGCAGCACGCGCTCCGGCGAGTACCGCGCGAATCACGGAAATCCTCGCGCGGTGGGTGTTTACGCGGCGACGGGACACGTGTTCTCGCTAAGGCTCGACCCGCTCTCTCTCCCGAGTCAGAGAGGAATCGATTTACGATGCCGCGCGGCGTGCGTGCGCCGATTGCTAACGGCTAAAGGGGAGGATCCGGAGAGGTGCCGCTGAAAAAAATTATACCGACGGACGCGCATCATTTTTTTTCGCGCCAGCTTGAATTTTATGAGACTCGCACGCCATGTATCGTATGATTGCTGTGAATTTTTAAGTTGCTGGTGAAAACGAGGCGACTTGAAGGTATTACTCAGAAAAATTCGAAACACAAAAAGTGTGAGCAATCGCATTTTAACTGCAGGAATAATAATATACTAAGAGTGCATAATTACATCAATAACTGCAAGTGCAATGCTAAAAGTGCATAAGTGCATAATAATTACTAGTGCTATGCTAAAAGAGCATCAGTAATTGAAAGTGCAATTCTAAAAGGGCATAATTGTATCAATTAATTGCATGTGCAATTTTAAAAGTTCATAAATATATCAATAATTACAAGTGCAATGCTAAAAGTGCATCATTGCATTCTATTGTGCACTATTGCAAAATTTTTATGACTTTTATAATTCCCCAGCAAATTATGCTTGGTGTTTTGAATTTCTCTCGGTGTATTTAAATTTGTCCATCCGTAGTTTTCTTTTAAGTTAAAATTATTTAGATGTAAAAGTGATACTTATATGAAATAAGATAAGATATGGACTGTTTCCTTATTGTTGTAAAATATTCATTTTCACGATTACATAATCTCTAAGCAAACTAAATACAGCAACTTAATATTTAACAATAAAATAATTTCACCATTAATGCAGCAAATTATTTGACATTAATTATCGTACACGTTATCTCCATGAACATAGAAAAAAACTCGGTTTTTTGCCCTTGTTACGTTAATAAGCAAATATTGTAAACGAAATAAAAAAAAAATTCCCCGCCGTAACTATACGTCTAATTATGAAAGTTTCAACGGAGTAAAATTCCCCTGCAGTGTACATGACACGTAAGAACAAAGGCGTGGATCATCCCGAAAATAGAACATCGTCTTTCCGGCCGAACCCCGTTGAAAATTCAAAAGGGCAGCCTGCACTCGATAAAAACACATCAGTCATGAATTCATTCATGGCGGGAGGCCGATTTTAAAATGCGAAATTAACCTCCTCCAAAATCAACCGGGGTATATACGCCGCATGGCGGTCCAAGAGAGGTGGAAAATCCGTGGCGCGCTCCCGGGGACACAAATAGAGTTAAAGAACGCCGGCGACACAGCGAGAAGCGAGAGAGAGAGGGAGAGAGAGAGAGCGAGAGAGAGAGTAGAGAGAGAGAGAGAGAGAGAGAGAGAGAGAGAACTCGCGAGAGTCTGGCAGATAACATCGGCAGTGCCGAGCCATATAATTGATTCACGGTAAAACAATGAACCCCTGTGTGAAATTGCTCTCTGTGCACGTGCTTGTGTGCACGCCCTGTTTATACGTCTCTTTCCTCCGGCGGCTCTGTCATGGAATTCGTCGCTTCGCGCTTTGGTCGCGATTTCAAACTGGAGGTACAGGGCTATCTTTTAAACGCGTTTGCCGTAAAGATTTTTTTACCCCTCGGTTGTTCGTCTACTTGCAAAGTTAATTCTTTCTTTTAGGGACGAATATAACTCCTTCGATCATTAAGCTGCCATGCGAAATGTAACTCGATCTACGTGAGCGCATGTCAAACACCGCGTATGTATACCTGAGCTGTTTCCTAAGATCCAAATTTACAATCGTTAAATCATTGCAGATTTATTTCGGATCATATTCGCAAATTTAAAATCAGAGTTTTTGATAGCAGAGGCTGACGGATATTATGACGATATATGGTACAGTAATCGTGTTATAAATTGCAAGGGGGAAATAAAAGTTTTTGAAGAAATAGTTTTAAGTATAATATGCACTATGCTAATTTAGCCTCGTTGTTATTTTACTTTTTTAGTGCACATAGCCATATATTTTTAATGCAGCTACTAGTATGTGCAAGAAGTTTTATCTTACGAGGGTACATAGATGCTAATCAAAGATAAACCGAAAAGGAACAAAAACTATTATGTGCTTTAAATATAGTAGATAGTCTGTTCTATTATAGCAGCTTCACGATTGTTACTTCTAGGTTTGATTGAGACCCATATTTTTTTCGACAAGTGCTCGATATAAATGTAGATATATGCTTACTCGTAGATGTACCATTCAAAACAGTAGAAAAATCATTGTTTTTTTATAAAATTTTTCCTCACATTGCTAACAACAAAAAATTGTGTATGTGAATTCTATAAAACAGTATAAAAAAGCAAAAAATAAAAGTTAGTTAACGAAATACTCTACTAGAATAACTGGATCTGGCAAATGTTTTGTAATAAAATAATGTAAAAGATAACTTTTAGCCAATTCCTCCAGTTATTAATTAACAGCCAGCTGAAACCACAATAATAATGTTTCTAAAATAAGCGACCTACCACCCGCACACTCCCACTCCATTCCAGCTCTTCACGTGTGCCCTAAATTTTCTCTTTACCCACTTTTTTACGTCACCTTCGTTATTACTTTTTGACTTTTTTCTGCGTGCTCTCTCCCTCCCTCGCTCTCCTCGACGCACGGACTCGCGCGTTTCGTTGGCTTTGTGCGATGAATAGCGCGCGGCAGGGGCTCTTTGCCGAAAGACATGTACGCGCGCCAGCAGTGGCGGTGCATTAAAAATATAGCGAAAATATCGCGGTGAAAGCGTCGGGGCCGGCGCAGCTACCGCCGCGCGATGCCCGCCCAGACAATGGGCTATGCGCGGAGCGTTCACTTTTGAGCCGTGCGAACGCATTGTCGACGCGCTGCACGCGTCCGGGAAACTTATGGAAATGCAACTTGCGAAAAATATTTTGACGACGACGTTCTCGGGCTGATAAAAAGAACTACGTTGCATTGAGTTTTTGCATCACGTGGACTTTAAGCATAATGCAAGTATACAGATTTTATAGAATATCACGTGCTCAATTTTTTCTCTTACTAATGTATAATGATTAAAAAACTATATGAAGCTCAATTAGTGAAAACCCACTAGGATTAGTGACAAAGAGTTCACTATTTCGTGATTAGAAGAGGATTAAATCTAATTTTAGTAGTTTTTCACTAATTCATCTTGAGAGGAAAATTAGTTTGATTTAATCAAAAAATTGCTAATCGTTGAAGGTAAATCTAAAACGCGTGCCTCCATCTGTGTTTGCTCGCTCGAACTTGCCATCAGCAGCTTTAGCGTTGAACGCGCACGTGGCAAGTCCAGCCGGCGTGACCGTGTCGCCTATGATTTATCCCGCCGCGCAGGTCGTTGGTTTGTCATTGATGCCGCGCAATTCCTCGGCGGTTTGCTAAAATTACATTGCTAGATCAAATCCCATTAAGGATTCTGTACGATTTTCTCTAGATTTTCTTAAAATAAATTTAAATTTAAAAACAACTATAGGGATCAGTACTGTGATTGATCCTTTCTTTGTAAAATTGAAACTTGATTTTCAAATTTCGCGCTCTAAATTCTCAACTTTACGAAAAATTGAATCCAGAGGAAATGACTAAGAAATGATTTTTATTTTTAATAAAAAAATGGGCTACATTTCTACTACAGGATTCAAAGAATTGCTACTAGAAACTAATTCATGAAAGCTTTGAATAAAGCACTGTAAATAATGAAAGCTCTTAAAACAAATCATAACAATCGTGACTAATGCATAAAAGTCGTTAAATGTACAAAAGGTGCAGCAACAATGTTCCACGTAAACCTGCAAAATAATTGAAAGTTAAGAGCACGTATGCAAATGCAAGCGAGTGGCTCATTTTGCGCCCGCAGCCCTCTTCTCTCCCTCCTGTCGCGGTTTCGCATCTTTCTTAGAATGTACGCTCCTCTCGGCGGCTTACTCAGAATCTCGAAGGCTGCCGGCTCGCCGGTTAACTCAGAGCCTTCATTTGCACTCGCGCATGCCTCTAGCCTGGCCTCCCTCTTCACTCCCCGTGCATGCGTGAAGTCGAGCGGCGATCGATCGAACGCGAGTTACCGGGACTCCCGCCTGTTTCTCTCTCTTTCTCGCTGTTTTTTTTTCCGATCTCACCTACCCCCGAACGCGCCTCTTCGTTAAGACGACGCGAGGCGCACCGGCTGCACATATATGCATGCATGCGCCCCACCGGAAATTTATGCGCGTTTGCGCCTTTGCGACTTTTCGACTCGCTCCTCTCACGAAATGCACGCGCCGGCGCGCGAATCGATAGCGCACCGGACGCGCTAAGCTCGCGCGCTTGCATATTTTTTTTTTGTTTCACCGGCTTTTTTTCTTAATTTGCACGAGGGAAGGGCCCTCTACTCGTTCACGTTTCTTTTTTGTATGAGCTTAATGGTGCTGTAGTTTATTGATGACATTTTACGAGAAAAATTTAATGTTTAATCTCTTCTTGCATAAGGGCACACATATATGAAACATTCTCTCCGTGTAAATATAAAATTAAAAGTAATTGCTAATAATTTCCAAATTTGCGTTTATTTTACAAAATTACATATACAACCAAGTTTCAATCCAAACATTACATCTTCATAACAAACATTAAATTTAAGTTTGATAACATAATGCAAAGCAAGTAGAGGTTAATTAAATTTTGTGTAACTATTCGAAATTCGAGGTACCGAATTTGTTGAACTGCAATAAAAAAAATTAAGCATTTTTGA
Organism: Eurytoma californica; assembly: GCA_035586675.1. NCBI lineage: Eukaryota > Metazoa > Arthropoda > Insecta > Hymenoptera > Eurytomidae > Eurytoma > Eurytoma californica. Next base: position 7,305,322 of record JAXIUT010000021.1, on the reverse strand, counting down.
TTCTGTGAAAAAAAGGAAAAAAAAGAAGGATGAGAACTGGACACGAAGATTGGATTCTTCTGCTAAAATGCATAATATCAATAGAAACACTTGCCAACTTAATGTCATAAAAGTGCATTAATGAGGAATATATAAACTCTTCTCGACACAATATCACTTAGAAGCAGGTGCGCTTAGTTAATCTCGCCGAGGAAAAAGAATTACAGAAAAATTAATCACAAAGACAGACAGTATCGAGCAAAGCCTCGGCTCTCGGGAAACAGCTCTTGCGAGACTCCCTCGTGATAATTAATCTCCACATCCACGCATCATTATAGTCGAGATAGGTACAAAGAAACATAAATCACATCCTCCCGCGTACGCTCTCGACTCGCCTCCGTGCACCCGCGATGCTTAACGCACCCTGGGTCTCGGGATTTTCCGTAATCCTTGAGGCCGACGCGGGGGGACGAGAAAACGCACAGCGGGCGGCAACTTCGAGGAGTCATTAACCGGCGAAAAATCGGGTCAAGCCCGCGCGCCTCCTTGATTTCGCATGCGTACATGCACGCGCGCGGGGGAAAAAGGGTGCGACACTGTGTTTCTTTTTCCTGCCCTTTATGCGCGCCGCCCCTCGCGCTGCCCGAGCGATATTTCGCATCTTGGGGGGGTGGCGCGTGTAAATTTTCTTTGCGCAAGCTCTTAGACGCGGAGGCAGGGAAAGATGCGATAAGTGGCTCGTACCGCGCGCCAGTTTTTCCTTTTATGCCCGGGGAAAGGCCGGGTAAGCATAATCCTGACACGCATATACGCGCTACGTAATAAGAGGCGATGTTCTTCACTACGGTGGAAGGATAAGGGATAGCGCCTTTTGTCATGTTAAATACGTCATTAGTCGTGTTTGATGCGTGTCATCGCTGATGCGGCACTCGACTTGAAAAGGAAACTCGATGTAACTTTACTCTTCTTTCTTAATTAATTTGAACCATATCGAAGCATTTCTACCTGATTAAAAAAAAAATTTTAATAAAGTCGATTAAAAAGTTTAATTTCGATTTTATGACCTACGAAGATTAATGCGTAAATTCAAAAAAGTAATCGACATCTGCGTGAAATAAAAGTGCATTCTGCGCGGTAGAAATCGCTAAAATGTAAATCTTAACACGAATAAATCGAAAACAAATTAATAGCACCTGTCAGTATCATCGATTACCTTCGTAGCCCGACGCAACTTTACGACCCCCTCGAATAATACTTTCTTATGTGATTTATATTTTTATAAAGTCCAGGGGTACGCGCACCGCGCGAATCGAGGGATCGAAAAGCTCATATTATTTACGCGCTCTTCGGCTATTTACATATGATGGCTGAGCAATTTACGGGGTTGTATTTTAGAGAACAGCAATAAACTTTAAGCGTATCTTGGCGCCGCGCGACTGCGACGTCCGCCGATGAATTATGGTCGCTCGAAAGTGACTGCATCCTTGGAAGCCGCCTCCTTTGAATGAATAAGCTTTTTTCACCCGCCGCGCAACTATAGACATTGCAATTACTTTAATTAGGAAATAAGTAAACGAGATATTTATAGCGCCGCAAATGGACTGCCAGGCCGACGTTTCGAAAAATTATTGTCGCATAATTTGAGTGCCACCGATTTTGTTCCTTTTTTTAAAAAGGTATACAACAGCCAACTTTCTAATTTACACAACGGAGGCGGGAAAAATGTAAAGTGAAGGCCATTTTTTAACTGCGATCCTATTAGCCACGTCGATAATATAAAACTCTCGGGACAAACCGTTAATTTCTAACTTTCGAGAAAGCCAACTAGTTATCCGGACAATCGCGAAGACGTCCCCGCAGGCCTGTCACCCGGGCCTCGATTATCGAGTGCAGGCAAACGAGCGCGTGTTCTCCCTAGGCGCATTTTCCGTTAGCCGCTTTTTGCATGAAGTCGCGCATTCGAGCCCCGACGTCTCTGGTCTCGCGGCGCCGTGACCTTGAAGGCGCTCGGCGGGGTTAGTTCGATGCTTATCGGGGAGCGCGTTCACGATTCACCGGACGTCGTCTCTTGAAGGCGCGAGCGCGCGATCGAGCGCCGCGATAATTTTGCCGGCCGACGGGCTGCCGATGCCGCCGCGGCTCGACGAATTTCAATTCGAGCACAACTTTATCGGGCGGGAAGAAAAGAGGTCTACTTTGAACTTTAAACTTTCGCTCGACGTTTCAATTTAAAGACCAGTATTTGTCGGTTATTGAACGAACTATTATCCCACGGAAATTTAATTACTGATCTTTTGATTTACGTAACTCTGTGATTCAGTGATAAAAGATAACGGAAATTATTAGTTTCTCCTTGTAGGACTGATAGAAGGTTAATGATTCTTTTTTAGAACAACTGGCAAGTTTTCTTTGTTCGCATAGTGATTATATTTGCAGCTTTTAGTTGATAATTTTTAATATTTAAAAAGAAATTTTTTTTTTTAATTTTGTCTAAAAGTTCAACATTTCTGTTATATTATATTATAGTAAAACTTATGTCAATTTTATTGAAATCACGAGAATAGATTTTCCAAAGAGTTGTGGGCGAAGTTCGATAAATTTTCCTGAAGTTTCAACTGACTTCTGAAGGTCGTTTTTGCATTTGGGTCAAACAGTATCTGATGTAGAATTGTTAACTATTTGAATAGCCAGGGTCAAAAAATAGATATCTTTTGAAGATGATCTTCTATTGATCGTAATTAAGATCTGATATGGTCAAACAGATCCTAGATTCGGAATTATCTACCAGAAAAAAAGATTAATATGGTGATATAGTCAAATTATTAGACAAATTATTATTTGTAGTTTTATGGTTAATTGCAACTAGATGCTTCTTTTGAAAACGCCTCACTCTATCGAATTGCGCCCATGGCAACTTTTAATTATAGGATGCGTTGGAGATGATTCAATCAAGACCGATTATCTTGTTGGGGATTTTATATTCGAAATCATAAAATTAAAATTCAAATGTAAAGTGCACCTCCCTCTCTAATGATTCAATGATACCTGGATTGACTTAAAAAGACTCATTAACTGGAGTAATAGACGGAAAAGTTCACGCTGTCCTATAGAATACCGGAAAAGTAACAATCGTTAAAGCTCATTGTTTCGCCAGCGCAGTTTCGCATTACTCCCGAGGTTGAAGCTCGCATAGAGCCGCGGCGCGAGCGGCTAGTTTTCCTCGAAGGTCCCTTTTAACATCTCTTGCCCTGTTATAGCGCCATAATGCGGCGAGCCGCGCGTATTTTTTCAAGTCGCCCCGGTTAACGAGCGAAAAGGCGTCAGCGTTATGCCTTCCGCTTGTTTGTACTTTAATTTGTCCTATTTTCCCGGGGCTCCGAGAGTTCGATGCGAGTTCTTAGCCGCGTTCCCAACAGGTACACCCCCCCTCCAGCTCCCCCGGCCGTCTCGCGCTCCCCCGCGAATTAGAGAGCTCGCGCTCGCCGCCTTACCTTTAGGCGTCTCTACTCGCGCCTCTTTTACAGCCGGAACTCCTCTCTCTCGCGCCTCTCTTCTTCGCCTCTTTCTTCCACCTCGCCGTGCCGTCATCGCCTTCGCGAGAGGAGAGAGGAGATAGAACAAGGCCGAGCGATACTTACGCTCGCTGTTATTCAGACGCGCGATGGAGAAGCGATTTTGACCGTACGGGGTAAAAGAAGGGACCATACTCACGTACCTGAAACAGAGAAAACGGAGATTTATAGGTTTTGAACCTCTGTAAGGAATGATATTGATGGTTGGCAGTTAAACGAAATTTTTTTTTGTGGGGAAGCTTTTTCCAATGTTGAAAATTACTTATTACTATAGGTTTATAAAAATAAGTTGTAAATATTCTTAAATAATAATAATGTAATTAAATGCATTGAAAATGATTAATTTAAGGGTCGAATGCAGTATAAACTATTTGAAATTGAATTAATGAAAAACTACTGTAATTCGTAAAATTTCACTAAATTAGTGAAAATGGATCCACTATTTAATGATTAGTGGAACAGTTTCCACTAATTTTATTATTTTGTCGCTAATTCAACTTTAGAGGGAAGGGATTAGTATAAATTCTGTATTTTCTAAAAAACATCATAAATTATTATTCATTAGTCATAAAAAAAGTATTTCTAAATAAAAAATAATAATTTTATTACTGTCTATAATGTAATCTATCAGTAATTCGATCTCAGAAGAGTAAAACAAAACCAAGAGAAGTATACCGTGAACATTCTAAATGTAGTATATAGAGTGCTCGGTAAACACAGTAAAAGCTCGTACATCTTCATAAAAGATCGCTCGCTCGTTCAATAGTCACCCCATAAGACATTTTAGCCAAGCCCACCCTCTCGCGTTTTTGGCAAGTGTTTCGCCCATCCGGAATCCCTTAAGAGGTACCTCTTCGAAGCCGGTCGATTTCGAGCACGTACGAACGCGCGCGCGCACCACACGTTCACTCGCGCGCTCGATATATCGCCGGAGCGCCCGAGGACACCCTTATGCGCGTTTCGCGCGGGCCTAACTACCTATTATTTTTTGATTTGTGCCCCGAAGAGGCGTACGCCCGCGCGCGCGCGCACCTTTATTGCCCGCTCTTTGGGACCGGCAGCGACGTTCGTTCGCACTCCTTCCCTTTCCCCCGCCGCCCGCGCGCTCTATCTCCTCAGAGGCATCGGGCACTTTTATTGCGGCCGTTTGGCCCCGTGGATGGCTTTTAATACGCCGTTATTGGCTCCCCCGCGGTATTTATTACGACAACGCCGTCGTCGTCGCTGGCGCTCGGTTTTGCCGGACGGAATGCGCGCGCGCGCCCTTTGAAATCAGAGCGAGCGCGGTGTGTGCATGCGTGCGATGACCGCGGCGGTGCATATCCCGTGTGCCTTGATTTTTCCCAGGAGATTCACGCCGATCCGCCAGTTCGTACGTCACGGCGAGCGGGTGATTGAGTTACTTTTTTGAGATGTTCAATTTTTGGAGATGCCCGATAATAAATCGAGGCGGAAAGCCGTGTAAAAGATTGGGGTATCGGCCAGCTTTTTTGGCTATAAAGCGTAAACACCTATTAAGAGACTTAAGTATCGATAAATAACATTTATCTTTGAATTATTTTCATTTATTTCAAAAATAACAGTTAGGTACGTGCAGATTATACACAGGTCGATCGCAATCAAGATTTTTTTTTGACAATTAGGCCATTGATGAGTTATCACGTGGATCACGTTTCTGTGGTGTATTATTTTAATAAACTTTATTTTTCATTTTTACAAGATAAAGCTATTAATATAAACATGAATATTAATTCAACTATGCAATTAAACGTTTTATAATGTTTAAAATTTGTAATTATTATTCTTTCGAGAAATAAATGGTAACAAAAATAACATTAAAAAAAACTACTTCTAGCGATAATGTAGGAATTATGTACTATGCCGCGGAATTATTTCTGAATTTATCAAAAAAATGCTCACGTTGGCGCGAAAGAGCCTCGTCCTCGTCCTCGCCGCTTTATCGGTCTTTTTCTTTCATACTTCGTGCGTAACTCGTCGCTCTTCGCGAGAACTACTTTTCAACTTTTTATCTTCATGCTCAGACAACTCATCAAGTAAAAAGGAATAAAGAGAATCTCTTTTAGACTCAAATATTTGCTGGCAATGATATAAGATTGTAACAGAAACTTTTCTGGAACTTTTTGATTTTCTAATGTACTTGTGTAGCACAGAAGAATGTCTGTACCTTTAAAAAAAATGCGCGAGTTTTGTTCATCAAAATTCTTTACACGCATTTATGTATATTTATGACGGTTGTTAGTCACACTATTTAAATCTGCACATTATATCACTAGCTCCTAACTTTAAGAACTACTATAAAGCACTAATTAATCAAAGCAAGTAATAAGAACAATATTCAATCTGATCAATCGTAAATTAATAAAGTAAAAAAAATAACTTTTCCACTACAAAAGGTTATTACAACCATAAATGGGGAATAATTTATAGCCGCGTGTGGTGGAGAAAAAAAATGACACAGGGTTAGTCGATATTTAATGATCCCAGGCGAAATAGTTTACGATTGGCATATTTATTAAACAAGAGTGTTTAGAAACCAAAGTACGTAACTAACAAGCTATTGGATTGGGAGCAATCGACTAGAAAAAATATGATATACAGCTCGCAGATTGGATATTATATTTTAAGAACGGCAACGCTAACGTAACATTTGATTGGAACATTTTTGTTGTTATCATGCCCCACAGTAGTAAAAACAGATGCATAAGTAAATAACATAAATTACAGGTTCACTCTCACTTATATTTCCATGACAAGTACAGATCCGCTAAAAAGTCTCCTTCATTTTAATGCACAAAACGTAAAAGCGCTTAATAACCGGCACTAATATGTCATTCAAAAAATATGCATTAAAAGGATACCTGTTAAAGCTTTTTTTTAAAAAAAAGGAGCATCGAATAAAAGGCACGCCGCCTAATTAAAATATCGTTTAAAATGCTCGTCGTTAGGACGGTATATGAGCGTAAAATGTTTGACAGTTCGGCAACGGCATGTAGTTTGAGAGAAGGCCCGAGTTATTCGTTGCTCTGTATACGCACGCTGTTTCGGCCATTCATTCTCGACTGATATATGGCCACGACCGCTCCGGCGCGATGCCGCCCGCGGCCCTTGCGCCGCGCGCGCACACAGCCGCGTTCTCCGCGGCGTTTCTCCCTTTTCACCTGCCGCGATCCCGAAAGCTCTCCGCTCGCGGCGTGCAAAAATTCGCGCGCGCACGCCTCGCGCCGATTCCTACCAGCTGTTCACTTTTCTTTCGCTTATTTATGTAAATTCCTACGGCGTTGCATTCGAAATACTTTTAAAATGTTCCGCGAACGTTTCGATCGACCGAATGTGCAGGCTCGAGTTATTTCGGCGAGCATTGCAGTGTTCAATCTAAAAATTGCAAGGGTGTGATTTATTTAAGATACATGAAATTTACAAAGCGTATAGGTGTTGATTTACGTATATTGTTTAAAGATTTTTGAGGGTACTTTGTTTTGCTCAACAGTCAAGGATTCGATTAAAGTACTTTTATTATCTGTTGATGTGGAAATTTGAATGTCTTTGGTCTTCTTTTGACTTGCTATCGTAGGTATAGATTTCAAATATTCAGTATTACCTCCTAATTTATGTCGAATTTTCCAACGCTACTCAATAAGGGATGCTGCGCAAAACTGATGGACACTTTTGATGGGATTGAATATTTGTTCGTTCTTCATCGAGTGTGGCCAGTCCTCAAGGTGATTTATTTAATCACCTTTAGTCTGTCCAGTCCTTTCCTATTTAATTTCGACCCTCGAAAAAAAAATGTTAAATGACAAAACTAATATTTTGTAAATTATTATAATAATCGTAAAGTGGCCAACAAAAATTTATTAAAAACCAAAGTAAAATGATAAATACCATAATTTCGAATACACAAAATCCCCAACAATGTAAAAAAAAACTTACATTGTTAAAATGAATTACGTAGGCGTCCTAAAAATTCGCGCACATTACCGGTGACAAATAACTTGTCTCCCCATAAAGAAATACCAAAATAATTACATTAATATCTGGAGACAGCGGGGAAAAGCACAAAGAAAAATGTCCTCGCAAGCGTATGATTACAAATACAATTACGGCGACGCGACGCTCGCGTTTCTCGCGCAAAAGTGATTGGTACCGCGAGTGCCTCCGGCTTTTTCGCATATACCCGTGCCGCGCGCACGCACACACCACAATCGCGTTCGATAGCCGGACCCCGGCTAATGGCAACAAATTGCCGTCGTGCGACGATATATTAAACGGTGCGCGCGGCTGCGTGCGAGAGCGATGAAAGAAAAAAAAACGGGGGGAAAGACCCGCGGGAGGAATATGTATGCGAGCGCGGAGGACACGGCGCGAAATGCTGCCGCCTCGGTTTTATATCCGTGCGCGATCCTCGTCTATCTGCATCCGAATTCGCGCTGCACTTGTTGATTTGAAGGAATGCGTTCTCCCACCCTTTGAATCAGAATCCAGAGAGCACTATTTGTTTTATTCAGTTTTTATTAAATTTTATAAAATAGAGGTCTTAGTTGTCTTAAAAATGACCTGCAATGGCTAAATAAACCATCCTGAAACCAGTGTTGAACATTTTTCTGAACCTTAATATGTCCAAATTATCTGTCTGTTTCCGATTTTTTTTTTCATCCTGCACTTTCGGAATCTTTTAGAGTTCAAACAAGTTGACCTTTAAGGCCATGTTTCAAATTAATACCACCCTGAAACATTTTTCCTAAAACGTCGAATTCTGTATGTTATCTATCGAATAATATTTTGTCAGTCACAGTGTCACAGGACGCTTATTGTCGATGCGATAAAATTGTTCAAGATTTTTCACGCTCAAGTTATGAAACCAATTTTTATAATTTATGTCGCATCTTTGTCCATTTTCCATTTTTCGCGTTAAAACATACTACGTACAAGTGGTAAAAATAAAGATAAGCTGCGTTTATTTTTGTAAAAAACATTTGTAAGGAAATCAATATACCAACAGACGCAAAAGTCAAACAAACTCTTCACTTCCATACACTGGCGGCAGAAAATATAAGTCTATTCATCGGCGTCGTGCGGATGAAGGCGAGGAAAGTACGTACAAACATTTCAGAGCCGTTGTTCTGTGAAAAGCAAAATAAATCACAGAAACTAAAGAGTCAAATAAAAGGAGCATCCGACAATTACAGTAGAATCCTTTTTTCGCCTTCTCTCCCTCCTGCGTCTATTCGGCGTCCGCCTTGCTCGTTCGCCTCGGCGGCGCGCAAAGTGCAACGTTCCGTCCGCGAGCGAATAAAGCCCCGCAGTCATACGAGGTTGACATTTAAATACATTATCATAACAATGCAGCTGGGAGCATGTTGAGTTAATATCGCAGTACCTCCGTTGCGTTTTCGGAACTCGCCCGAGCGCGGTAGTCACTGTCATGTCAATGTACACGCGTCTCGCTGTTGTGGGACCGTGGCGAATATACCGTTTATTGTTTGCACGTTATCGGTATTTGCAAACCTCTTTGCAGATTTATTTATCTTCGTGGAAAATATAAATTTTTGCGGCCCCGCATGTACATAATGTATAAGGCGTAGAGTAATAGATTTAGTATAACAATTAGTGTAGGTTAAGTTATTGAATAATTTGATTTATTTATTTTGAAATATTGTTCTTCTGTTACATTATAAAATAATGTTGCTCTCTTATTGTCAATATTTATAAATGATTCGATGCTTTCTTTGAATATATGATTAACATCTGCCAGGGTTCTAAATTTTTTAATTAAACAAATTTTGCTTTTTTATTATGATTTGCTTAACTCAGTTTAGGTGTCAGTTAATTCTAGTGACATTTGATAACTGGTACAGTAACTTGCCAAATACTGGTTTTACATAACCTAAAGATTAATGATTTCTACCAGGGAGTGATTAAAAAGTCATTGCAAATTTGATGAATAACCCATCGATATAAACTTAACAAGCAAAGTAGCAAAATATATAAACATGCCTTGGCAGAAATAAGCCAAAAAACGGATAGAGAAAGCAAATCTAATTAAAAGAGCAGGCAATTCGTCGATGAAGTAAAAAAAGGGCAGAGAACGCCATCTCGAAATAAACAAACGAGCTCGAAATAATAATAGCAGCCTGCTCGCCAATCAGATGGAGAAACAAAGCCGAGAAATAGCTCCCACTCGTACGTCTCTGCGGGCAGTATATACGCGAAGATCAAATAATACGTACATATACACAAAGCGCGCACCGTAGCCCCGCAACGGCTGACCCTACTCTTTCTGATTGCGCCGCGGTCTTCGCGAGCCTCTCCTCTGGAAGCGGCCGTGTAATACCCCGGCGCGCTCGCACCGTGCAATCGCGAGACGCAATTAGAGCGTTCCCGTTCGCGCGCGCACACGTATACGTACGTGCCCCCCATCAACGCGCTCATCGCGATGCCGGGAAACAAAGGCAGCTTCCTCCGCGCGGTCCTCCCCCTCGCGCGCGCGGCGGCCACCGCGGCGATCGTTATCCAATACACACGACGAGGAGGGGATTTCACGCGGCGCGCGAAAATCAAACGGGGGGAGGCGGGCGGCCGAGGGAAATTTACGATGGGTTTATGAGATGCGCGAGCGCGCGGGCCCGTTGATAAATAATACATTTTCACGACGGGTGGTCGCTCTGTGCAGCCCGGGAGCTCCGGCCGAGCTGGAAGATCGGACCGATCTTTCGCGCGGCGACCGGGTGTGTGCGCCGCGGCTCGATCATCTCCCTCTTTCTCTCTCGTTCTCCCTCTCCCCGCTTTTCTTTCTCTCTCATCCTCATTAAGTCGCCTCGTTGACGCGCAAAGTCGAGATTGCGTATGCAAGATTCGGGGAGCAAGGAGAGCCTTCGAGTGTTTGTTCGACCGGCTTTTCCTTTTTTCCTAGCTGGCTGTGGGGTTACGCTATTCTAGGATAACATTTTTAATGCGGTTTGTTTATTTTAGAATGGTTTTGTTGTTAAATGATTTTTAGCAGTTTTACTACTGTCATCGTTATTAGTATTACAACTTTACACGTGACTTTTATAGGCTCAAAAGAAAATTCAGGACTTGTTCTACTGCTATACAAACTTTCTGTATTATGTAATTAAAAATGTTTCAATAAGTTAATTTAATTGTTTAATTAATTGGCCAGAATATTTTAATTACAGTGTTTGTCGCCTTACCCGTCGTTCGTGATTTACTGAATGTCGCACATACATGTTAAATTCAATTGCAAAAAGGTTACGTCACGGCAAATATTGAAACAGCATTTATTAAGTTAGACTTGTAACTGCTTATTTACAACCCACGGTTATGATTTAAATTATCGGCCTGTGGGATTTTTTACAATAAAACATTTTCTTACCACTCAATCGCGACTTGGAAATATTGCGGTCATTAAAAGTTGTGCAAACAGAAAAAGGCTGCAACGAACGACGGCACTAATGCGTGCAATTAAGGCCAAAATAGGTGCGTCCGTCAATTTTCTACACACACACTGGGAATTCGCGATCAACCGGACTGGATGACAAAGGTATCGTTGCGAAATTAGTCCTCGTTTGAAATAGCTGACCGCGCCCGGGAAATGAAGGAGCGCAAAGTGACTGCGAAGCCTGAGAGGGGCCTTGGCAGTAATTTGCAGACAGGTCGATGTTCCCCACATTTCCGCGCGATCGTCCCTCAATTCGCCGTAATGCGCGCACAATGTGAGATATTTTCGCGTGATTCAGTCGTCTAAGGAAGTTGGCGCTTATCACGGAAATTGCGCGATGCTGCACAATCTGCCACATGCACATTCGGCGGTGCAGTCAATATCGATATTCATAATCTATAAGAAAATCAGTTTAAGAGCTTTAAAGCATATTTTAAATTTTAAACTTATACTCATACAGAGACTTATGTTTTTCTTATATACGGAATTCAATAATTTGATACAAATATCTAAAACAAGGCTGGTGTACAAAATCAAATTTGTTATCTTAAGGGATTTTTTACACTTTTTCTTAATGTAATTGCATTTAAAAGAAGTTTAGATAGCAGTTTCGTCAGTTACGTAATAGTCTAGTACAGACGAGTGTGATGTAAAAAAAGAATAGGTTGCCAGCACTCAAGGGTCGTAAAGTTTTCGGAAGCACGTTGTTGGGTTTAATCCAAGCTTCTAGATTGAGCACAGTGGTCCCAGACAGTTGCCTTCTGACCGGTCAATACGTTCCTGCTGCCTAAATCGTTTCGCATTTGGTGCGCGACGGCTCGAGTTTAAAGCTGCCAACACTCCAAATTTAATATCTCACGGGACTATTTCACTAACGATAAA
>JAXIUT010000021.1:7251101-7272214 GCA_035586675.1 Eurytoma californica | reverse complement strand
TTGATTGTCTAACGTCAAGAATATTAATTAATAATGATTCATCATTAATAATTTTAAATAAATAAAATATTTAAAATATATTAATTGAAAATCTCAAAACACGATGCATTTCACTACAAACGTATAGATTATAAACCTGAAATGTACGGATACTAGGTGTTATAGGGAATTGATTAGTAAAAATCATAAGTCTGAAGAAAGCGATAACTCGTTTACTGTCGAAAAACGGTCATATCTTCAAAAAGGTAATATCGTTTAGACATCATCCTTTTATCGGAAAATAGGCTATCGGTATTCTTGAGCCGCGTAAAATTTCACACCCTTTTTTTAGCAATAAACAAGATATTACTATCTTTCACCTAACCATCAAAGTTGCATATTCATCATAGAATGTACTACACGTGTCATTGTTCAATTTTTACCAATTCAGTGAAGATTAAGTTTAGTACACACAAGACAATATTTAATGTATTCATATGAATATTATACATTATATTTGTGACGAGGTTCACCTTTTCGGGTAGCATCTCTCCTAATTGGAGCGTGAAACTATAGCCCCTGTCTGTTCCACCACATTTAAGATCAGATTAGAAGCCCATTCAGATCATGGATCAAAGGCAATCAGCACAGAGCGACTGCTACGGTACCTCAACTTTAGCCTCCGTTCAACGAGGCGGCCGCGTCGGCGCCGGCCCCAACGTGCGTAAGCCCCGAACATAATTCAGCCAATCAACGCGCATTATAATTGGATGGTTTCCATCTGTTATAACATTGTTGCCGAATTAACACGTATTATGTAAGATGCTTAATTATCGTTTCATTTCGACTTTGAATTTGACGATCGTTACGCCGCTTCAGATTGAAACGCTCTTTACGCCGAATTTCGGGCTTATTTGCTCATTACGCTTATAATGATCTTGTGTGTTTGCCTCAGAACAATTTCAAACTTCTTAGCGGGATTAAGTCTGTACATTTTCACATAGACTAAAGGAGTTAGAAACATATAAATGTTAATGTCAAATGTTGAAGTTTCATTATTTGCACTATAATGTGAAATAGTAGAATAGAAAAAGTGAAATAAAAAAAGCACCTGGTTTGAATTAAGTCGAAGCTTTAACTTGAACAGAGTGATTACTTTGCTCTTTTTATCATGATTAATTTATAATAAAAAACTAAAGTAATGCTTTTAGATAATTTGGCCACTTAATTTACTTGCTTTTGAACTTTATTATAACTTGTCCCTTTTAAGGTGTTATTTGATAGTGAAACTCGGTAAGTAAGTAACCAATCACGTCTGTGATAGACTATAGCGCTTTTGCCAACAACTCTATCTATCTTAAGGATAAGATTTCATGACTTTACTTTGTTGAAGATCTGTATATATACCTCTATTCTTGATGGTATGTATAGGTATAGCATGTTCGCATTAGAACTTTGTTGTTCAATTAATCTTAGCTAAACCCTAACTACTTATCTTCCAATAATGTATATTAAATACTGTTATCTCCATTTTAGTGTTTTTGTTTTCCTAATTATATACAAAATAAATAAAACTAACAAATAAAAAACTAAAATTAATGTTCTTGACTAATATTCTTTATCTACTTTAAATGAAACTGAAATAAATTAATTTATAGAAATGGTTCAATGCATAGTTTTAGTTTAAAATATTTACTTAATCAGATTAATTATATCAACTTAAAAAGCTAATTCATAAGATAAGGCCACCTTATTTGCTGATTTTATCAAAAAGGTATTGCAAAAAGTAAACGAGCGATAAAAATGGGGCAAAAGAAAAATGGAAAAATATGTTGAGAGAGTTAAACAAGAAAAAAAAAGAGGAGAGAAGATGAAGGAGGGAAAAAGATAGTTTAACCCGAAGGAAGCTGTGTGCGTCAATTTCTTTGGCCGATCTATCGGGCGACTAATACCCCTTGCTCTCGAGCCACCCAATGCCTTACAGGCAGCTTCCGTTTCTGTATTGCCGCGATGGGATAATCTGTTTCGGGACTTTATTTTCGAAGAAATAAAGACGATCGCCGAGGATCTTACGGATAATCAGCTTACGACGCGGCGGAGCATAGTAGACACCGCCGCCGTCATGCCGCAGCATTACACGAGATAATGAATACATTTTTATTTACAAGTTTAATTAACCTATCAGTTTAGGTAATGCTAACATTTACTCTAAAGGTTTATAATTAATCAATTTTGATTACACTAGTTTTTTAAAGAAGCACTTTGAACACTTGAATAAACGAAAAAATGTTGCTGCCAAACGTATACTTTGTAATTAATTAATTGAAGTCATGTAATTAAAGGTCGAAAGAAATTCCAAGGACATGATCAAAGTTAAAACCAAGGTCATTGTTGTTCCATGACTCTTTGAAAACACCCTGTATGATAACATTTAAGTTGAAGATGTGGTAGCAATAAATAAATGAGTTATGTGCTTGTTCACACAACTGATAACCTTATTCCATCCGTAGTTTGTTAGCCTGCAATTACACAATGCACAAAACATTTTTCTTCACGATTCATACCTAACATTTGTATAATCGTTATCGAATTCAACCGCCATAGTGCACATCGAAGACAAATTTAGTACCACGGGTAGCGAAATCTATCATTTGTTCAAATCCCCTGTAAAGCAACGGCAAATAACGATGAATCGTCCATGGGGCGAGAAAAAAAAGTTGCAGCGGCGTACAATAATTGCCGTCAGCACGGAATTCAAACAAATTCAGACGTTGAATAACGAACGGGCGGGAAGAACAAACCGCGCCGGTGAGTTAACGATACAGCTCGTTAAAAAATTTTCGCCACGGCCAGCGGTATAATCCGATAACGCGTATGCCCGCGCACGCGGGAATTCGTCACCGCGAATTATCCAAAACGCGGCCGAGGCGGCGCGATCGGAAATCGATCAGTCTGCCACTTGCTCATTTAATTTTTTTATTACGCCGGGCAACGGCCCGTTTGTACGCCGTTGCGAAATATTAATTGGAAAATAATGTCACCGGCGGGAATTCGCGATAATGGACGAGAGCGAGAGAGAGGGTGGGGGTGGATGGTACGAGGAGAGGAGGAGGGTCTACGGCGCATGCACTCTTGAAAAATGCACCCGGGGAATTCGTTTCGCTTTATCATGGTTCGGAATACCCACGCTTAGTCCGTCTCTCTTCCTCCGCGCGGTGCTTTAACTCGTTAGCGGTTAGCAATAACATTCGTTATTTTTATCGCTATCGTATATAGCCCTCGGTGCGCGCGCGCGAGGAGCCTCAGAGAAAGTGCGCGCGCACTCGCGGCCGGTCTCGGAGCGCAAGGCCTTTTATTCGGCGAGAAACACGTTTTGGTACTCGAGTCTTAAGATATCGTCCCGATAGGCCTGCGCGCCTCGTGTCGCCGCGCGCTCTTTATATATGTGTATTTTTGCGCCCGATGCCACGGGGTGGTGGTTCGGCCTCGCCGTATGATAACCAAGCGCGCACGGCGCGCGTTAATGAAACCGTATCGACGCGCGACCCCTAAGTTATGTGCACGAAGCCTCGCGCTCTCCTATATTTTTTTCGACCTCCCCTCTCCTCTCTTTCTTCCGCTCGCCGGCCCATATCCCCCTCTTTTTATTTCCCTTTGCTTTCATCAGAATTCGAAGGACGGGACTTCTTCGAGAAGCGATTTCGAGTTTTTATTCTCACCGAGCGAAATTTATGCGAGGCTAGGGAGCAGGAAAAACAAGGTCGGCGTACAAGAACAATCTTGTCTGACACTTTATTTATCATTTGTCGGTTATAATTGAGTTTCAAGGAGTTTTGAGACGCCATACTAATAAAAAATTTTCATATTACGAAGTGAAGATGTAATAGAAAAATCGTTTTTTAAATTATTTTATGAAAATCGATGGATTACTCATTGTAATTTTGATGAAATATTCAGAATTTCAATTTTATAATCAGTACTTTCTGAATTAATAGAATGTCTGCTGACCGCAAACTATGATAATTGATTAAATAGTGATTGCATAATCTAAACTTACAATGAATAATCCATATCTATTTTAATAAGATAGTAAAATGAATGAATGTCGACTTCGAATACGAACATGAATTACATCTAAACTTTCTATTATCAAAATCACTGTCAGCAGTCTGAATTTTATCCCAAATCCGATACGTTAGCGTTAGTTAGGGTGCACGCCTATTGAACCGTCAAAATTTATACGAGCTGGAAAGTCGCGACGAGCGGGCGACGATTGACGCGGCTTTTGATTGTAATTGAATGGAAGCGATGCCAGTACGCCGGCGAGATCCTTTTATTTTCGCATTTATTCAAATAAGCTCCCGATAATTCGCCGCGCGACGCGCCAGTCGCTCTTACACGCGCGCACGGGTGTAATGCACCACGTGCCGAAGCGTTTAATAAAAGACAAGCTGTAAATACGTGACGCGCGTTGTTTATAACGAGCCCGTTGTCTCCCTCGCCACCTTTGCCGGGGCCGTATCATATGCATAACCAGTTTATGGATATATTCTCGGGCCGGCCGGAGGACCCATTTGCACGCGCAAGGATGCACCGGCCACTCGCAAGGTCGTGCACTGCATCAATTTCCTTTTATTCGCCACTCGCGCCTCTTTAATGCACGCGCCGGATAATGTCCGTTGAATTTGTCGTTTGTAACGCTGGATATTGGGTCAGCGCGGAGCGGCTGTAAAGCCCGATAAAACTTTATTCAAATTCGATGATGGCTCTTATTTTTTCTTTTTTAATTAAAAAGTTTCCCGATGCTGAATCGTGCGAATTGTATTTTAACGATTTTCTGGGCGAATGAGAGTTCTCGGGAAAGCGGTGAAAAAAAGTAATATCTTAGATGGGCTATGAAAAAGAATACTTTTTCGAATTAGTAGTGAAAAAGGTTTCACCTATAGAAAAGAGGAGTGGAGGCGGTACTTCTTCGAACGCTATTCTGGAAAAAGTACTTTTTTATATCTTACGATACCTTTTTTATCACTTTTTCGAAATAGTGAATCTTAAATTAAAAATTTCGTTTGTAAATATGCTATCTGACGCATCAGAAAAGAGGCATTAAAAAATCACAGCGGAAAAAGTTTTCTAATTTCTTTACAATTATAAGAAAATTATGCCACAAAATTTTAATCTAATTTTAAGCATCATTAATTAAAGTATCGTAATCTGATAGAATTCGAAATGATAATTACCACAATTTGCATTGAGGGAATTAAAGATTCTTCTTAATCGAAATTTTTAATAAAAAAAAATAACTGCAAAATGAAGAATTTAACAAATATTTAACCGTATTGTTGTTATAAAAATAAAATTTAAACTATTTATAGATAGCTGTTGTTGCATCGGAAAAAAGTCGTCACTTCCTATTACGCGCTTTCGCAAAAACGATCGCATCCAACAGGGGTGGTACAATATACACACAGCCGGTCCTATTAAGGCTGTAATTGTCGGTAATTAACATGCAGGAGGTACACGCGCATTCGCATTAGCCAGTCCGGGGCCGTAGCTTCGGCGAGGCACGCGGGAGCTCGGTGCCCGCGAAGGAGAACGATTGTGCGCCGCGGCGTTACACCGGCTCCTCGGGTTTACGCTCGTCGATAGCCGTCGCGCCCGGCCAGTGCTATCCGCTCCGGTAGCCGGCCGATTGACTTTATCGACGATACCCGATCGCGCGCGCGTAAGCTCGCGTCGAATGTCGAATGTCGCCGTTGTCGTACGCCTCTCGCAGTCTCGGTCTTCACTATGTAAAGAAGAGCTAAACCCGACGACTCCTTCTTCGAAATTCAATCGCTCGGCTCTTTTATAGGATTTATTGGCTGCGCTGGGAAATAAAATCAGCGTGTTTCGAGATAAGGATATTTTTTTGATTGCCATTTATATGCTCGTTGATCAAAAGTTTTTATTTCGAGGGAAGTTGGAAAAGTAATTCGAAGGTTGATCTTCTTTGGGACAACCGACTATTTTAATTTATTATATCAGTGTTTAATTCAATATTTAAAAAAATAGGATTTTTAACGCACACGCGTATTTTTTAGATTACAAAGAATGTATCTCGGTAGAGTGAAGATTTCTCGATTTCTAGTTAATTGGGTTTCACTAGGTGGATGAAGACACAAGTCCCATGATGGACATGTATGAGAGATGTTTAAATTATACCGGAATAGAAGATTAACTATTGAAAACTTTAAAAAATTCGTGGTTTATGAAAAACGTTTCATACGAGACGTTTATGATTTTTCTCTGGTTTTTCAATTTTAATTCTAGTTTTAACCTTGATCATGATATTAAAAATCATTTGAAGATCAAAATTTAGATTTTCAACAAATAATTTCTGCTAACCTCAAAGATTTATAAAAATTTTAAACAGAAACACTTACATCAGAAAATCTTATTAGTTAATAAACTACTTCCACAAGTTTCTTTCTCACAGTTGTGACAATTTTATTATAAATTTAGCATTCTATTTCAAGTTTTCAAAAAATTTATTCTTATTTTTAAAATGCTGTTACTTTGACGTTTAAAAATCCATGTACACAAAATAAGAATCCAGGAAAAAATTACCCCGCAAGCAAATGCTCTAAGTTTACATCAAAATTGATTGCAGACTGGAAGGAAGGCAGGCTGCATCTAACGCATTAGATTATTCAGCGAGAAAAAGAAGGAAAGGCACGAGAGAAAAGACGGGTGCCTCGGGTGAATTGTCGTTAGACCCCGTTGATCGCCAACAACTTGCGGAGAAGGCGAGAGAGTGAGAGAGACCGAGAGAGAGAGAGAGAGAGAGAGAGAGAGAGAGAGAGAGAGAGAGAACTGCAGGTCGAGCTTGAGTAAAGGGGTTCGAGAGAGCTCTCGGGAGTGGATGGGTGGGCGTAGAGCCGCGCGCGCATTAGGGTGGAAGCGTCGTCGTCGTCAGCGACGGCAACCAGCCCGGGCGCAAGCAGCCTGGAATTGATGCTAGGCGTTTGCATTTATTATTAATACCTTCGCCAGTCTGTCACTGACTAAGCTGTCAGCCGCCGTCGAGTTTCAGACTTACTGTTCGGCCGGGCTCCCTTCGACTCCCGCCCGGACCATATCCCACCACCACTTTTGCCCGACCTCTTAGCTTCGCCGTTGTTTTTGCAGCTCTTTCGCTCTGTCGCCTTTTTTCTCTCCTTCTCTCTCGTGCTCGTGGACCTTTTGCATCTGTCAGAAAGGGAAGGGCAATGTGGAGCAACCGACAAGGGATGCTTGCTTATGGCGGAAAGGGTAAAGTGGTTACGGTTCGAGTTAAATCTGTTTAGGAGCATCCGGTGTACTGTCGAAGATAAATATTATTTTTATGATAAACAGTAAGCATTTTATTTCCTTTGAAATAAGAAAATGAACAATCAGATTTTTATAGATAAATTTAGTTACTTAGTAACAAAACTGAAAATTTACTGATAAACAGATAACTCGTAAAACTCAAGTAATAATTGCTTTGATTTTCAGTAAATTTTTAATAAAATGATAATTTATAATTTAAAACTTTCAAAAACATCGAGGTCTCTCTCTCTTTAAATTTGAATCAGATCTTGCTACAAGATTTTTCCTCTAAAAAGCGAAATAAGTCCTATAAAATTTTGATATCTACTTTCTTGCATTTCCACGTACAACTTGTTCGTTCATTTAAAAAGCAAAGTATTATTAATCTGCTTACTGTTTACGTGATTTCTTCCGACCCTCAATTTGACCCAAGCGTTATTCCTCATAAATATACCATTGAAAGAAACCAATAACATCGACGGTCTGACTGAAATAATAAAACGTCCGCGCCGGACGAGTACGAGTTTCGCTCCGGAATTCCGGAGAGTCTTCGGAGGTAGAGCAAAACAGTCTCTCGCGAACAGTTACGGACCCGCGGGCCGCACTACTCGTCACTGTCGTCTGGCGGGGCGCGCGACGCTCCCGAGAGTGATAAGGGAGCCTGATGGGGACGAGGGCCGATAAAAAATGAAGGTGCGAACGACAACGTCACGGAGCTCGGGTCAATCGTGCTAATGCTCCTTGTCTCTGCATTATACATCGGGCCGAAAGCTCTGGGAGAACCCTGAAGCTCCCGCGCACTCCGTCCTGCATTATTTTATTGTCCGGAGAAGGGAAGACGAATATCAGTCTGGACGTGGACAGTATTAATGCCGGGACGCGAATGGAAGTTTAAGCGGTGTAAATAATTCGCGGGGAATTTTATTGATAGAACTGATAGATGTCCGATACTTTTCCAGTGATCCGATAAATAAAATTACCGCGTTAAAAGGGATTATAAATTAACAATAGCGCAGTTCGTGAAGTGGAAAAACTCATTTGAAATCAAGTTGCATTGAGGAAGGTAATAAGTTTATAATTGTTTTTAGGTCAAAGAAAAGTTCATAAAACATTCGCGGTCCAAGAAGATAAATAAGATTTTCTTAATCGAAATTGTATTATAATCTTTTTTGGACGCAACTCAAGATATTGCCTTTTATTATTAATACTGCAATCTAAATCTTCTGCAGAGGTTTACTATTATTTTTCATGCAGAGCTAAAACAACGTACTAAAAAATTTTTATCAGCCACATAAAAATTAAAAAAATTTACTTCATCTTTATGCCACTTTTACGCAGCCCCTAAAATTTCGCGCCAAAATCCCATTCAAACTTACACTTTTTATCGCGCGCCACGTATCGTACCTTAAACTGCAAACGATGAAAGTTAACAACCCCGTTCATTACTTTTTAGCGCAAAAAAGTACGGCACCCGGGGGAGGGCGCGGCGAGATACGGCAAAGGAGAAAATGACAATTTCAGCTAAGTCTGGAGCAAGCAAGGTGCCGAATCTCCTTACGCTTCGTTAAACGCCTTGTTCCCGCTCTCGTCGAACAGGCATCGCGCGATATTCCGACGAGCGAATAGTCTATAACGTGCGCAGGACGGAACGAGCCAGATAGAGACGGAGGCAAGGCTTCGACGTCCCGTCGTAATGCCGTTTAATGGGCTACCGTCTACCCGCGCGAGCCTGTTGTCGAATTCAGAAAAGGGATTTGATTTCCATGTTTCCAGCAATTATGTTGCCGATAAGATTACACGTGCTCCGAGCGCTCGCTAAACCCTAATGCCTCCCAACACACGCGGCAGCAGCAACGGCAATCGAAGGTGGATAATTTTACATCGGTGTATGTAACTTCATTATGCAGGGAATAGGTTGTAACTCAATTAAAATGAACGTTAAGACTTAATTATTGTAAAGTAAAATATTTTCTTTTTCTTTTAAATAATTATCTTTGTTAATGTTATAAAGTTATTTAGAACGTTCATCACGTATTTATTAGGATGAGTAAATTTTAACTGAATTAAAATAAAAATTGAGATTTGATTATTCTAAAGAAAAATTGTTTTACTAATTTATAACATTTGCCTTTAAATAATATTTTATCATGTACGTATCTGCATGAGCCGATTTAAAATTGAAAAAAGTCACGAATTCTTTATTATACCTTTTTAAAACTTTAATGTAAAATTTAAAAAAAAGAAAGAAACTAAAATTATCTATGTGATTTTGATTTTTGACTATTTTGAAAAGTCTCCATTCTTGAACGGTGCTAAAACTTACACGTCGTACATAAAAATTACAGCATTGAATGCACTTAAATTTACGAAAGAATATAACATCCATCTCCCTATTTTGTCGACAACGCCAATAAAGCTTTTCACTTCTGACACTACCGTAAAGTTCGTATGTCAGTCAAAGTATATAAGTCCGAGACATCCGGTGAATGGTGCATCGCGGCGAAAATCGCTTTTTAACTATCCGCAAAGTCACGATAAATCACTTAACGGCCGCGGATATTGGGTACAATGTCTTGAGAGAACGTGGCTGGCGGCGGGGCAAAATAATGGGCCGACGCCCTCAGTCGTCATACCCCCGCGCTATATTCGGTACCCCGTCCATTAATATAATGGAGTATAAGGATGCCCGCGGGGCGAAATGGCCGCGCGCGACGCAGTAACGCGCCGTTATTCAGTTAGCGCATACGCTCCGCGTGATGCACAGCCTGGCGTCTGTCCAATACATCAACATCGCGACGTGTCGATCGCTCGCGCGCGGGGAATCATCCCGCGCGCCTAGACCCCGCCGGAGATGCGGCCGAGGATCTGGAAAGGGCCTCGCGCCGAAGGGACGGCCTCCGAGAATTTATTATATTACGCGACCCGGTAATTGATATGGTAATTTTGGGTAATTTAGGGTGATATCGGGCTGACCCGCGCCAGGGTGCGGCCTTGCAACCTACGGCCGGGGGATCACGGAAATGATAAGCCGAGGCTCCTGTACGTGACCTTGTGTCTTTTGACGGCCACCGGGGAAAGGGGTGAGGGGACAATCGGGGGTCGTCCTGGATTATCGGATCTCGGACCTTCCTGAATGGATGAGGGGCCTTGTACACCGAAAATATTAATTGCCAAATGGGCCACGTTCGAAGGGGTGCGCGATAGTCAAAATTATTTACGGGCGACGATTTTATCTCGAAGAAATACTTTAATTCTAAATGATTGTGGAACATTAACTAAGTAAAACTGTTTTGATTGCACATATTTTATTAAATTACTGTAAATATGAATTTTAATGAATTAGATGGAGCAGTAAGAATTAATATTATCATCTCTAATTTTAGAATAATCTTTTTTTAGAGTAATTTTTTTTTAATTCTGTTTCAATACAAGTACGTGCTTTAAAAAGTTATCGAGTTCTACAATTTTTCGCAATAACAGGTAACTATATACGAATATTTTTATCTACAAACGAATTAAACAAAAGAAACCCAACAATAGCCATTCAATATTCATCCGATGTAAACAAATGTAACAGAACTAACGAATTAAACTGAGAATATTTTCAATGAAACGTAGCAATAACCATCCATTATTCCACGAACTAGGACAAAGGAGCAGCAAACAATGGTTCGGACTGCTAAATTCGAAAATTTCAATATAATATCGCGCGCGAAAAGTTCGGAGCAAAAAAAGCAGGCGGTTAAAAACGAGCGAAAAGAATGCGCATCGATAATTTTCGGTTGCGGCCGTCGCCGCCAGGGGGCAGCATCTACCGAGCGCAGTGGCCGGTGCACCGGCCTCCCCCCCCGCCGCGCAGCGAGTGCATTCGCGAGGCGCGTGGTGGAGCGAGCAGGCGCAGAATCGGCCTCTGTACACTGCATTTCGCGGCGGTGGCGGGAGACCCTCGAGGGCTCGCTCCCGGCTACTTTCGGTTTCGTCGCCGGCGCTGCTGACGCTGCAGCCGCGAGGAATGATGCATCCGCGGAATCGGGGTCGAGCGATGCACTCGCTGCTCCTCGTGGTCACGAGCGCCACCGCGATTTCACGCGTACTTAACTGACGGTTTTTTAAGCGTCGCAGCTCTTCTTCGATGGAGGAAATTTTCAATTTCAATTTGGAAAAAGTTTTTTCGAGGATACTCGAAGGCACTGTGTGCTTTTTAAAAAGAAAATAGAGGAAGAGTTTTGAAGAAATTTTTATGGTTCTTCCGAAGTTTCAAGAGGTTACGCTTTTTCCTCTTAAAATATAGTTCAAGATCTTTTAGTCATTTTTATTTACAATACTTTTTCCGATTATTTTAAAATTTTCAGATGGACTTGATTACGAAATGCATGAAATGTTTGGATTATGAAACTTGTCTAAAGAATTTTAATAAAATGAAAGTAGTTTTTATTTATGCATCTGCTATTTTATTACCTATAGAAAAGGATCTTATTCCTGTGCAAGCTCCTATTCGTGGATCAAAAAAAAAGGTTTAATTTCACGAAATAATTTGAAACGTAAGGATTAAATTTGCGTTTGAAAGGAAAAACTGAGCTTTAGTATTATTTTTCCATATACTTTCTTTGTCACTCATTGTTACTATTATAATTTGGAGGTTTATTGATGTAAATGAGTACACTGAATTACAACTTGTGCAACGTTTCGACAACTGGTTTGTTGTCCTTTTCAAGCACTAGAATTTATTAAATTGTGGAGATAAATACAAGTCAATAGTTAAAATACATACCAATAAACAATATGCTAAAGCAAATTACAAATAAACAATATGACGAGCATATTGTTTATTGTATGTATTTTAACTATTGACTTGTATTTATCTCCACAATTTAATAAATTCTAATGCTTGAAAAGGACAACAAACCAGTTCTCGAAACGTTGCACAAGTTGTAATTCAGTGTACTCATTTACATCAATAAACCTCCAAATTATTTTAGTATTATTTATTAACGAATCGTCATTTTCTAGAAATTTGACAAAAGTTGTAAGAACGAAACGAAGAATCAGATAATGAGTAAAAACAATTATTTATAGTGTTCGAGAATGAAATTACAGTGAAAATTAAAAAAAAGTAAAGCCATTTTATTGCTCCCGTCCCTAAAAAGTATCAAAAGACGCGCAACGGATATTAGAAGAAAAGGACAGATGAGAAGACAAAGGACAGTAATTGAGTCTATAATCGACGAGTACTGACATCAAAGTGGCACTTGAAACCCCTAGCGTACTGGTCTCCCGTTTGACTGAATCGCTCGTTTGTTATTTAGCAGGTTTCAGTAGCTCTCACATCCCTGATCAAGGTGGATATACATATCTCGCTTTTCGCTAAATTGTACCTTGTACTTATATAAATGCTGAGCTTGATGCTTTCGTAAAAATTTCACTTTCAATAAAATCGATTTTAAAATGTATTAAATATAATATTTCTGATATTTATCATTTGACGCATAAGATTTTATGTAAATTTTAATACATCAATTAATTTAATCATTTAATGTTCAACGAATATTTAAATAAATTCAAAAATTATTATCCATTATGTACATACACAAATTTTTAATTTTTAAATATCACAAAGGATATGACGTTTTTTAATTAACTATGCAATTTAAGAACATATTTACTTTCCTTTCTTATTAATATAAAATATTTGATGATCGTTAATAACATTTAAATTTGGACTATAAGGTATCACTCGAATTTACTTCTTCAGAAATCGTCACGATGATCCCATTAAAATTTCCAGCTCAGCGTGAGGACGAGCCTAATGAAATTTATCCCGACGCGGAGGGCTAGCGGGGCAATTTTCGCCGTGCAGCCGCAATCGCTAATCCGACAGCGGGCCGCCCTCGTGCCTTCAAGGAGGCGCCTCGGAGATCGCATCCACCGCGAGCGCACACACGCCGGGTTATCGCGCGATGCACGTCGGCAGTAGGCACTTACAGTCACCGAATTAATTCAAGTCAGCGATTAACCGTCACGCACAAAGCTCTCGCGTGTCCTGCCGGATCTGCGGGGCGCATCTCTCTCTCCCTCTCTCGCGCGTCCCGAATCCTCCCGCTCCCCGGACGAGAGACGACCCCCGCACTGAAGTGGGAAGGAAGGAGCAGCTCGCTCGCGCGAGCTTTCGGCTTTTCGCGTGCGCGCTCCAGTTCGCGCGGGCCGCGCACGTACAAGTGGCTTCGAAGCATGCAAACAGCCGGAAGCCGGCTGAACTTGCGCGCCCATGCGGCAACGCTCGACTCCTACATTTTCACCTACTTTCCTATCTTTACGCTATACCTTTACGGGCTGCAACGCGAATTTTCGCTTCTATTCCGACGTTTCGGCTTTCTTTTACTTGGGCGATTTATTCGATTTTTACGGCTCTCAAAGCGGCTTTCGATTCAATAAATGTATCTTGAATTACGTCGATGTATCAGACATTTTAGATTGAATTAATTATATTTGATTTCTGGAAATAGATGCTAAAAATTTTAAATATTTATGAATTGAATATCGAGTTGTAATAGGAAGCCTCAAATGAGTGATGCAGATAGAAAACTAAAATATTAAAGCAGAAATAAATTTGAACATGCATACAAATAAATTATATTAATGATCTTTTAATTTTAATAATAAAGTATATTTTCAAATGTTGAATTATTTAAATACCTATATAAAAAATAAATAGCAAATGCACTAGTAAAATCGATTGAATAAAAAAGTATAAAAAGAGCTTTGCTAAATCAGTAAAATTAAGGCCATGATTATTCGCACGAAAAATCCTCGTGTATATCAGTACTAAAGAAATAAATTAATATTTCGCACAGTAAAAACAACCTTTTAATCCAACCATAATTTATCTTACACTTCGAAAATTTTAATTCTATATTTCTTTAGCTGTTTCTACAGATACTTACAATTAGTAAAATAAATGTAGAATCTACCATGTATTTTTTCCGCCTTAAATAATTCATTTTTATATAAATTTTCATTTACAATTACAGTTTTATAGTAGATATCTTTCTACTTCTTCCTACTTTTTTGTACAAGAAAAGCACTCAAAGTAGTTGTTTCAAAATAATGCCATCTAATTTGAATAAAAAAGATTAAGCTTCTTACAAGAAGAAATTATTAAAGAATAGCAATAAATAATAAAAGCCCAAAGTCTTAAAGATCCCGTCGATTCGGCCCACCGACGCACGTACAGCTTTGTTTCAAGACCCCGCAGCCGGAAAGTCTCGCGGCCCTCGCTTATCCCGACGCTCCGTTTTTCTTCGCTAATGCTCCGAGGGGCAAAAGACACACGGCCCCCTCGAACTCTCGGGCACCGGTAAGTACCGGAGGCTGCGGCCCGCGGTTAATGGGCCGCGGCATTTTTCTCCGCGGATCTCTCGAGCCGTCCGCGCCCGCGTGCGCGGTGCGTCTCCGCGCCGGCCGCTGTAATTACGCCCCGGCATCGCGGCGTGTACTTTATTCAAGCCGAGGAATCGATCGCGGCTGACGCGCCCTATCTGTCACTGCCGGCCGCGCGCGCGCTCCCTCCTCCCTCGCGAGGCGGCCGCCGCCGCGGACCTCTGAGAGCGTTCATTTATCCTGCGTTTCGATATAAATTGGACCAGATGCTGCCGGGTGAGTAGGAAGACCACCTCCGAGCGCAGGGGAGGTGCCACTTTTGCGTGCGATCCCTCTTTTCCTCGGTCTGCTATGCGTTCAAGTGATCGCGGCTCTTTATTACTGCCCTTGCTTAAAAAGAGAATCAAAGAGATACAGAGAGAGAGAGAGAGAGAGAGAGGGGGGGAGAGAGAAGTTATATGAAACACTATTTTTACTGAAAAATTAAACACTGCTGACTTAAAAATGTTTTTTACACTTTGCAGGTATTTACTTGTGGCCGGCTTTCTTACGTTGACGAATCAGTGCTCAAATAGACTGTAATTAAGATTTCCATCTTTAGATGGGGAATTACATATCGTACGAATACAAACATTCGTGACTACAGCTTTAAATCAAAATGAAGTATAACTTTACCATGGATCGTAAATAAAATCAATTTAACAACCTCTTTTACTCTCCAATTACACATTTAGCACAATGAATACATAGCAATAATTTTAATCGCGATATGGATTAAATAAAAAATGATTTATTTGCTCTAGATTATAAACGAAAAATATGATACAGTTTGATCGTTTAAACAAACTGTACATTTAATTTGTAAATAATGTTTAGCTGCGTACTTTTATTACTAACTTTGCCATTAACGACTTCAGATGAAATAACTGGTTCTAATGAAAAGTGTTTTAATGATTCACTCCAATAAAATTTACCTGAACCGTATAAATCCCTTAGAATTTTATGACTTGGGACAATTTCGTAATTTTCCTAGTGGGAAATCCACTGCAGTACCTGAAATGTCCCTCCCCCCTGGCTAGAACACTAATGAAAAAATTTCGATTTTGATTTTCCCTGCAAACTGGAATTTATAGCAGCTGATCATACTCGTGCCAATTTATAATTGCGCTGCAGTTTGACTTTGAAAGCAATTAGTCGCATTTCCGGCTAATTAAGGTTCGAGTTGATGACGATAACATTTCTACCTGAGTATTAGCAGTGAACAGCGGGATATTAATTTATTTGAGTATTCTACTGTTTTGAAATTTGAACACGAAAAATAAAATAAGGTGGAAATCTCTATGCTTAATTTGACTGACCATGTTATTTTCGACATTATTGTTAGAGATTGACAATAAAAATAGTTTCTATCTAAATGAACAAATTAATTTAAATATTCTTTTCTCAAAATACTCAGCACTAATCATATAATTAACAAGAAAATCATTAGACAACTTAATAACCCGAATATTTTTCCCCCAAAAACTGTAAATATTTTAACAAGTCATTTATATCGCCTCTAAATGGACCGGGATAAAGCAGCTATTTTTCTCGTTTCTATACTGCCCAGTGAAGTCTGCAAACAGAATAATTCAAGGGGCGACGCGTTCAGTTAATTAATTATCTCTGCTAACGAAGGGCGAGTTGGCTTAAAACTTTCAACGTATTTCAGAGTCTGATAATCGGTAATGCCAAAACCACAGTCTATCGCATCTGATATATAATCTATAGATTCCAAATTTTTTTCATATTAAAGACTAATAATATATAAATATGAACAACATCTTGAAATTTAAGTCAATAATTAATTTCAAGAGTAATTTAATGTACTTTTTTCAGAAACAATACTTTATGTATTAAAAGAATTTTTTAACTAAATAAGTCAACCTAATAAATATAATTCAGTAAATTAATATTTTCATATCAAAACGATATTAAGATTTT
Organism: Eurytoma californica; assembly: GCA_035586675.1. NCBI lineage: Eukaryota > Metazoa > Arthropoda > Insecta > Hymenoptera > Eurytomidae > Eurytoma > Eurytoma californica. The sequence continues at coordinate 7,255,546 of JAXIUT010000021.1, read as the reverse complement.
CCGGTGATCGAATTGGCATTACAACTTTTTAAACCTTTATGTAATATAATGCTTTGTTCATTTACGACTAGCCGATGAAAACAGGTAGACATCGGGATTTACGTAGGGGACAATGATAAAACACATCAATCAATTCAACCGTGGAGGCAGTTTTACGGTTTAACCAATTCTTTTTTATTTTTTATCGTTCGCCAAGCTTTTCAAGCTTCAAAAACGCATTGTTCCAGCGAATTACGCGAGGTTTCGCAAATTTTGATTTATGCGGCTTGAGCGCGTGCCTGTGAAATCGTTTTTTGTTTGTCAAGAGCACACACATTGGTGGAAATGATTTTTTTTATATGAAAGAAAATCTGTAAAACTGTAAAAGTAATATTTTCGTACAAAAGTGAAAATGAAAAATATTCCAAAACATAAAACCGACAAGTAAAAAAAGCACGAATAAAATAGTTTTCTTTAATAATTAAATTAATTTTATGGTTTTAAATAACTATTAACCATTGTTATTTGAAAATGTAGTATTGGAATTAGAGAATTTTTATAAAACGTAAGGGAAAATTTGCCTTTTGTAGAATTATTATTTTTGCAAATATTTTACTTATTACTAATATAAATTTGTAATAGAATTAAATTCTCATAAATTCATAAATGGCCACAAACTCCTCTATATTGACGTTGATCCGAACTCCATTAAGCCGATAATATTAGACTTTATGACAAAATCCTCTGGCAGTGAAATTTCAATGCAAATCTTGTTGTTGAAGCATACGGCCAGTAGATGTCAATGTCAGGTGCAGCGCAGTTGTTACGCTCAATGTATAATTATATATTCACAAATCGTACTGTTGACAAAATTGCCTTTACTTGAGTTTATGAATTACTTACCTGTAACAAAAAGAAAGGATTAATTAATACACGTAATAATTAAACATTTCAAATATGTAATATGTAAATTATAAATTAAAATTTTATTTAATCACTGAATATTCTTCATTCAAAAATGTATTATTCTTTCACATATAGAAGAGTGAAAAATGATTTCATTTATTTGAATTTTGACGATATCTAATTAAAGTTGGACCATTACGCAATGTATTTTAGTCTAAGGGACAAAGAATCGAGAAAGTGTTTCACATTAATTTGGATTTACATGGAAAAAGGCTTATTTCACTCCTCCTCTTGGGCAACCAAAGCAGATCGCCTCACAGACTAGTAAATGATGAGGCGAAATTTTGGCTCCTCGAGATTGTTTTTAATTTTTAATATCTTCATAATTGTCCTAAAAATTTTTTTCTATAATTTCTTGTTTGTATTGTTTGCAATTTTATAATGTAAAAATAATATTATTTTCACCTTTACATCCATTTAATCTTCCTACACTTATGATCATATACTGCACTATAATTGAAAAACCAATTCAAATCTTTGCAGCAGCTTACGATAAAACAGTCCGCCTGTGTAATCTACACCACTCTTACTCTTTTCCTGTATTATCGCCATTCTTGACATCCGAGAGTCTTTTATCTCTTCTGCTCTTTGTCGCTCATCCATCTCCATCGGGTCTTTTTTCATCTCTATATCTCGTTATCAAGCTGTTTACACGGAACGAATATTGTTTGCTCGGAAATAGGAGAGAGAAGGATTCTCCTCATCTAAAGGAGCATGCTCGCTCATTCGCATTGTTAGATGGCCTTTGGAACGCAGGAAGATAGATAGGGAAACGTAGACTTTCATACGTCAATGCTCGGTGACGAGAGAGAGAGAGAGAGAGAGAGAGAGAGGGCGAGAGAGAGGGATAGAAGAAGAGAGGAAGTGAGAAAGAGGGGGAAGGGGCGAGTGCCAGACGGAGAGGATGAGAATGAGATTGCGAAAGACATACGAGTTGACTGAGAAAGAACGAGAGCGATTTTCTTCTGTGTGACTCGGCGGATTGCGAGCTCTCCTTTTTTTCATTCTCCTCCACTTCAAGGGAGGGATGGTACACATTTCATTAAACGAAGGCGCCAGAGCATGAAAAGTGAGCTTCTCACCGAGTTTGACGTAATAAGGTTTTGCGTAAAGGTAATGAAGATTTTCATAGCTCCAGCTTCCAGCTACTACTACAATTTCTTCTCGTACAAACAAACGAATCGTAATATGAGTAATTTTTTAAATTGAGTTAAATTTCATCAAAAAGGTACTCGCAATTACTGCAGTTTTTTTTATCAAAATTAATTACGCGATAAGAAAATCATGTTGCCTACATGCTATTTTATTCCTCAATAATTTTATTAAGGCAAGATCTGTTTTATGAAGTAAAATAATATGTTGAAAATAATAAATTATAATAAAAGGAATAAAAGAGCATCATGGTGGTCGCAAGATGTAGAAGGGGATCATGGCACTAAAAGAATACCGTAGGATCAGCACTAGGATCAAATCGGATCGGATAGATTCAGGACGTTACAATGGTAGTGAAGCATCTTATGACGACAAGCGGCTAGCTGCGGTAAGCGAAGAACCATGTTGCGGATAAAATTCTACCCGTTGCTGTCAGTCAGAGACTTTTCCTCGTTCGGGCATCCTACCAACTTTTAAAAGGGATGTATGTACATGCACCATCACTTTTTCACCCTTCTCCCTCTCCCTTCAAATACTTTCCATTCACTTTTTATGGACCCATACCATAATTAATGGGTAAGCACTCTGAATGTTTTTACTGAAGTTTTGCTTAAGAAATTTAAACATGAAATGTTTTCATAATTATTACAGTCTTCTCACTAACTATCTTTTTTTTGCATTTGCATGAATAAAATGATAAAAAATAATCATAATAAGAATACTTTATTCTTGATTAACGTGAAACTAACAGTGCACACGAGGAGTCGAATTTAATTCAGGAATCACTAGTATCAAATGCATTCCTAGATATTTGAGAATCTCACGAACTCTGAGTCTCTTGTAATATGGGCACAAACGCCTGATGAACCTAGCACATACTAGTCAAGCATCAAGACACACTTATCACTCTCCCATCTCGCATCGCACGCCTTAGAATCAATGCGCACGCGTGTAAGCCCTTCACACACACACACATGTCGTAGGATTCTGAATAGATTGTTTGAGGAAGCCTCGAGGGTACGACGAAGGTGTGAGTAGTACATTACGCTCGCTTCCACTTTGGAATTCTGTTCGTTATAATTTCAAATATCAAATATTTGACTTTTAATCTCACGGTTTTGCATGTAATAAAATATTTCTTGAATTTCCAACAATATTATAAGCGAATCCATGGATATAATAGAGATATATTCACGAGACCGAAGCATTTGACAGCTGCTTTTAAATTTATCTGTTTAGTTCTTTGATACTGTAACGAATAGTAGGCAGTTTCTTTTATTTACAAAATGTTAATATTCGATTTATTAGGTATCGTTTGCAATAAATTTTAACAGTAAAATTTTTAAGACAGTCGAGAAAACAAAGAAAATCTCAAAATAATTTTTTTGCATAATATATAATTAATTAATACATAAATGTAATTTAAAGTTTCCATATATAAAAAAAATTTTGAAACTACAAAATTAAAGGGAACTTAATGTGGTCGTCAAAGAGTTAATCATAACTTTTTTTTGGTGAGAAAAAATAGGACAAAACTAGAGAAATCACCTCGAAATTTCTATTTCATGCGGAGCAATGAAGATATTTGGGTTATAGGCTTGCTCGATTGACACGAAATTACTTTTTTCCATTCCACCTGTGTGAAATTGCACATTGCCAGCAACCGAAAATCATACACTCGTGAGAGTTCTATTTCATATTGCCCTTCTTTCTTTTTCATTTTGTACAGCGGAAATACGCTTCTCTCCTGTTCTATCCTATGTATTGTTCCTTTCATCTATCAGTCGTTCACACGTACCGTGTTTTACGTCTTTCCTTTGAAATCGCTTAACTTTTTTTCGGCACTAGTGCCGAAGTTATCATAAAAAAATATTTAAAACCTATTAAAAAAAATAAAATAAAACTATTTAAAAAAAATAACTGACATTATTTATAATAAATTAGATAAGAGTAAACCAATATTAGCAACATTTATAGACCTTGCAAAAGCATTCGATACGGTAAATCACGATCTACTATTAGAAAAATTAGATAAGTACGGTATCCGAGGGTCTGTACTAGAACTGATAAGGAGCTATCTAACGGGTAGAAAGCAGAAAGTAAAAATTAATGATGAAAGTAGCAACGAAAAAATAATCGAGACAGGGGTACCTCAAGGAACAATTCTAGGACCTCTATTTTTTGTAATTTACATGAATGATCTACTGTCAGATATGCCAAAGGACTCCATTTTGTCTTATGCAGATGACACAGTCATCATCGCTGATGATAACACGTGGACAGATGCACAGGACAAGATGAATGTGTTACTAGATAAAGTTTCGAAATGGCTAGCTTTTAATAAATTG
>JAXIUT010000021.1:7230807-7247317 GCA_035586675.1 Eurytoma californica | reverse complement strand
TGTGCCAGCCTATGTACAGGTAACCTCGTTTACCTTTATAGGATTTTACTTATGTAATTTTTTTCTGGTTCAATAAAATAAAATAAAAAATAAAAATATTATTTATCTTCCATATAAGGAAATTTTGAACAATATCAATATTCATTGTTGAAAAGTACTATGCTACTAGGTAATTACCTCAATAAAAAAAATACTTTTTATCAAATAAATTGATATATTAATCGGGATGGTTTTGCAAAAAATTTAAAATGGTAACGTCAAAAAAGCCATTTTCATTCTTCAATTTTAGGCTTGAAAAATAATTTATTTGAGTCCTATCAGTCTTGTATGCACTCTTGATATAACCCTAGATAAGCAGGAGTGGAAAAGTCCGAAGAAAGCAGAAGTGTACACTTAAAGTGGGAGGTGCTTACAAAGAAATAATGTGAAAACAAATGGCTAGCGATCAGAGGTGGATTACCGGAACGAGTAGACCGGGAAAACCGCGTTGATTCAAAAAGTTTACGGAACTCCCATAGGCTTTAGACCTTTCTGCGCACTAGATCCCTTCTCCTGTCTGTTTCACCTATATTTTTTTTCTCCCTCTTTCTCTCATTCTCCTAAATAGATGTTCTGCTATTCGTGCCGTAACGATTTTTCATTTGCGAAAGGAAGAAGGAAAATAAAAAAAGGGTATACGAGAAAAAGTTATAACCACTGTTGAACGAGGATTGCAGATATTCCTTTAGGATTGCACATTTTCTTCCGGCAAATCCTTAAAGAAGTTTGTGATAAAGTTTCTAGCGACAAGAAAAGCTTATAGGTAATATTTATTTTTGTTTCATATCTATAGAATATTATTTGATATTTTGCATTTCAATTCGATTCAAAATAATTTGCACAGTAGTAAAGTATAATTAAATAAAAGAAAACAATTTTATTCGATATTAGAATTTCTTAATATAATAATATTATTTATAAATAATCTTTTAGTAAACAAAAGTTTGTTTTACCCATAAACAGCATTTCAATGTAGTAACAATTTTTAAATGACAAGGAAAGATAACAACAGGTTCTGTAAGGCAAGCCTTTGCCTCCTTTAGTTCAAACACTTCTAAAGGGTACTAAATACAATAAGAATCTATCCCTTTCAGCTTGCTTCAAAGAATTGCAATTTAATAAGAACAGCTGTAACTCTACCTATACAGTTACGCTGTGCTTCAACCCCACGACTACGCATAGGAATTAACACCAAAGGATTTTCACCAAGACAAGATAAACGCGCTGGTGGGCCACTTTATCATATTAGGTAGGAGCGTACCCCTCCGCAACGTTCATTGAAGAAAATGTATATATAAATGCAATTCAAATTACCTAGAAAACAAGAAGCTGCTATACTTGCGCAAGTTTCTCGGCTTTTAGATGAAAGTCATTAAAATCCCTTCCATTGCAGAGAAATACTTCCTTTTGGCCTTGGTAGGAGCGCATTTTAATTAATAAATTAAAATTTTTGTTTATATAAATGTAATGTAAAAAAGTTTTAATTAAAATACGTCGTATAAATTTTATGATATAACAGTAGAAAATACAAAGCTTTCTCTGGGAGGAAGCAAAAATGTTACATCCTTTAATTTGTTAAGAAAATTGAATGAATATAATAAAAAATCGAATTGTTAGTCATGCGTAAAAAGAGAAGAAACTGCCGATTCCCCTTAAAAATAGAATTCGCCATTCCAGCGCAGCAGTCTAAGCAATTAAAGGAGCCAAATCTGTTTGAACGTCGACCGCACGATTTCTCGTACAAAAGAGAGGACAAATTATAAGCGCGTGTACGCGCAAAGTAGCGGCGGCAAAAGGAGACGAGGGAAAATTCCTAGGCCATTCCCCGCGCGCAGCGGCGAAATAAGCGAGGAGCCCTTTTGTCTCGCGCGTACGCTTCAGGAGCCGGTTGACTCGATCAGTCGCGGATAAATCACGCGCCTTTCTCTTCGCCCCGCGGAGAATTGTTGAAACGAAACAATACACGGAGAGCGCCCGGGAGTACACGGGATCGAGGGATGCCTTTGCTTATATTTGGCGAGCGGAAACAGTTCGACGCGCGATACAAAGGACGCGCGAATTCCGATTTTTCCGTTCGATGAATTAGCCGCCCGTGACTGGCGACTCGCGGGAGGTGAATCGGCGGGGCCGACTTATTTTTCCGTCGGCTTAAATATGCATTGTTCCACGGTTCGACAAGGTCACTTTAGTCTGCAACATTTTCCCCGAGCGAGCGAATAATAATTAAGTGATTTTTTCGTGACCGGCGATTGCTTCAGTCCTTTCTTAGCAATTTCGCTAAATTCCGCAAGTTCGCCGAATAACTCGCTAATTAAACTAGTAATTAAATTCGTAAAAATTAAAACAATTTCCAAATAGTCGAATTAATTAAACGAAATATTTAATGCTCGAGTCAATAAAATTAATTTATGCAATTACAATGAAATCGTTTATCTGCAATAAACGATACTGTGTATAATATCATACTGTAATAATAATTCAACTACAAGATTCATTAAAATCTCATGAAGCAGCGCGGAAAATCTGCAACACAAACGCCGGATCCCCGACAATTTTGAATCTCTCTCACGTAGCCGGGTTCATATCAGCGACAAGTGCACTATCAGCATCGGGTATCTCGGCGCTGTTGCCTCGTAATTCACGGAGGAGTCCCAGGAGCAACTAATGCGGAAATTGATAGGAGAGTCTCTCCGCTCTTTGTGTTACAGATACGCCCGCCCGAGGGTTTGGGCGGCTACAGTGTGCTCAACGCGGGCCGCGCGCGGACATACGTGATCCGCGAGGAACGTGCAAAGAGTTAATCCGATGCAAAGACCAGTTTCAATTTGGCTCCCGGGCCACGGCACTCCAGGGACGCCGGGACCTCGGTCGCCGCTTGTAACGGCTCCTGCGGTTACGTGCAACCCCTTCGCCTCTGCAGTGCCGCGCGCTGCAAACTGCCCCGGTGCATATATCTGTTACTGCCGAGTGTGGAACTATGGCGCCCCGGAGACCTACGCCACTCCTACGCTGATCACAATATGCCTGGGCAACTGACCGGCTGGACACCCAGTTTCCCGTTCGTGCCTCGACCTTTTCGGTATATACATTCGACAATCACGATACCGAGTAGAGCAGTAAAACGTGAAGGTTTTGAAATTTTTTTTATGTCAGTTAAGTTATTTTTAACAATGGAATCACTGCGATTGAAGTTTTTATTTTATACATTGTTATTGCTTAAATACACGAATGAAAAAGCTCGATTAAAAATTTTAATAGGCAATTCTAATATTGTCGCAGAGTGAAATAATTGAAAAAAAAGTTTTAATAAAATTTAAAAAAAATCTAACAAATTTTACTATGTTTCTAGTTAACTAGGAAAGAAACTATTGCAATGTGTCAAGTAATGCCAGTCTATGAGAATATTAAACTTGACTAACATTACAGATTTTAGTAAAGTCTTTTATCCGTGTTGTTTCTCTAAATGTAAAAGAAGTGAAGTGAAGTCACTCAAATGTAAAAGTTCGGTTATTACTTTTTGTCTTTCTGAGAGTTGCTGCAATATGACTATGAAACATCATATTATATTTTAAATTAAAATTTGTTTAAAAGGACACGTACTCATAGGGAATTCATTTTTTACCGCAGTAAGTTTTTGTACGGAAACTTAATTAAGGATCTTCTGGACCGCGGCAATGAGGCGAATTAAGAAGAGCGAAAGACACGCCAATGATTCCCTAGAGGGCGTCTGTTTATCAAAGAAGCCCACCCGCGACTATTTAATTGGAAGTAAAATTTACTTAACTCGTTCGCGAGTTTGCGCGCGTATTCTCTAGAAATTAAAATTTAATCAAATCTCACGGCTTCCTAACGTTATTATAACTTAGCGGCAATTGGTGTCTGGCTCAAACGGGGGTTTCTATCCAGTTTGCCTTCTATATACGCTCTTAACTATGCTGCGTAATGAACTGATATAGTTATATTCTCTCTGCCGGAATTACAGCAAAACTTTTTTCATCTTTGAATTTCAGTTTCGAATGCAGCTTAATAAAAGTTGGAAAATTTATAAAACTTGAAATTTCGGCTTCTTGCGTTTTATATATTCACGGTTTAACGTAGGTAAATTTGTTTATTAATTAAAAAATGCAACGAAAGCATGATGGTGTATTTTTGAAAATGCCAATAACAATTAATATGCAGTTAATATTTATATTTATAGACGTATAAGTCGTAAACGAATTATTTAAATATGTTCTTTCATTTAATGATTTAAACTTTGGGTTATAGAAGTAAAATTTTTTAAATTATCACTTGATTGATATACCTAACATTGTGCAACTTGAGTGAGATTGTTTTTTTTTTTTTATAAGCATATAGTAAATATCAGTAACTCTGTTAGAAATGTGAATGTTTCTCAACATCTTAGCTCAGTGTACGAAACTCAACCTTCGAAGTGGAATACCAACGCAGGCACCGAAGGAGAAGAGAAATATACGCGGCAGTTTGCTGAATTATATGACGAGTCGTAACACCGATTTCGGACGATTAATTGGGGCTGTTACTCTGTCGCCAGCAGACGACTACTTGGACACGAGAAAGCCGGCGGGTTGTCCAAAGAAACCTGACGAACGTTCACTCGAGAGAGCGAGAGAGACGGCGAACTCGTGCCTTTGTGCCTCTCTTTGCATTCTTGTCATGGGCGCGCGGAGAGTGCGCAGAATGTGCCTTTTATATTGCGCTGGGCGCGCGCGATGAGTCACTTTTTTGCTAGATTTATTGTCCAAACGAGCAAAAAGCAGGAAATCGATGAGACACTTGGACGCAGAATTTTCTTCATTGACGCATTTTATTGCGCCTCGGTTGGGTAATGAAATGGAAAAGGAGAATCGCACTGCGCAAGGGAAAAAACTGGCTCTTGCTAGTACGTAAGTCACTCATTGTAATAATGTAAAATCAACTGCACATTTCATTAAGAAAAAAGAAATCCTTAAAATAAATTTTAAATCAACCACTGCGTTTAAACAATTTAAGTATAAACGTTTCAAAATTTGTTGAGAATTTTAAAGTGCATTTAGAAAACGTCCGAGTAAATGAAGAAATAATCATCTCAAAACGAAACTGTGAAGTTTTACGAAAATGCTAAAGCGTAACAAATATTCGCGCCGGCAAGGGGGGTTATATAAGCTTTGGTCAAAGCGACAGTTGGATTAGGATCACTGAAATTTGCGAAAGGGTCAAGCCGCGGGGACGTGACTAAATCCATAAGAAGGAGAGAGGAGGCGTGCGGTCGGCGGCGGGCTTAGAAGCCAATTAAGAGGGCCTGCGCGCCGCTATCTCCCGTAGCCAGCCAATGCACGGCCGCACGGGCGCGAGCACCTCATTATAATCCCAGCTCGGTTCAACCGTTATAATTCCGTCGGTGTTGCAGTATCATTCGCGGATCTCGTTTGCCACTCTCTCTCTCTCGCACCGACATTATCTCCCCGGACTTCTCGGTCTTCAGCGCGCCGCCTCTTACAATGACTGTTTGACAAGCCCACTGCAAGTGTCGAAATTCTCTCGCTGCACAGTGCCTCGCGGGGTGCTGGGCTACATTAGCGTCGGGCCGATAGCGCCTATATACTCTACTTAATGGACGCCCGAGAGCAAGGACCCTGACCAATCTACGGAGGCTCGCTGACGTCGTGCGAAAACCAATGGAAATTAAAATCATTGCAGGAAATCGATAGCGCCGAGAAGAATGAGCTACTTTGAGTAAGGTCAGTACCTTTTGAAAATGCACGGCCTATTACGGGAGCTTTTACATTTAATGTAGGCTGAATTTTGCATAAAGTACCACTCTAATACGTAATATTGCCGGAGTGCTGTTACTTAAGTACCGCTTGTGTATGACTTAATGGTGCATTTTAAATTAAAAGTTTTTGCAACTACATAATATTGCAGTTTAAAAGATAATTAATTTTTCATTCTGGTACTTATGCATTTTAAAGGCGAACAAATATTTATTGCTTTGAATTCGTCGGCTTTAAAGTGCCTAGATAAATTATGCAAAAGAGACGGGGATATGTTTTAAAAGCAGAAAAGTATAATAAATTAAATGCGAAGCATAGCAGAAAAATGTGCGAAGCTTTTGGAGACAGTAATCGCGCGTGAATACTGCACTCGAGATCCAGCTTTGTGAGGCTTTAATTAAAAATTACAAAAACGACATGAAGATGCACTAAAGAAAAGCTTGCAAGTCAGACGTATAAAGAGAGTTTATGCACTAAAATCACATAATAAAAACTACTTGCAAAAATAATATAAAAAATTGTAATTAAATTATAGTTACATTAATAATTCTTAAAATGAGATTATTATAATTAAAAATTGAGTAGTTAATGTTTATTGTATACTACTGATATAAAATTATACCGATAAATAGAAGTATTGCAAAAGTCTATAAAACTAATTAATAATAATAATATCAGTAAAAACTAATTAAAAATATAAATAAATAATTTAATTAGTACCTTAACACGTTATCGTATGACTCGCTATCATTGCGTTAGATGCACGTGGGGCTCAGCCATGAGATTTTTCATTTCAGCGCAGCGGCACGCGCACACTTATGCCGGCTCTCCCGTGCAATTTTATTTTTCGATGCGGAATGCCGCGACTGCAACAGCCTCGCGCATATAGGGAAAATCGGCTGGGGGAAGGAACGTGGATCCACTTTAACGTTCGGCGAATCGCCGCTCCACCTAAGGCACACGCATCGCTCCCTCTCGACCTCCCTCGACGACGTCGTCGTTCGCCACCCCCGACGGGAAATCGATAGAGCCGACGCGCGCGACTGCCTCGTTTTGACGCCTGCAACGCAGGCAACCCGTTCTCCGCCCTGTCTTTTGGCTCATATTTATTTTTAGTTCTGCACCGTTCTGATTATGTTTATCGAGGCTGAGCCTGCCTGTGATTTTTGACTGTTGCATTTTGTGTATCTTGTGTTTTATTGCAAAAACTATTTATTATCAAATTTATCGTGAGAAAATAAAAGTGTTATACAACAAGTATAATAACACTGACCTATGTCGATTCAGAATTGAGTTTTAGCGAAATATTTTCTTATCTTTGAAAAAATTTACTTTCTTTACTAGGTTTTTGTACTTCTATCATTAATACTTTTCTACCAAATTTTCAGTTATTAAGTCAGTTGTTAATGTTTTTTTAATTTCATGAAATAATTTTGAAAAATAAATAACGATTGAGATAAAGTGCGCCAAAATTTCACGTACAAGAACATAAATTTCACATATCTCTTTTGTTATCAATATTTACTACCCTTTTTCGTTTATAAGCCGTACCCGCATGACCCTGTTACTCGGTCAACATAAAATTCTGGACTTTCCCGAAATATCCGCGCAGAGTCAATCACAGCGAGATCGTCGACGATGCGGCTCCATAATTGAATTTCGATTCTCAATATCAGTTCGACCGAACTACAGTAAACCCGCTCAAGATTCTTCTCTCGTACCGAAATTCTCATTGCAGACCACAATTCTATTTGTACGATGACGATTCGATGCCGCACGTATATGTGTATAGATAAATTCAACGCAAATTATTTGTATCGATTCTAAATGAATTACCGAATAAATGAGTAATGGATGCAAATTCGAGATTAATGTCAAATTAGCACAAATGTAATCTCTTTCAAAATTCACAGTTACGAATATGACATAATGTAATTTAATTCATATTAGAACATTGAAGGAATGTTCACTTGTTTAAGGTAGACTTCCTGTATTTCTTTCTGGTACTGATTGGAAATCGCGTGTTTCCCACATTCATTCAGAAAAAATTTTTAGATTGGTAAGGATAGAATGCATTGTAATATTTTTTATAAAAACGAAGTTTAATACTGAATAATTATAAATCTAAATATGGTGAAAATGGTAGTTTCTCTAATGAATGAAACTCCTGCGTTTGATAACCCACTGCTAAACTACGCGCTCTCATAAGTCATTCATTAAGTTTACTTAGGATTGTAACAAAAGAGGTGCTATCTCTCTTATACGGAAATATTAAGCCAGCTACAGTAATGTATATTGCGATTGCCTCGGTGATTAGTCAAATAGAAGAAAAGTAAACATAGCTGAATAAGCGGTAAATCTGAAATGAAAGGAAAATGAACACTGAATGAAGATACCAGCGTTTGTATAGCTCTGGACACAATTGAAATAAGTCGATGGATAATTTACTCGGTTAATCTGGCTTGTTCTTCGATAACTACAATATTAGCTGAACCTTGGGCAATATAATAAATCAATTTTATATTATTAAAGTTATCAAATTAATTAAGTTAAGATGATTTAAAAAGATTCTTTTTTAAAGAAAAGAAAATAAATTGATACTTTTTTAGCAATTTTTTTATCACGGTAAATAATTAACTTCAATAATTCTGCTATCATTAACATAAGTATGCTTCTTTTAATTTTAAATAAAAATAAAATATAAAAATTTTATTCCAAACGTTGAGAAAAATTTACGCACAATAGCAAAGTCTATTTAAAGTTGGAAATCACGCAAGCTGGACTGACCATACAGATGAACTAGAATTACACCCAAAGGAATTCTCATCTCATTTTCATGCATGAGTTATTCGGGTTAGCGAAATGAAGCTTCGCGACAACAATGAAAAATTATCATTTAACATTTGATAAGGAATAAAATCTCTCAAAATGTCGAACAATGCCAATATGTAGTAAGTTTTTATTACGACAGGCACGATCAAATACTTTAACGCAATTTTGCCTTAACGTAAATTAAAGCGTAAGCTTAATGTTGCTCCGGTGGAAATCATAGCAGAACGACGTGCAAACCTACAGCCGTTCGACTAATTTATAACCACGCTAAGTAGGCAAGGTGCGCAGTTTGATATTAAATACGTGCCTTGCCTGCGCTGCTGTTGTTGGCAGATTGCGACCAACTGGTTGCATTTCATCATGAAAACAGTAACTTTTCTTGCGTATTTCTAAAATATTTGGTAGACATACAACTAAAAATACATGATTATTTTACTTTATTAAACGGTTTTTAATTAAATAAAAATGAATTTATTTTGACAGTACTAATTTCTGTATACGATTATTGTTATTTCATTGCAAAATCACATGTATTAGACCAGCAACAAAAGTATTGTACATACTAAAATATTTAATTTTTAAGTGATTTATAAGGTATGTTAACTTAATACATCAAACTATGAATTCTATAAATAATTTTGAATTTGGCAATATCAGGAAAAGTGACTGTTGAAAGCTCAGTCGTAAAATGCCTTGTCCTTCTAGATAAATAAGGGATGAATCCGGTAAAAGACGAATCCGTTTAAATTTTTAATTAATACAATGCAAAATTTACTCCTCCATTAGCAAACTTTCAATTTCAGGATTGGCGCCACACATTTCACCGATCCCTGTATATACAGGCGTTATAATCCCTCTGCAAAATCTGCATTTTCACATTAAGTTTGATCCACTGTGCGGCGCGGGGGCACCGAGGCCCCGGTAATTGAATAAAAACATTTTTGAAACTTCAATGAATCCGTCGTTATACTCTGCCCCCCTCGGCCGTCCCCTCTCCTCTCCTTGAACTTTGCAAAATAGCAAGCGGTTAACCGAGCTTTGATGCGCGCAAGCCCGAGGCCGCCGTGGCTTCCAGCCTCTTGGAATCGATCGAATCCACTACATATTTGTCACGAGCGCAGACTAAATATGGCCTTATGAATATACCATTAGCGCGTAGCAGCGGCGGCGGCGGCTTCGCGCTCGTAATAAATGCGTAAATTGAATTGATTATCGCTGGAGATTCAAGCGCGGGGGTGCACGGCTTTTGCACCGGCGCTACCCGCCGAACCGACGCGCGAGTAAATGATGGCTCTAACTCGAAGTGAAACTGATTTGAGTAGGGCGCGATTCGCTCTTTCTCCCCCCTTTCCCTCTCTCCCCTCTTTCTCCCTCTCCCTCCCATCCCTCTTTCCGCGTGCGCGAGCGTCTAGTGGGCGGATTGCCTTTGCGAATCTGCAATTTAGATTTCGACTCCTTATGCTTATATTCATCCCATACGCGATGAAGTCGAGGCGTATAAACTACGCGTAGCTCAAGTTCGCATCACTGGGGGATTTGAAATTAAACGAATAACGAGGAAATGCGAAACCACTATACACATCGTGCGCGATTGCGCGAACGATGTGGAAATTGATGTGCGTGAGAACTTATTTATATGTGGCTTAAAAAAAATATTTCCCTTTTTTTAAATAGAAAATTAAAAATTGCGATTTAGTACTACTAATGTAGTCAAGACGAGATATTATATTATCTGAAAACGTATAGTTTGAATATAAAACATGTCATATAATAAATATGCTATGAAATAAATGTGCGTTATATCAGTAACAACAGTAAAATCCATCAGTTTTTGGATAAAAAGTATATAAATTAAATTTGTTCATAACTTGATAATCAATCGAAGAGGACTGTGATTACAATATTACCTCTTCTACTACTTAAAAAAAAATTAACACATCTTTACAAAATAAATTTAAAAGAATACCACAAGCAGATGAGTTATGTAAATGAACAGTAGTGGCGGTCAATTCACTGCAAAGTTTTTTACATATTATGCCTTAGGTAAAATCAAGAGTGGAGCGAAGAGGGCTTGGGTTGGGGAAGAGTAAATAGGCAGTTAAGCACAGATTCAACGCTTTGTGCTGGACGATTAATTCTTCAGTTTTGAATTATAAGTACTGACATCAAGCGCAACGGGAGATCGCCCTAAATTATACGATAAATGGTTGACGTGCTGCCACATGCCCTGGAAAATTATTTGGGGTGCATATTTGAGAGAGTGACGCGTCATTTTCAAGTTCATAAAATACCTGCTGCGAATTTTTGACTGTATAATTGAATTTATTTATTGCTTCATTTCGTTTTTAATAATATTTTGAAAATATTGAAATGCAAAAATAAAGTTAATCCCATTTTTTCAAATGTGCAACACATAAAGCGTAGCACATAGAAGAAACAAATTAATTTTGATTTCAAAATGTAATTAATTGTGGCGTTTCATTATCTGCATGAAGAAAGATTCGTTTTAGATGCAGAATTAGGTAAGCAAAAAAATGTTAATGAACAGTATCCCTCAAGTCAAAGTAACGCTGAATTGCAATAAAGATGAAAATTACGATAATCCTCTCTGCCGGGGTTGCCAATTTACGGAAGCATAAATAATGATATTAATTTGGAATACCAAAGGGAATTCTATTAAATATCACCTTCCCGAGCGCTTGATCCCCTTACTTGCAAGAGATCCCATGGACACTGAGCGGCTTTTAAAACGTCACTATCGCTATTCGTCTGAAAATTCACTTCCATTAATATTTAAGATAATCTCTTTACAACTTTTCTTGCGAAATAAACAAAAAAAAAATTATCTTCGTGCAAAAACCTGTCGAATAGATTCGACGTAAATTAACTAGAGCAAAAAATAAAATACTTTTATTAACTTGAATTACAAACCAAATTGTATATTGCAGATCATTTCTAATGATATTTCGCAAAAAATTAAAAAATATATGTCGACAAGGTCTCGAAAAAAAGGGGCATGATCAAAGCAAAAGAGAGCTTCGCAATAAAAATTTAGGAAAGGAAAAAAAATGGTGACCAATATAAAGGTTTCCCTTTGAAAAAGCAATTTCGCAGTTGACGAGCGAGACGTGTCCCGCGAAGAGGGAAGCGGCTAACTGCAACGCGGCGGCCGTCGAGCTCTCCCTCGCGAGGGAGAGACTCTCCCGGTGCTCGAGTTATATAATAATGAAAGACCCCGTATAGAGAGCGAGTGGCCCTGCGCGAAAGTCCTTTAACGGACGTTCCTTCTTTTGAATATTCAAACGTCTCCTTCAAAGATCTGAAGTATTAAAACTCAATAAGTACTTGAGGAGCTGCTCCTTGACGTTCACAAAGAGATATTATTTGCCCGTTTAGTTAATTAATGTCGATGGTAGAAAAGGAAAGAGAAAGAGAGAGAGAGACGACATTTGAATTACGATTCTATAGTGCGCTTTTGATTAAGCTTCAGTTTGCGAGTAAACAGGCCAAGAGAAACAAAACGGCGTACAATAATGTACTTTTCGGTCGAGTTGACGTTAATGATTTTTCGCTCGCCGAAAATCCTTTGCAACGTCGATCTTATAAAGAAAAAGCGAAAAAAGATCCGAAGCGGAACAGCATTCAACTGCAGGAAAATCCAAACACATACTCGTAGACTCACAATAACTTTCCCCCGAATAATGCGACGGAAAAAAAATACGTCCGCGCCGTCGCGTTCAAATTTCGAATAGCAACGAAGGAATTCAAAACACCTGACAGGTTTACATTTATGCGGCAATTTGTATGCCGCGTGCGCGGCCAAAATCAAAAAGTCATCCGCACGCGCGCGAAGGTTCGAGAGAAAAAAAAGGAGGTCAGAGGCGCGAATTCCCGGCGCAAAAACTCTGTGTCACGAGCACGGAACGCGGCGAGATCGAGGAAGGCTTCTGCTTCAACCGGGGCGCGCGCTGTCACAGGACCCGCTTGTTTCCGAATATTGAATAGTAATGCGAACCAACAATACGTGCCGGGCGAAACGCGTCCGTGGATGCAGTTTCGAGGCAGCGGCCCTCCCCCGGCTCGATGAATGCAGCGCAAGGCATCTCGCTGACAGCTGCACTAGATTTCATACGCGCGCGCCGGCACGGGCCGACTGCGATCTCGGGTGTTGGCACATACGCAATAAATACGTGAAATGACGTACAGATTGGGAGTTGTATCCGTTAAGCAAACCGGAACTATCGTTTTGGGAATTTTTTTGTAGTAATTATGAGTGTGTTTTGTAGTTGACGTAGAAAAAAAAGATCGATATAATAATTTTTTAATTGAGAAACGTTGATTCACCACTAATACTTTTATCATTTTTTAAAGCTCAAGATGCACGAAGAAAATAAGACAATGTGAAAAATGTATGAAAATTGCATGAAAGTGCAATTAGATGCAATAGATTGCATTCGGTCAATGTTAGCGAAACAAAGCTAAAAATGCAATTTAGTGCATTTCGGCACAATTTCGGTCTTACGAAATTATAAATTTTTATCTATGCACCTGTATGTATAAAAGAGCACATAAGAGCATATAGGTGCATAGGTTACAATTTATATGCTTATGTACTTATGCACCCATCCACTAATTATTCAGAGATGCAAAAGAATAGAAAAATTGTTTTAATACTGAGGATTAAACGAAAACCTTAATTAAGCTGATGAAAATACTGCTTTACGTTAACAATTTTTAAAATAATATTACTGTGATAATGCAGTAAGCCTTATATATATGCAAGGAACCTAATTATTTAAAAAAAAACACAATAGCAAGTTTAAAAATAATAATTTGTGCATTATGAAATTAATTTCCATTTGTCTAAAAGTGTATATATCAATTTATTGTTAAAACGCATATAGAGAATGGAAGATTTCTGGCTACGCGCAAACACACTACACGCATATGTATATGTATATAGATCGACGTTAATCAATTTAACCATTGATCAGAGCCACAATACCTGCACCATTACAAGCTTCGGGTACACTCTCTCTTGCAACCGCGCATCTTCATCGTCTCGTAGCGCCACCATTCAGTCGCTTGATTCAGCGTATTAAGCGTATTAGTCATTGCACAACACATGCGTGCGGTGTACCCTTGTTTGTTTAATGGGTTTTTGGCTTCTCGGATAAAGCCGTAATATGAATGGACTTAAATAAATCGTCCGTGCAATCAACCGATTATTGTATTTGTTAACTCCCTCGAGTTAACGCCTCTCCGACAGATTTTCAGCTCGAGTGAATAATCGGTTTAACATCAAATTTATATTTTAATTTCCAATATTAATTTAAGACGGCTTTACAGCTTTATTAAATGTTTTTTAAATATAAATAAAAGGTTTTATATATCTTTTTACACAAAGTATAGGAAGTAATAGTTTGAGTTAAACAAAATTAAAGCACTTAATGCATTTTAACCAAGTGCGCCATTGTACCATATTCAGCTATTGAAATACAATAATCCTATCAATTATTAGTTATTATTTTATTACATAAATTTGATCGAATGTTCAACAAGGTTCTCAATTTATTTGAGCTTATCTTCAACTAATACAAATTAATTTGTAATAACATATGACATATAATTAAAAATGCCCTTAATTGAGTTATTGAAGTTTTTCCCAGGTGATAAAGTGTCAGACAGTGCGGGTTAACTGCAAAAATAACAGATGTCATCTTCTCAACGTTTATACATAAACGCGCCTGGGCGCATTAGTGCCTCACCCAGTGAGCCCTTCAGCCGCCGGATGACAGGCATTTACGCGGTATAACGCAAAAGGTTTTTGGTCAGACGGATATCTTATTGGGCTGGACCGTTGCCGGGCCTGGGCTTGATAAGTGCGCGAGCTGATGCAGGAAACGTCTGGTGGGCAATAGGAAAAGGGATGAAGGGATTACTCTGACACGTTAAGCTTCCGGGATATCTGTATCGCCCTCTCTCGCCGTCTCTCTCTCTTTCTCATTCGTTCCCATGAAGCTGGAGGACCGCTGCAGCTACAGCGTCTGTCTACCTGTCCATCTGGTCGCGATGGACGAGTGACGTAGACGGAAAAGGTGGGTAGACGAAAGTGAGAAGAGAAGAAGAAAAGAGGCGGCAGCCCGTGCAAAAAAAGTGGCAATCAATTATTCGCCGCAATAAAATTCAATTTTATATTACTGCACAATAATTTTCTTTTTAAAAATAGCTGCACTAACGAAAGTCACAATCATACTCTTATTGTTTATTGTTATCTGAAAAATTCGAAGTAATTAAAAACTTTTGAAAAGCTGGAAACGGGTACAGTATTTTGTTTATGAAAAGCGAGTAATGATTTTTTTTTTCAACCATTTTCTCGTTGAAAGCAGCAAACAATTGGGCTTTCATTATTGGTCCTACTAATTTTACGATTTCCTGGCAAACAGAAAATGTTTTGCACGGCAATTTTCAGTGTCAATAAGGAGACAAAGGCCATCAACAAAATAATCGGCCTTAATGAATAAAGATGAGAGAACAGAGGGATAAAACAATAAACGAGCATTTACGATTGTGCTCGCAATGAAGGAGAGACAGAGCGAACAACAGAGCCCGAGAGGAAGTGAGATAAATTCTGTGCGTTTGTGTGTGTGTGTGCAAGTGTATGTTTGTGTGAGAGAGTCCAGCTTTTCGTAATCGCGCTACACGTGGCTGATTTTTCGCTTTTGAATAAAATTATGATAATGGCCTTGCCCTTCCCCTCCCATCCCGGGCGGAATTCATCTGCGGATAGGCGCTTTTGTTTCAAAAACCTCTTCCTCATTCTCCTCCCCACCAGCGCGACCTTTATGCTCGGGCTTCTTTCTTTTTATTTCTTCCCTCGTCCCGGCTTTACCCCCTTCCTTCCGCTTTCGCTTGGCGCAGTTCCTTTATCCTGAAAATATGCGATAGTCCGCTACCAGAGCAAAATGAACACAAACACAAACGAAGGAAGGTGAGAGATAAAAGATGAATGTTAACGAAGATGAGCGCGGACAAAATGATCTTAAAGTGAAAACAATAGTTGAATAAATTTCAACCTTGACATTTTGTCTAGCAAATAGAATTAATCAGAAGTAGCAAATTGTACGAAACAGCAGGTAATTAGAAAAGTAAGATTAAGGTAAAAAATAAAAAATTTATTGAATAAAAAGTAGCTTATTTCTTTAAATGAATAATACTAGTGGGCCACGAATTTAAAGTGTTCGATAACAATTTTCGATTCTGTGTAAATCTAAAACAACATTAACAATGATTAAGGTTTGAAAACATTATTAATTCGTTAAGATGAAAACCATGATTAATAATCTGTAAATTAATAGTGCAAATCGAGAAATTCATCCTCTAATTGGATGACTTTTGCAAGTATTAATGTAACTCATAATTTCAATTTTGTCCATTCTTACAAAATATAGGAAACTGTAATTAATCGTACCAGTCGAAAAAAAATGAATTTGACGTATTATTTTTAATTTAAATTCATTAGGTTTGTAAAAAAAAAAATTTGACGAGACTACGTTTTAATCAGTGTTCATGAACAAAAGCTCCCTTTGACAACTATCCAATTTTTTTCTGCACACCAGTCAAAAGTATTCACTGTCGATATGTATATATCATTGCGCTTTTTCCTGCGTGAGAGAAGCATCGTGGAAGAATAATTGGGTGTAATTAAAAATGCAAATTTCGCTTGTGTTGTTGGCATCATTCGTTATTCAGAGCGAGAAGGAGAAAAAGAGGGAAAGAGCGAGCGAGCGTGCAAGCGAGAGAGAGAGAGAGAGAGAGAGAGAGAGAGAGAGAGAGAGAGAGAGAGAGAGAGAGAGAGAGAGAGAGAG
>JAXIUT010000021.1:7204484-7226938 GCA_035586675.1 Eurytoma californica | reverse complement strand
ATTTGCTTCATCGCCTATATTTTATTGGAACGAAATACAGAATAAAAAGTGTAATTCGTATCAGAAAATGAATATATTGATAACAATTATGTTTTTACCCTTTCAAAGTGTTATGAAATAAATATTTACGAAAAAAGTAATAATTTACAAAATTAAGCAAATCACCCAGTTTGCAATGCAGATCATCAAAGCAGATTTGTTTGCAGTAAATACGGTTAAAACTCGTTAACTCGAACCTATATGCATTGCCTAATTGCCGTGAGTTTTAATGAGCGCGAATTCAGACTGACTTGGCTTGGTTTTCTACGAATTCTCGATTTTTCAGGCCCTGCAGTAGGCGCATACATAACATCATTTGCTGAACAGTCATGAAATCGAAGAGGGCGCTTTTTAACAATCCGGCTGAAGTAAAAGATTGTTAACCCATTTCCAGTGATTTATGCAAATATACCATCATGAACTGATCAAAATAATTTAACTATTTCTAAAATATTAGAGGAGATACCATACTAGAGTTTTAAATTTCAAAAATAATGAAATGCGATGTTGCCGTGAAAAATTAAATATATGTTTTATAAATGACTCTATAATATTGATATTAAGTATATTTCCAAGATCATTTATGTATTTTACATAGATTATAATATCTGCGTATGCATCCACTACCCGATTATCCTGCGGGAGTAGACGCGAAGCCCGAGCGAAGACGTCAGCATCGTCATCCTCATCATCATCATCACCAGCGTCATCATCATCATCAGGCAAGCGGTGCAATGCAGCGCGGCGCGCCCAACCGCGCCAAGTAGAGGGCTCAAGAAAAAAGGAAATACTAATTGGCGCAGTCATCGAGCCTTGAGCGCGCGTTCGCGTTGTAGCTCGGAGCGGGGTCACTGATCTCTCGAGTTGTCGTCTACGAATACTGGGACGAGTGCATACCTATTCATACGAAGGCGGGGCGGGCTGCTCCGCCGTGGTGTGGCGTGCAAAGGGACGCGGCGGCGGCGCCGGGGGCTCGTGCACACACCTTCTCGCGCTCTTTTTCGCCCGTAAGCCCGCTGCACATCCCTCCCTCTCTCTCACTCTTTTCCCCGCGCGCGCTGGTAACGAGTACAGGTTTGCTCATACGTACACGCCACCTAACACGTGTGGACGCGACGGGAGGGTGTGAAAGAGCGAGAGAGCGAAAGAGAAGGTAGGAGGAGCTAGACGCGACGAGACGTAGGACCGCGTATATGCGTGACAAAACTGAAACGCACGCAATTGTTTTTAACGCTGCGTCCTACGCGCATGTATTCACGCATGCAGAAGGAGAAAGGGGATCGCGCTTTTTTACCTCTTCGTTGCTTTTGCGCCGCGCGGTGCGGGTGCATCTACGACGTCGCGCGTTCCCTTTTTGCATTTTGCCGAGCCGAGTGTTTGGATAGTGGTACGCGTCAAACTTTTTAATTGGTGGGCTTAATTAAATTTTCGCGATGTCGCCAGATTCCATTCGTTTTCGTTCAGCAGTCTTGTATTTCTACGTCTCCGACGTTTTTTCTGATAAGTTTAATAAACTTTCTGCTACTTGCCATTTTTTTTTTTTTTGAGTTTTCCGACAACTTTTGAACAACTTTCTGGAGAACTGATTAAAATTATAAAGTTGTTCGTTAATTGCATTACTCCACTATCTCTAAGGGATGCTTGTACTGTTTCTATTTTACTAAAGAATATGTTTTCTTATTTTGGTACAATCATATATAAAAATGAATTCAGGTTTATTTCTGAAGAACTGATCTGCAGTGTTGTGAAACTCCAATACGAAAAATTTTCGACTCGATCGCAGCCCAAAAAATCTCGTAATGAAAATCATTAACAAACTAACATGATTTCTAAGCCAGGAATTATATTAGTTTTGATTATTGTAGCAGAAGTAAAGCTATCTACTTTTATTTAAACACTAGTATTTGATGAATTTTAATCCCGTTAGTAACTTCTAAAATGTCGTACCTATATATCTATCGTGATCAAAAAGTACGAGTCTCCCCTTGTCCATTCCGACATTTTATAATAAATGATCTTAGAAACAAAATTATCACCCCTAAGCTAAGATCGATAGGATTTTCGCCGAGGATTCTATGGCAACCTTGGCTTTGACCTTGGCCTTAAATATCATCTGAAGGTCTGTTAATCTCTTTTTACACAATAGAAATCCCTGTATTTCTCTGTAAATGTTGAAAAAGCAGAAAATTTTACATTCTATGTGAGTTAAATTAAAGTCTTTACAAAAATCTCAAAATTAACATAACAGTTCTAGCTAGAGATACATTTATTCTAAAATTAAATAAAGCAGCAGTTCAAAATGTCTTTATATCATCATGAGTTTTGTGAAAGAATTTGATTTCGATTGTAGAGCAACTTGCACCTACCCTCAAACTAATAAATTTCCCCAATACTCATTTCTCCGATTTGACAGGTGGAATCTCTCGAGTGCCTGCACTTTGAGCGGAAAATATCTGATATACCTCGCGTTTGTTTTTCGGCGGTAAAAAGGGTAGTAACGATCGTCGCCCGGAGTCACCGCTTTGAGGCTAATTTCGTTTGATGGGTTCACCGCTCGCGAGGACCTCTCAAGTGCTCGTTAGCAGCAGCAGCAGCAAGCTCAAATAAACCTTGGCGTCATGCACTCGTGCATTTCAGGACGTGAGAGGCCGCCGTTTTCCGGTGCTTCGTCAAATCGAGTTACTGTCGATGTGCCTTCCATAAATCGAGTCGAGGTCAACGGAAAAAGGACAAGACGATAAAGGGTAGAGGAGGAACTTAGCAGGCAGCGAAAATATAGGAGATTGTTCAGCGTACCGGTGAATTGGCGTAACAGATTTAATGTTTAATTCATAAATTGAAAAGTGAAAACTAATCATTTTGTCTTCTAGAAGTTTAAGGGAAGAAAAAGAAAGGGGAGAGGAATTTCGTAGTCATTTATCACAAGAAGTTCCGACTTGACGTAAAATTATCATAACGTTTCAATTACCGGAAACAAAATTGATTAATAGGATCGACGAGAATATACGCGTCACTACCATGGGCCCATCCTGACAGTTTTCTTGTTACCAAACTTTTTCAAGTTTCGATAGTTCAAAATTTACGATAAACTGACAAAACGACAAATACAAAATTTAAAAAAAATGCTGGTGTTTTACTCACAAAAATACAGTTTTCTGATTAGTATGCATTTAAGAAGTGTAATAAAAATTTGCAAACAGAAAAAGCAGCTGCTTTAAAAAATTTCAAAAACGTCTGTTATCATAATAAGTAAGTCTAATTTAACGTAAATAGTTTCGGAAGCAACGTTCGAGTCACTTGCACACGACTAAGTGGCCTCGGTGACTGAGTTAAAAAACGTGCTTTCTTAATTCACCTCTTTTCTCTTGAAGGAGCAGGCGTACAAGCATTCCTTAGCCGGGGGAGCAGGAAAAGGTGGTTGAAGAATGGTCGCAATCGACTTAGCGAATGCACGAGTAAGCAATTAGCCGTTTCGTTTTATTATGCTCGTATTCGCGCGCACCCACCGTTACCCACGCCGTATATCACGTGCGACCTTTTTTGCTAAATAAATGCTCCACTTTGGCGTCTTGACAAAACTGGCCTCGGCGTCGTACCCGTGAGAAAAAGTGGGCAGAATCACTGTAGCAGCGATCTCTAGCAAGAGAAGAGGAGGAGAGAGGAAACAGCGGATACAAGAGAATTTCCCAGTCTTTTAACATCATAAAGGACACGACGATCCAAATGTTGCAAATATGCCATTCATTGTGCGAGTACTGTCTTCAACTTACAGAAATGATAGTTGCATTTATACTTATTGTATAATTTCAATTAAAAAGTCATAAAATAACAAATTTGGCAAAAAAATTCATGAATCCTTACAGCATCTTTATTATATTAACTTTATAAAATTTAAAATAACAAGTTTATACCTGTGAAATAAATGTAAATAAGAAGAAATCATTTAGAACAAAGAATCTTAGCATCTGATTAAAGAGCATTTGTTTCCTTTCTTTGTTTTACGTTCGCACAAATATAAATGTACCCATGATTCTCGTTAACTTTGTGCGCGTTACTGTCCAGCCCTTAGAACTAGCGGGAACCGACGCCGTGCGACAAATCGCCAGGACGCCAAGCTTTCCCTTGTGGATTATTCAGACTCTAAAGTTTTGATTACGCAGCAAGCATGCGCTTCTGCAGATGTTAATGTTTTTTGTTCTTCGCTAATACTACTCTTGAGAAATAAGTTTGCGCCATGGGTCAATGGGGTCTCATTAAGAATCTATTTGGAGCAGCTTTATCCATTGAGAAAATTAAAAAAACGTTTAGTGAGCATTTTTACTATATCATTCTAACAAAAAATGAGTGGATCATAAATATTTACTATAAAAACTTTAAAAATGTACATAAAAATAAAAGGCAGAATTCGGAAATTAATGTTCAACTATAACCCAAAAAATTGATTAATAAAACTATTGTCCTCTTTAAGATTTTACTATGAATTATTAGAAAAAATAATAAATAAAATAATAACAGAAACAGAAATCTCTTTGAAGAAGTTATTAAAACTTCAATAATACACTGCGAAATATTTGTATTTGAATGAAATATTAATAATTCATATCACAAATAAAAATACAATTCTCACGTCTCTTCCGGTTCAAGGACAAAGGATCGAGAACAAAATAAGAGGCAGGATAAAGAAAAAAAATGTCTGAATGTATTTTTTCTATAGAAAGTTAAAACAGACTACTTTGACTGGAGAAAGAGAGAGAAAGAGAGAGTCGTGGGGAATTTTTTATTGAATCCGATTCGGCGCGTCGCGCTCTTGAAGCTTCGGTACTCCATTGTTAGCAAACGCGCACAGCATCCCGCGTACGCGCCGACGCTATAAAGCTCTTTAAATGTCGCCCGAGCCGGGGCCTGTCTCCATGGTGCCGCGCGAGCGTCGCGTCAAAAGCTAGTCAAAGAGACGCAAGCGATTTTTATGTACGGGAACAAATATGTACAGGGGCGCACCGTGGAGGCAAAGAAGCGTAAAATACATCGATATCGAAAGGTGAGATGGCTGGGGCATGCTCCGCGCGCCAGGAGACTGGCTTCATAAAGCTTCTCAAGTTCGAGCTTCATAACCAAATTTCTTTTTAGAAACTCATATTTTCTCAAAGCTATTGTTAATATCTTACCAAAACACGTGCCTTTGAATGAATAGTTTGAATGACGAATTCACTTACCTAGAACAAAAAATAAAATATACATGTTAATAAATTATTTTTTCTATAATTTTAAAAATATATAAAAGCGTTATGAATAATATTTTTATTTCTGACGATTCATCATTTTTACAATCAATCGTCATGGGAATTGGTCAAGTCTTGAGATAAATGGGTATATATTCGAGAAAAAAAAGAATCATAATTCTATTTGTGTTTTCTCGTTCTATCAAATTATGCATACACTTTTTATAGTTCTTGTACAACTTTATGCAATATGAAAAATTTTTATGCGAGAATGAAAACGATTGCAAATAAGAACTTGACTTTTCCGCGCCAAATTCGGAAACAACACTCAAGTAGGAAAAAAGGTGAGAAGGAGCCGGGATGAAAAGAAAACAGAGGCGCAAAAGCGGAAGATCGAAATAAAACACCGAGGGGAGGAGAGAGTCCTCATCGCTTTATCGAGCGGTTAATGAAAAATAGCGACACCCCGACGAACATTTTCCAACAACCGGGAGGTGTTCCAACTGCGTCTTCTCTCCAATTTCTTCGTGCGCGCGCCTCTTCCTTCCCTCTTGCCACCTCGGTGTCACACTTCCATTTTCCTTCATTTTCTCGAGCTCGGCGTTGCGAGCCGGTCGATCTCTCGTTTTTTTTATCTCGTCCTTTCTCTCCGGCCAGAAATTTTGCGTGATTCTATTGTCTGCTTTCGCGAAGTTCTGTCTGGGATTTCATGCCGCGGCGCTATCTACACAGCACTTCTGCGAAAGAAAACTCTTGTTTTCTGGCTTTTTTCGCTGCCACGTCAGTCCTCCCTCTTCTTTTTCACCGGCGTCTTTCTTTTTTTTTATTCGGCTGCTTCCGGGACGACGCTTGCCACAAAACTTTATTGAATCTCGCTGCGGCATTTATTAACAATGGCACAGAGAGAGCGACCGGGCCAAGGCGTTAAATAATCGTCGGGTGAGGTGTTGTGCTTGGAGCTTTTCTTTGTGCAAGACAAACACTAGCTGAGACACGCCAGAACCGACAACTTTTTAGAACACCGGGGTGCCAACTAAATTAACCTGAACACCCAGCCGAGAAATATAGTGCGCTTCGACGTCTGTTTATTTTGCAGACTTTCTTTAATGAGAAACTAGAGAATAAGGGTCTCTATTTACTCGGGCCCGAAGATGCACTTTCAAGACAAACAAGTTTTATTTCTACTCTTTTTTGTACTATTTTGAACTATTTTAATATTATGAAATGAAAATTTAATCATAAGTAATTTAAGCAACAGAAAAATGTATACGTTGTATTTTTTCCTCTCGTTTGACAGGGCTAAATGTGAAAAGGAAATAACAATCAATGGTTTTATTATTAGAAACGTTAGATGGCTAAATGTGCTAAAAACTTATTTGTTCACCGGATATCCTCATCTGGGTAGCAGCTTTTTACCATACGTTACTATTCCGTATTTACTAACAAAAAAGAAATTATTAAAAATTAAATTATTCGTCATTTCCTTTTTACATTTAGTCCTTGAATCCTTTTTCATAATTTAGCTTTTACAAAATTTTTTTCAAAGTTAAAATGTTTATAAGGCAATAACAATAGCACAACTCAGAATTTAATTAAAGAGAGATGTAATTCTAGAAAAGAAATCTTATAAATTATCGAGTAAAAGTTATTTCTAACTTACGCAAAACCTAAATAACTTTGGTCATGGATCAGCAAGTGACGCAGTTTTGTGGCTCAAATATCTTTTCATTTTTGGGTGTTTCATTACACTAGGTTCAGAAAAATAAAAAGAACGAAAAATTTTAGAAAAAATATAGGAAGACTATAAATATCCCATTAATCTGCACCAGCAGCTCGTAAGATGCGAAACGAAATTAAACTAAATCGCACATTGGCAATGTAACGCGAAGTAAAAAAGGGAAATACGTAAATAATATACGAGGAGAGGGGAGCCGAAGTAATGCAAGGGCGCGCGCGGACATAACGCACGCACGAGAGACGCAGGAGCGTGCCGAGGTAAAATAAATCAGGCCGGGAGAGCAGCAAAGGGTTCGCACCTCTCGCGCGTAAGGCCGAGCACGACGGAAGTGTGGGCCGCATGATGTATGGACATCTCGCAGCATCCGGCTAAAAATCCATTATATATTATACGGCGCGGTAAGGTGGCCCGAGCATTCTGACCGTTCCGGATGCCTCCCAGGGCATAACTTTAATCGAGTTGCTTCGGAGCGAGCCACTCGTGTGTATATCTCGGTAACGACGGCGCAGCGACGCCGCGCGCGCCGCGGATAAATCAAATCGAGCGGAAGCGGATATTCGCCGGCGGGAACCTGAGCTTCTGCTGGGGCTTTAGTGATTTTTTACGACGGTAATTCCAAAAATCCACGGGGATTTAGTAGGCTCTATAAACATGTCGATGATTTCATTAAGATTGTATGAGTACATTCATCATTCATATTTTATCGCTAATTTTTATGTTTCGTTGCTGGAATGTAGTTGTTAAGACTAGGCGCGATATGCTATCAAAACGCGGCATTAAATTAACGCACGATTTATTAATAAATTTTTTAATTTGGAATAAAATGTGTACGAAAGCAAAATAATTTGATAATAAAAATCCTTATTACGCTGTACTGTTGAAAGAAATTGTAAAAATTGTATAAATTTCTAGAGAGAGATTTTCCACTCTTGATAATCATGTTACTTGTCAAAATAGGAAGTAGCGAACTTTCGGTAGTTCTTGCTCTCCTTTCCTTATATTTTTCCTCTTTGGCGAACTCATTTCGACCTAACAAAACATCGACTGTCTAATGCTTTACTCTACAAGAGCTCCGGCTCCCTTTTTCGTCCCAATTTCCCGGACCGCGCGCTCAGGAAATGGAGACTTCGCAATTTCGGTCATTGAGGTTAACACAAAAATATTGTAAACAGCTTGGAGGCTTGCCTGCGGGGCCACGGACGAGAGAAATTTCGTGATAACAAGATAGCTCTTTTGTAGCTCATCGTCGATCCTTGAAATTGGTTCGGTATTTTCAAGTCGCTCTAATGAAGTATGTGGCCGTTAGTTCTTATTTACTTTTAAATAGAATTTTTTTCAAGTTAAATATTTGCTTCTTTACAATAAGATCAATAACGTAACTTTGATCGAAATTTTGTGAATAAAATATAAAAAATTTTATACTCACTTTTTTTGTAATGCCTTATAAAATTTAGATAAGAAAAGTAACTTTCATTATAGCAATATTAATCATATATTAATCTCCGTCGAAAAGTGAACTTAAAAGAAATTTATGTAATCTTTTTAGACTTTTAAGTGTCGTTAAACACTGAGTAGTCGTCAGTGAAACGATGTCATGCACCTTTAAGAATGGTCGTTATAAAGCAAAAGCACCTTCAGGTGCTTCGAAGACGCAGTGGGAAAATGCGCACAGTTCGCAAATTAGGCAAATTAAGTTTCACCAATTTCCTAAGGGAAACTAGTTAGAGTCATTTGCAGATTTCTCGAGTTTCGCATTTAGTGAGCTATCCTACTGAGTCTTAAATGACGTTAGCGGTTGGCGCGTCGCGCTCTGCAATCTAACCTGTCAGTCTTATTATACTTCTTTTACACCTACTAATCCACTAACTAACCGTGATTTTATTTCAAAATTATTACAGCGTTAACAATATTCAAGATAAAATAAATTTTAAAATAATAATCTTGAAATAAATCTAAAAAAAACTACAGTAAATTAGAAATGAATATAAAGAGTTTTCTTCTCACGAAATTCTTTTGTTTTGAAAGTAGTAAGAGAAGCATTGTAACAAATATAGTTTTAATTGTTGTTTTTCTATTTTTATTTTTTTTTTATAGTAGTAGTTGATTCTTTTTTTTCGAAACTGGTTTTGAGGAAATAATAGATTCTACACAGTGATTATTCATCTCTTCTAATTATTAAATTAAATTTTTTAGATCAAAGAAAATGAAAAAGGAACATTTCAAATAATAAAAAAGAGTGTCCAAATTCAGTATTACAAGATACTTTATTGTGGAAACTTAATCGAAGAATAATAAATTAATTATAAATGACAGTCAGAGAGAAAAACGGGCAAAGGGCAAACTTAAAAAATGAATGATTACGAGCAGGTGTAACGCGTAAAGGCAAATCGTATCTCTCGAAGTTCACAGGATCGGCACTTCAAAGTGTTCGTGCGCAAGAAGCCCCCAGGGGCGATATTACCTTCGGAAGGATACTCCATTCATTCGGGGCGTTCGATCAATTCGAGCGTTTCCGCAATCATTTTCAATTTATTTTCGTGCC
Organism: Eurytoma californica; assembly: GCA_035586675.1. Classification (NCBI taxonomy): domain Eukaryota; kingdom Metazoa; phylum Arthropoda; class Insecta; order Hymenoptera; family Eurytomidae; genus Eurytoma; species Eurytoma californica. The sequence continues at coordinate 7,217,400 of JAXIUT010000021.1, read as the reverse complement.
GCCCGCGCGAGAGCCGGCTTCCCCGTTGAAAGGTAGGGGGGAGCCGAGGCGTCGCGTTGGACTTCCCGAGCCTCTTTTCCGCGTCGCCGCAGCCCGTCCTCCTCTAAATTAAATCCAGCATATCAGACATGTTTTATTTAATCTGAATTTAGACGTCGATGGAAAAGCTGGCCTGCGAGGAACCGCAGACGTCTGATGTGACGGCTCGACCCTCTTTTCCTTCTCTCCTCCTCTTTTCTTTTTTTTTTCGCTCTCGGCGTCTTCTAGCGTTCGCAAAAGCGAGTTCTCGCTTCTGGTGCCACCACGCAGACCGGAAAAATGTCTCCTCAACGTGGAAGTCGTTCTTTTTTCAATTTTATTGCCGAATGTAATGGACAGGCTGAAGTCGTAAACCGTTAAATAACCAATTAATTTTTCTAATTTGACAAATGATTACTAATCTTCAGGGTGGCTTATTTTAAAAGTCGTCTGTAAATATTTATTTAGCGTACCGTTTTTAGGAAAAATGTTTTAGACAAAAGTTATTTCTTAAATTTGAACTTGACCTTCATTTTAAAGGTCATGCCGTCATGTGGAGGTTAACTTGTGTTTCTTTTTTTTAGGGGTTGAAGGTCTAATTTAAGGTCACTAAACTCTCGAACCATTCTAACTCAACAACTTTTGCCAGGAACATTTTTTTAGAAAATGTTACGCTCGATAAATTATATTATTTAAAAATTATTTATTAGAGTCCATTTTTGCTCTTTTTACTCAATTTAAGTAATTTAAGTAATTTAAATAAATTTTTATTATAGCAATGAAAATTACAATTAAAAATAATAAATATAATTTATGATGAAGATCACGAGAATATAAAATGTAAAAAATAATTATCTCTGCAAATGTAATAAGTGAATTCCACACCATGAAATTATAAATGAAGGTAAATGTACAAGGGACACAACGGCGCAGCGTTAGCGTAGAGAAACTAATGTGATTAGCCTAATAGAAGACAGCAAGCAGGCAGCGCAGGCGAGGTAAGTGTAGCGCGCGAGCGCGTCAGTTTTGCCGTCCGGCCGGCATCAAAGTGACCCACTTCGCGGCAGTTCGCTCGAGAAAACACAGTCTTGCAGACTGTAGGTGGGGGAAAAAATTCGCGATTTACGAAATTAACGTCCTTGGCTAATTACGTAGACGAGAGGCGCCTGTATAGAAGTAGAGCTCCGGCGCGCCACCGAGAGCCTCTTTTGAGGCAACAGCGAGGACAAAACAAGCGAGGAGAGAGCTTTGATACGCTGATAAGGGCCTAGATTGGCGTCCGCGTAAGCGCAAGCCTCGGCCGCGGGAACGACGCGATCTTTATCAACGAGCTTAACATTAAACTTATTCCTTTCAAGATTCCACGGACAGCGCCGTCGTCGCCCGGCGTTTAAAGAGCAGCCCAGCTAAGAAGCTCCAGGCTGCTTGTGCTAAAAACCCAGCGTTTCACTGCTAAGAAAACTGTCCATGCGTCCACACTGTTTCGTGAAAGCCAAATTTAATGTGGTTCTTTTAATTGGAAATATTGCAGTTCATTTCTTTAGTGCACAAATGTACATAGTTTTCTAAAGAGAGGATTTCTCTTTCACACACCGCCAAACAAATTAAAGTATTTAACGACAATACAATGAAAACCAAAAATAAATGTTGCAAATTATAATAATTGAAGATCTAAAATTAATAGTACTACTGTTATGAAAATTTGGAAACTTAATGTAATTGATAGCGGCTTTCCATCTGTGCCACTTCTTAGGATACTTGTCGCGATAGCCCCCCCTCCCCCCCCTCTTACTCAATACATAATTCCTTCTGCAGTATTTTTCACATTCAATTTATAAAAAAACTTGGTATTATTTAAATACAATAATGAATTAACGTGAATTTCAATGGAGATAAAACAGAAATGATCATAAATTTTAGAAAAATAAAACTTATTAATTCGATTTAAGGCAATCTAAAATTTTTAAATATTAAATCAGGTTTTAGACTTTATCAGTTTAACTGTTTATTAAGAAATAGATATTTCGTTGTTCAAGACATAATGGATTAGACAAATGGAGTGTATTCACTAAATGAGTTTCATTATCAACGAATGCCCCGTATATAAGATAATGCATATTGAATTGAGAATTCATTCTTCAACTCATAATTGTTAAAGATTGAATATTCAAGATGAAACTTACAATTTTATTTGTATTATTAACAATCGTTATTTGCGTTATGAGCGCTCCATCAGGTTAGTCGATTATAAATTACCTTAAAGTTGAAAGACTATACATTTCTTTATCATGACATTTCAAATGCATGTTAATAAATATAAAAAATTCATCTAATTTTTTTTCATTTTCTTCGTCTGAATTAAACATTGAAATCTCAAAATAACAAGCTTGATTTAATAATATTTATATTTAAAAGGCCCATTTCTTGGAAACTATGAAAGGTGTGAGAATTTCGCAGCTAAAGCTAGAAAAGAAAGTGAAATCTGTGAAGATTACATCTGCAAGAAATACAATTTCGGATATGCAGTAGCTGGAGTAAAGTACGAAAAATTATTGCAATATTACTCAGTAATAAGAACTTGTATTTATGACAATACTTTTTCAGTTGCAAAAATGATGGTGATTAATTTTTTGTAAATCAAAAACCATTGTACAAAGTAAGCAATCAATAAAGAAGAGAATAATAACGATAGACAGTAGAAAAATCTAATTTAAGGAATGCAGTGTGAAATAAATGAAGGAAGATTATTAAGTGAACTCAATAATCATGTCATAAAGTTATTAAAAAGGGCAATAATGATAAAAATAATAAATGTTTTCGATTTTATAACACAACTTGGTTTTTAACGGATGATCTGACGGTCTTCTGGTCAGCACGTAAGTAAGCAAAAAGAGTCTGGTCCGGTGGTGGTCGACCCCCTTACTGCCAATGTGAAATACTGCCTGGCCAGGCTCCAACCTCGTATGTTAGTTCCGTTCATACGTAACCTACCTGTCTTTGTGCTCTACACACACGGTCACCGATTCCCGTTTATATATCGAAATCGAACCTCCTGGAAAGTCCTAGACCAACCCAGTTCTAAAACGCCTTTTTGCTCTTGTGAAGTAAGGTATTATTGCAACTGATCATCGCTGGGGCTATTAATTTTTTAAATTAAAAAATTTCCAGCTATGCAGCTCACGTAATCGATACTTCGTGCTCGTAATTATAGCAAATATATGAAATAATTAGTATTTCTTTTATCGTAGTAGTAATGCAATTGCACACGATATTAAAAGAATTGTTTATCTTCTTAACTTTTTCCATCCAAACAGCTTATTTATATCTATTAATCAGTAATAAAAACTACGTAATAAATTTTATACATTATTTTCAAAAGTGCTATATGCCGCGAATATTGTATGATTTAGTATTCTAATAAAATATCAGATACGCGTACACGAGGGTAAAAAGGCGCTTTAGTTTTAAAAATGAGAACCGCTTAATAAAAACCGCTGATGTTGATGCGTCAGAATGAAAAATTCACGTTACTTTTTCGGGTTGACTTGCTTTATTTTCGCTCATTTCGACACGCCCGATACGTAATGGCCTGCGCAAAATGTGCACGAGATGCACTTGCTGCATGATAGATTTTCGGAGTTAACTTTCCGGCTGTACTTATGGACCATCGCTAGACTTTCCAACCATGTCATCCTATATTACGAAAGACTGAAAACGTCAGCGATGATGCTCATTATTTTCCGATAAATCTCGAAAATACTTTCTCAATTCTTGAAGTATGACCGTGACATCATATATCAATTTATGAAATAAAATTTTATCAAATTATGATAGAATGTGGTGCATTATGGATTGGGAAGAGAAGACTGCTTCTGACAAAGACGTTTATCATACTTTATTGTCTCCGGCTCCACGAAATTCATTGTTTGTGCGATCGTTTTGTTTAAGGCTATTATTCAGAGGCAATGCCATTGCTCAGTTAAAACAAAAAGCTGCGATATGTGGGTTAAAGGAGAATATGTGAAGATGAAAAACTGAAATCTTCACTAAGAAAAGCTGCGCTTCATGATAAATAAATACATCTATTTTTTATTATAATTAAATTTTGAATTATTTTTTATTTGTGTAAACTGTAATTTATTATGTTCTTCTTTGAAAGATGTGAAAAGTTCAAAATGACTACCATGGTTGATTACGAATAAATAAATGCATGCATTCAGAAGTTGATAGATACGTGTGGCTTTGTGTTTTGTAACATTTCGATGTATAATTCATCATTTTTATTTTTCGTCTACGTCTTAAATTTCTAGTATCGATATTTCTATCAAGAATTATAAGGTATTTACTATTTTCATTTGAAATAGCAAGTTTAACTTTTTTCATAATTTTCGAAGATGGTTTTACTGGCATTGGCAAGACTACAACGCGGGTCAAGTATATACGATGGAGAAGCCGGGCCGTGAATATGAGGGGATGCGCCGGCGCTCGTAAAGCGCACAAACCTCTTTGAGGGAAAATAGTCGAGCTCTGGCCGCTTTCGAGAATGCAGCCATTCACACGGGGCCAAATTGACGAAGTTGTCGCCGTAGAATGGCCGAACGTGGGCAATCGAGGCGGCCCTGATGGACCGGACGGATGCGATTCGCGGTCTCGCCGAGGCCATTCTCCTCCGTCGTAAATACAAGAGAGACCGAGGGGGTGGCCTCTCCGGCGGCGAAACGAAGAGAGACACTCGAAGCGCGGCGACCGGCGGAATGCCCGCCGCTGCACGGGTAATAAGAGAGGGAGTGATATAGAGGTGGCGCGGACAGAAAACCCCTATATACCGTCGCGCGGCGCCGCAGACGAAAAAGGAGCGTGCGAGGAGGTCCGTATAGCGACGGGGATCGAAAGGATCGAAGTACTCCCGGGGAGATCAGGCGAGCCCCGCTTTTCGCCCGGGGAGTGCCGCTTGTCGAGCGGAGAATGCCAGCGGATAAAGCCCTCGCTTTACTTCTACTTATGGGGGGAGAAATTTCATTCACCTCGCATTTCGCTCTCTCAAAATTAATCAATCTTCCTGAAAGTGTGAAAGGAATCGGCTACAGGGGAAATTTCCGGCTAAAAGTTCAGCCGAACTTACTTACTAAAAGTCATGCATCTAAAGTTTTCCTAATTATTCCAAAGGTGTTTATCATTTTATAAAAAGAAAATTATTTATTTTCACAACTTTTTATGCTAGAGGTATTCAATTTTAGCGGATTTATCAGTTGTTAATACTAATATTTGTTTATAAATAAGTAATAAAAATTGTAAAAAGGGGGCCACATGCGATGTCTAACATAAAACTTTGAGTGTATAATCATTACAGGAATGAATGACCTGTTATTTGCTGAAGAATTTTATTATTAATTATCTACTCGCATCATTACTTTTTTTTAGAGATTAATGAAGACTCTGGTGTTAGTACTAACTAAATCTTATCTACACTGATAAGCAAGACTATCTTTGAGAATCCACTTTCTATTTAAATACATTTAAGAGAGAATTTTAGAAATATCTAATTTTTTTTATTTTTTTTTTTTTTAAATTTGTGGAAGCAAAGAGAACATGGTATACTACTATTTCGTAAAATCAAAGTAAAATAACTTCCCACGTGCTTTTTTGAAATAAAACTTTTTCCCAGAAAAATCCACCTTTGCTGTCCATCGATGATCGCCGATGAACGCGCCCCGGACTTCTGACCATCAAGATATTTTTCGAAAGCGCGCACTCGCACCAGCGAGCTTGAGCAAACAAAAAGCTCGGCAAACACGGAGGGCACGCATAACAAAAATGAATAAAAAAAAAGAAGAAGGTACCCGGGCGTTCGCCACTTTTGAATTACGTGCGTGAGCGTTTGCGCGCTCGCTGAAGTAATTACGCGTTCGGCGTGGACCGGGGGGACAAAAGGTCGATCGTTACCCTATGCCTTTCTGTCCCTGGCTCTCCTATCACGACATCCCTTTTTTTTTCAGCACCCCACGCCCGATTCCTCCCGAGTGCATTCGGCCCTGGCCGCGCGCGCGCGTCGACAAAGTTTTTCGTCTGAATGCAATTTTAATCGTGAAAGCACTCGTCGCGCGCGCGCTGCACTGACAGGCCCGTCACCGTCGCGATAAAACACGCGCTCACAGGCGCACAAAAAAAAGTCGCGCGCGCGCACACGAGGGAGAAAGGCCTTTTTCTCCGGGAAATTGCCTTCATCGGGGCATTGAAGAGAGTAACGAAGCGCGTTACGAAAAGGAACGAGACGGCTAAAATAAATTTCCAGAGGGCACATTGTGCGTGGCCGGGCAGAGCGGTTAATGAGAGAGAAGGAGAGGCGAGAGCGAGAGGACACGCACGTGTGAGGGCGTACAGGGGCCAAGAGAGTATACGTACAAAAGGATGCGAGGAGCCAGACGGCTCGTGAAACGTCGTTTTAGCACAGCCGAGCATTGAGGCCCTGCGCGTGTTACTCCCTCCCCCTCTTTTTCTCTCTCTCTTTCCCTCTTCCTCTATTGCATCGAACCCTTTTATTTGTAAACGTCAAACACTGCGGGCTCTATGTACGTGTATACACTCGAGCTTCGCGAGAGGAAAAGAGATGGAAAATGTGAGGGTGAACCGCGTGCGGAGGTTTTTGTTTTCTGCTTGGTCCCGGAAAGCCGCTGTCGGTTTTCCGTGTGCTTTACTTGCCCACTGGACTCAATCGTTCCACAAAATTTTGTTAGCTAGCCTTTAGATTCCCGTACGTTGCGATGCACTGAAGAAAAGGGGAGGCTCGGGGCCGCCTCTGCACTTTGTTTGTTCAATTCGCAAACTAACTTTCATATGCATCGATGCATGTACCCACAAGGATGTAATTAGCGTTCGTCAAGCTTAGTAATTTTTTTCACAGTGCTACAGTAAAAACAGTCGGTTTCTATTGTTTACTTGTTATTCCAACACTTAAAAAGATTTTAACGAAAGATTTTCTGTAATAAGCTAGATATATTTATTAAAAATATGGTTCAGCTTCGATAATTCATGAAGTCAAAATACAAGAAAGTGATGGATCAATGTCTTAGGGAAATGAAGCTGCAAAGATAAATATATCAGATATATATTAACTCCCCTCTTACTCAATCTTTCGCATAAAATGGATAAGAAAAGAAACAAATGAGTTCAGTGACCAACCGACATAAAATAAAATGGTCAACATCAAATTCGTTCCGTATTTTTCAGATGATTTCTTGGTGGGTGCGCAATATCTATAGCAAAGGCTCTGCCAAGAAACTTCAGAAGGGTTGGTAAGTCCCTTAAACGCGAGTATAAGATCGGAAGACGAGGGCGAGCAGCTAATCGCGAGAGCACTATACTACACTTGGAGTGTCCAGAGCTATCTTATCCTCAGTTGACCCTGTATACTCCCGCCTTCCTGTAGTCTTCCTCGAAGGAAACCTAATGGACGTCATCCTAAACGCATTAGCGACTAATCTGGTTGTCTCTTACGCCCTAACTGGTCCAAGGGTGATCTCCTTTTCCCGTCCACTTACCTATCATCGAGTCGTTACTGATCGTCTTTATACCTGTCATTTTTTGCTACTATCCTCCCAGATCTATTGAGAATCGCAATGCCATTTTTCTTTGAAAATTACAAAATCATAGTAGGAATCCAGAGTAAATAAAAAAATACATAAATAAATTTGGATCCTGAAAATATACTAAATCGAACTAAAGAAAAGTTGTAATTTTGAGTTCAATAATAAAATGAATTAAGTGTCCTTAGAAACTACGTAGCTTAAATTGAGCTTCAATACTAATTTAATTAATAATAACAATACTCTACGTCAGCGTAACAAATTTAAGGAAATGGAGTCTTAAATAAGATTATTCCGTGCAAATGAGTTTTTAATCTGGCGCATTATTAAGTGACTAAGAAATGACAAGTGATCGATTTACTTCGTGCAATCTCGATAATGAAGACTTTAGGATGGAAAACCAGATCGTCTATCGTAATCGACCAATTTTCATCGTTTAACATCCAATTTGTTGCCACCCTAGAATCTGATGAGCGGTTGGTGCCGATAAACTGTTGGAGATCCCTTTCCTCGTATTAATTGCATCAAGTTTAATCGGCGACAGAAAATTTAGGGAAGAAAATTTTAACAAAACTGTAAAACTATCATAGTAATCATTTTAGGGTTACTGTTACTAAATTCCTAAAACTTTACAATTTGTTGCCTGCTCAAATTGAAATAAATTGTTACAAAATTTAATGTTCTGACATCGAATGCTATAATACTAAGTGTAAATGCTTCATCAAATTTTGCATGAATTATTTTACTGCTTAAAAATTGTTACTCGAAAGAATAATTAATCTCTGATTACTTACGTACAGGAAATGTTTGGTGGAATAACATCATGTTTAACTTACCTGAAACAAAAAAATAAATATATATTAGCACGGGCATTAAAAATAACATTTTTTACTATAAGAATATCTAATATTTCAAAAACATTTTATGTAAATAATTTGTTTCTATAATTTAATACCAATCAGTGGTTTACACGAAAAGTATTGCAAATATTTGACTGATAAATCCATGACTTTTATAACTCTGCTCGATATCAAACGCATCCGTGATGTCGTCATTTGTATTATGCAACATGTATGAACAGACAAATGATTAACATAAACTCTGAACATACGTAGTATTTGAAAGACATGTTGTAATTACTGGTAATTATGCCTTGTCAATAGCATTTCCTCAAGTTTCGTAAGAATTCGTAACCCAATCTCATGTCACCATATAATAAGAATACTTAAATGAAAAGTCATCACTAGATGATTTATCTACATTAATTAATGAAAATGTGTATTAGTATATTTTAATAAAGAAATTGCAATTTAAAGCATCTCTACGAGGTGAAATGTTTATTGGTTAAAAACGAAAATATCCTGATGGTGAATTTACGCAAATAGCTTATCAACTAAAATTTGTTGCTTCATAAATAACGACAATAAATCTGTTTACATAATCTTACTTTTACGCAAACAACAAGGAAGGATTTATAAACGCGTGAAAAATCGCTCTAAAGGCACTCTGGTCGAAGGCCAGCGCTGCCTTATCTCATAACCTAATCCAGCAGCCCCTTCGACGGTAACTCCTCATTATATTATCCAGTGCTTAAGAACTTCTATCCGATGCGATCGGCGGCGCCTGGCTGCGAAAATACTTAAAGGCGCCCTCAGCGAAGTAAAGAAGAGGCGGAAAAATAAGCGCAAAAAGGTCTCCTCTTGCGAGAATATCCGGCATGGAGCTCTCTCTCTCTCCCTTTCTCTCTCGCTCTCTCTTTCTCGCTCCTTCGCTAGCCTTGTTAACATTCTTCGCGCTATAGGTGAGCACATGGCAGCTGCTTATGGCCCCGACTCATCGTCGTTTTTCGTCCTCGAGATTATCCACGTGGGGCGAAAAGTGCGCCGCGCGCGTATACGTGCATGTACGACGGGAATGTGACCACGTGTGTGTTTACTTATATGGGTGGTCGGTGGAGATTCTCGCAGGCAGCATCCTCACATCCGGCTCGGCAACGCAAGTTTCCACCTCTCGGCAAGACCTGCCCTTGAGAGGAAAACTTATACCGTCCTAACTTTTTTCTTTTTCCGTATAGTACCTATCTCTCATTTTTTCAAGTTTTGCGGTCGAGCAATCAAAAAAATGCTACGTTTAGTTTTAAGTACTCCAATAATATTGTTGATTATTAATTTATCATTTTCCAGTTTTTGTGTATTCTATCATCATTACTGAAATTAAAATCAAAACAGTATTCCGAAGTTTTTATTACAATTCTTTAATTAAAATTCTTTTATCAAAACAATTCATTTAAAATTATAAAATTAAATAGAAAACAAAGATCTTTACATAATGTTTATTTTTATCATTTTCATCTTTATAGATAGGTGGGCAGTTATTTTGAATTTAATAGATTATACAAGCAATTTTATTCAAAATCAAATGTAAATTATTGCATTCGTTAATTAAACCTTCAACCAATTATTTATTAAATTTTATTAGCTATAAATTAAATCAATGATCGTGTAACATACATTAACCCTCCTGAATTGTCATTAAATATGCGTTTTCCATTATTATAGCCATCATCAGATGCATAGAAAGGTTAATTTTATTTAACATTATTACCATAACAGCATATATTTTTTCGCACACAATTATTATCTAATTCCTAATTCGCATGCTGTCTATATAACGTTTGATAAAGACAAAATAAAAGCACGTTTCCTCGGGCGTAGGAGGAACAAGCACAAACTCTTGCAGCTACAGGGTATAACTCGCGCGAGAGAGAAGGAGAGGGCGATGGGGAGAATGCGACACTGATAAAAATTATCGTAATTCACTTCCGTTTGCTTCTCCGTGCTTCTTTCTCTCTTTCTGTCCGCTCCTCCTTTATTTTTTATCACGGCGACCTCTGTCCTCCCCCCCATCTCGTTTTGCGGGCCATCCCTTAGGGGAGCCACCGCCGCCGCCGCCGCCGCATTCGTTATCGCCTCCGGCGGAAGAAATCTCATAGAGCGAATCCAGCTTAGCGAAATGAAATTTCATATTCGCGAACGCGCACAGATTATGGCTTGAATTATGAAAAAAAGAAGAAACCGGGCGTGTGCGCATAACGAATTGTCTGGCGCGCTGGGCTCTTTATCAGCGAGAACTGAGAGCGAGGGTTAAGTAAATTTGTTGCCCCTAAAATAATTAAATCATTTCATGAATGCATTTTACGGAAGGCTAACGAGTTAATCATGTAGTCGTTGTAACATTTAACTAAAATATTCTTCTTTCAAAAATGTAGAATTTTTGCGTATGTGAAAAACTGATGATAAAAATAATAATCCGTTTCTTTTTATTCTTCAAAAGAATTTTCCCACACATTTTCCCAAGCATAAAAAAACCACTAAAAATATATGTTCAATCATTGCCCGTTCTTGCAATAAAGTTTTTATAAGAATCACGAAATAATTTAAAATAGCAAAATAGGCAAAAAATTAAAAAAAACTTATTAAACGCCCAAAATTATTTTGAAACTTAACGACGAATCAGGCCGAAAATTCTCGCGAAAATGTCAAACTATATCCCCGTTATATTTTGCGCCCGCAAGCTCTTAAAATTCACTCGAGCTTTGTGAAAGCGGCTACGCCGGCCGAGCTTCGGGCGAGCGACAGCGGGGCCCATCACGCGCTTTATGCGCCCGGCGCATTCAACGGGCGACGGAGCGCCGCTACTGCCGCCGCCGAGAGTTTACGACGTGGTCGTTAAGATGGTGCCGCCTAATCGCCGCGCTGCTCCCTCGCGCGTTATTAAATGTAGGTCTCGGGGCGCCCTCCCGCGCGGCCGGCGCGCTAATAATCTCGCGAGCCCCCGCAAGCGCGAAATTCGTCGACGCGCGTGTCACCACCCCGCTCTCCTACCTTATAATTAGACGCGCAAGCGCGGAGCCGAGGTGAATTTTTAGAATTTTCACGCGAAGAGGCCACTTTCTACCCCGCAAGCGCGCACGCACCCACCTATTAACACCGTTATTAACGCTGCGGATTTGAATTTGTTAGAAAATTAGTTTAGCGAAATAGGTTTACCAATTTTCTCAGTCTACTTGCAATGATATTTTGAGGTAGATTTTTCATGAATTTTTTTTAGACATAAACTATCACAAAAACAGTCATGTAGGTTTCACTTTAGAATTCGTTAATAGTGTCTCGTTTAGAAGAATCGTTTCACTCATGCGCTGTTGTACCAATTGGAGACCGCAAATGAAGCAGCAAGATCTGCTAAATACGTGGTTGCCGATGTAGAAAGCTGCGCTAAGGTAATAGTACTTGTAAACTGTTTAATAAGCATGGTTCCAAATAAATAATTACGCAGCAAGTTATACACAAAAATATTTCTACTTTTCTGGTATTTTTTAAATTTAATAACTTATTATTTCGTATTTGAATGATTTTTGAAAAGCGAAAAAAGGAATTAGAATTCGAAAAGAAAAATTTTATGATTTTTATTTTTCCCTCATACGAGCTTAATTTTAAAATGAATACATTTTAAGTTATGACTAATAATAAATTAATTAAAAAGTTAATTTTTGTAAAAATATACTATTGTCTCTATCATAGAAGATAGAATTTGGTATCAAAATTAATGTGAAATATTATTTAGTCTAAAAAGGAATAAAAACAAAGGAAGAAAATTTGATATTTTAAAGCTGAATTAAAAGTATTCGTTCATCTCTGATCTCAAAAGCACCGCCTTCTCAAATATTTCATTCCCTAAAGACAGAGTACACCACGTGCTTGCAGCCGTAAAGCCAGGGTATAGGAGCGAAGCAGCTTCGTCGGATGCAAACTGCGTGGTGCGGCTCAGCTGGAAGGAACGGAGGCGACTCGAAATCGAATATGAGGTGCGAGGGCTAAGCCGTGGCTGAGCCGGGTCGGCAGCGCCTGCTACTAAGGAAGCAAACGGTAGCCCCCCGAGGGAGATGGCGAATGGCTTCTTGTATCGTCGGTAGCGGCCGTCGCCTTCCCATTATATTCTCCTGCGCTGCTTCAGCGGAGGCTTGGGCGTGCGCTCGTCCATCTATCTCTTGTCAAATTCGCGACACTTAGACACGCTAAGATCTTCTTTAGCAAATTTTTAGGCGAAATTATCTTTTAAATGCTATTTTTATTAATGGTCTTTTTACTCAAAAATGAGGAAATTTCAGAATTCTTTAACACTTTTTAATGGTTAATGATATTGTTATAATATATTAAAGTGAAAAGTATTATGATATTAGTAGGGGAGAGCGGGGCATAGCGGGCCGTGGGGCAATGTGAACCTTCGGGGCATAGTGGGCCACCTCATTAAATATG
>JAXIUT010000021.1:7166521-7181769 GCA_035586675.1 Eurytoma californica | reverse complement strand
GCTGAAATTTTCACAGAACCTTCGTCTTACTACTAGAAGGTGACAATAAGGTTTATGACCCATTACATAAAATCCTAAGCATACAGCATCACAAAGAGTACATTCAAAAAATGAAAAAAAATCAGATTTCTTGCTCTATCTTGAAAAATATTGATTATTTAAAAAAAGGCTGAAAATGCATTTTAGAGCTATACAAAATACATCTTTTTTGTAGAAAGTAATATTTTGACAGAATCGTGGTTGAATGTTGTTTTTAGCTCAAAAAAGCGTGTTTTAGCCAATAACTTTTAAGGATTAGGTTTTTGACAAAAATGTTAAATACGAAAGTTGTAGATCCCAAAAAAATACAACTTTTTTATCTGTATCATTTTGCCCTAAAATTGAATTCAAACAAATGAAAGATGATTATCAATTGAAAAACGCCTTTTTACATTAAAAAAAAGCAGTTTTTTGCCTTCAAACATTTTAGGATAACAATTTACAATAAAACTTTAAACATAAAAGTTGTTGAGCTCAAAAACACATTTTTTATATTTAATATTTTTCTCTAAAATTGATGCAAGGCGCGAACCAGTGTAGTAGTTTCTTAACATAATTGTAGTTTCTATTCGATTTATAAAAGAGAGCAAGCAAATCAGCAATTTCACTATTAGATTAAACGCTGAAGGAAAAAGTAAATAAACCACTTCACGATATAAATGACAACTTGAAATGTGGTAAATGTACACAGTATTTTTCTGAATTGATAGTATCATTCTTTCAGCTATACAATATTGCTGAAACGAAACATAATATTTATTCAGGTGAGAGTTGTAAAATAATATGTCAAACGTGCCTGGAATATATGAGTGATGCGCTAATAATACGGTCACCTCATAAAATTCCCTTGCCGAATTCAACCCTCCCTCATCTGCTCTTGAGATGCGATATAGCCCCTTAGTGACATTTAGAGAGCCCTATAAATCAATTACACTCTTGAAAACTGGTGAAGCACATAAGGGTAAATTAAAGTTTTCTGTTTTTAATGGCATGATTTATGTTCAAAAATATTGTAAATAATTTGTGAAAAACTGTTAAATAAGTTATTTAAAAACTTGCAGCGTAAAATAAGTTATTTTTTATACTTTCTTAAAACTTTTATAACAAGAAAATAATATTGTACCATAAAAGAAGCGTATGAAGAAACAAAAATTTAGAAATCAAATTACGATTTCACGCATTACGTACATCCATATCCTTATTCAGGAGCACCTGCATTGCGCGATCTGCAGAGATGAAAGACATTCGACAGCGCGAGCTGGTGGTACGAAAAAAAAAATGATTCGGCCACTCCGACATTTTTGCTGTCCGAGTTTCATGAATAACTCATTATGTCGTCGACAGAGAGGCATAAAAAAAGTGCACTATATACCTGGGCGTATCACACTCGTAACGTACGAGCACGGCAGTGCCGTCTACGGCTATGCGCCCACCGCCTCGCGTACTTTCGGATCGCTCCCTCTCGCTTCGCCCCCATATCTCTCGCTTTCGCGTTTTACGAACGAAAATAAAGGACGACCTTTTACGAGATGTCGTTACCAGCACTGCTAAACAAATTAGACCATAAAAAGGAAGGGTAACCAGCGTCCGAGGAGGGAAGAGAAAAAAAAACACCACCATCGGCGTCAGTCTTTCGCTTTTGCCCGTTTCTTGCTCCCTTCATTTTTTAAAATCTCTTGTACTACTTCATTCTTCACGAGAATTTTTTTTCCCTGGAAGAGAATCTAAAACGGATGATTGTCAGATCTTGTACTAACTGAAATGGTAAAATTAAATTAAAATTTCTCTTTGAAGAATGTGTATGAAAAAAATAACAATATTTAAAAATCTGGAAGAGGTACACAAGATTATGAAGAAACTAATTTCAGGGAAACGAATTTCGCATTTCAAACGGATGAAAAAGTAATTATCGTTTTAATAAGAAATGCCTGTTTCACGAATGGAGGAAACGAATTGCTGCCAGTCAACTCATATACTTCAGAAATGCAAGATCACAGAAAGGGTAAACTAAAGAAACATTAAACGTAAAAATGATTACGTAAAGATTCTTGATCATACGATTTAATAGAATGCGTTTATTTTTTCATTAATTAATTTAAAACACTCAGGCAAAACTTTATTCAGAGCCTCTTGTCAATTACAATCTTAATTTCTAATTGTGCAATAAGAATTGCACTTTCTGACATAGAATTTATCACTCACAGTTATTTTAACATAAGTGTCATCTGAAAATTCAATGAAAATGTAAAATTTATCCCTTTTTATTTATAGGAGAAAAAAATCATAAATGAATAAGTGGATCTTGCTGCAAAGTCGCTCCAGTACTGTATGACTAATGCAGTATTCCATGAATCAGCGGGCGTAGTAAACGATTCGTTTCGCGAAACAAGTGAAAGGAGAAAAAGCAGGCGCTTAAAGTTCGTACCCTCTTCCTTCCGGGCCATTGCCAATCGCCGAAATGCTTTCGAGAAGCTATATTCGTATCCCGAATAGGGGGCTCGACATCTAGGCTGCCAATCGCTTTTGAGGCACACCCGAAGCCCGGACCCTTGTCGCAATGATTCACGCGCCCAGAAATTGCGTGAAGAGTCTTAACTTTATACCTAACGTAAATCACGTATTAAATTGCACGAGCTTTTCTCTCCGACTTAACTATGCGTTACTAGTAGCTTTTGCTCAAAGTTCCACTTTATTCTTATTTCAAACTTTTCATCGCCTCCTTTGTGGGAATAAATTTATCACTTGCTAAACCGCCGGAGGAAGCTTTAGCTTGCAATACTTTACAATGAATTTTCACAGCGTTTATCTTCCATCAGGTCTATTCGGAAATTGATGGTTGAAGCGGCGGAAAATAATATACAATCAGAAAATTTTTAAATCCAATAATAAAACAAATACAAGAAAATCTGTTTAAAGTGACATCAAACTATTAAGTGAGGAGAAAATTAGAAGTCGCTTAAAGAACCTAGTAAGTACCTTAATAGGCCCAAGGTATAGTGGGTGGCAAAGAGATGTTGCGGTGCGCCTCAAAGTAATTTGTTTGTGGCCATGGTGGTGAACGCAAGGGATCAACTCGCGGCGCAGGAAAACGCACAACTGCGTCTATCCTTTGGGCTCTCTCTCCTTATTGCGCTCGGAACGCCGTTACACGTCGAAATTTCTGAAATACCCCCAAGACCGCGATACACAACTGCGCGGTGTACTGGCATCGACCGCAGACATTTGTAGATGCTTGCTACTGAATCTATGACTTTTCATTTGAAATTCATATTGATTGAAAACTAAACAAATTACTTTGTTTCCAATAATTTTGAATAGATACATTGAATAGGTCTAGTATAGATTTTCACACACAGTCTTTCGTGAATATTTTATCGAATTAATACTGTTTTGTGGCTAAACACATTGTCATTGTTATCTTAATGAAGTTGCCTGCTTGAATTCATTAGGCATTAAAATACACTGAGAAAAGTAAAAAGCTAGTGCGCGTGCAGGTTTTGCCTATATTGGAAGAGAAAGAGTCTCGCCATCGTAAATCTCCATTCAATGAAGGACCATAAATCACTGCACATCGTGCCGCAACGACCCGCCCATCATTACTTACGCGACTGCACTGTGCCAATTTGCCTACGATTTCAACTTTCTTACGTGCTCGCAAATTTATACAAAGTACACACATCAGTATTTAAAGTATGTAAATTATCCTCACATGCGCAGTTGCCTTCTTATCATTCAAACAAAAATATTAAAAAAAAGAAAGAAAAAGAGAGAATCGCAGAGACAAAGAGAGTAACAGCGAGACCGAGAAATTGAGAGAGTGAGAGAGAGGGGGAGAGCGTGAGAGATGTTTTAGAGGACTCTTAATCAATCTTACAGCAATGGACAGACGAACAGAGCACGGTTACTCGCAAATTAATTGTCTACCGAGACCCGCGTAGCTTCTGAGTAACTACCTAAATAGTGTATGTACGCCTTTCTGCTGCTTGTGAACGGTAGTCCTGGACCTACCTGCCAAGGCTCAACTTCAAACTCAACCAATTCCATGAGTATCTGCTCTGCATGAGAATTGCTATATACCTACACTTCATTTACCGTCGCTGTTTATTTCATTGACCGAAATCCTTTGTTCCTTACAATAACAACACATTGAATTTCAATCATGTGCAGAACCAAAGTTAATTTTAATTTAGCTGAATTAATTTTTTAATAAACAAAATAATATCCCAATAAATTTTCATGAATAGAACGAAAAATAGAAATGATATAAAAATAATCATTGAGAAGGAGATTATAAAGTCGTTATGACTGACGTAACTTTGCCTTGTCACCTGATATTTTACATTTTTAATATGAATTTGTCGAGGATGACAATAATTGCCTTGGCTTTTTCGACGTCGGCCAGTAATGTTCTTTCTTGTCTTCACTTCGCACTACTGACGGGCAAAGTTTCATAATTCGCCCAGCACCGCTGCTTTCGCAGATGTCGCGTAAGACAGTCGAGTTTACGAATTTTAAGGCTAGGCTGAAATTACTTCTGAAATTTCATTTCTGAAGAGACTGCGCTAATAATAAAGTGCTACCAAAGTTGACAATGACGGTAAATCTTATTTTAATTATAAAAAGATTTTCCATTTTACTTTCTGAACAGTTAAGAGTCAAAGTTTATTTTTTCTAATAATTGCATTTTCATTGCATTTTATTATTTTTAATTTAAATTCATGATGTTATTCAACAAATTTTCAATTGTTAATAAGAAAATGAAGTCTGCTACGATCATATATCATGTAAATATATTTATTATAAGTATTTATCGAGATATTTACATAATAAGTGCAGTAAGTGGTAATTAATTATTTTGTAATTTGAGTATAATTAAATCAATTTTCGACTTTATAAGTGGACCATTTTCTATAATAAACAAATAATAAACGAGCAAATATTTAACTTTCTATTCAAAGTTATTTTATTTAAAGGAAACATTGTATAACTCGTGTTTTTAGAGAACTGCACCATATCAGTAGAATAAATAGCTTTTGGTCAGACTTGGCTTCAAACTGCTGCTTTTGTACTTTTTTTGCAGCAAAAAGCTACTGGACATAAATAAGTATATCTTTTCATGTAAATATTTCACATGACTGAAAACGAAATAGAGAGAATTCAAATGATTCGCTTTCGTGTAGTCCATACTTTATATATTTCAGTAGTACGATGATAAGATCGTACTCATTTGCATTATTTTCCAACGGATTTTGATTGATTATAACATGCAACGTAGGCGGGCACGGAGAAGTAAATGAAATTTCCAAACTATATTAACTCTACAACGGTTCGAAGTTTGAGCGATGTCCGGTTATAGACGGGCAGCAATGCGCGAACCCGAGGTAAGCATGATCCTAGCATTTCCGACTAATCATCGATGTGCCCGGAGTATCCACTGTGTGTTCTACACCAGAACAAACTCGAAACTATTTCCTAGCGTGTACAGTTCAGCCCGAGCCCAGTGCGTGTACCCCACGAGCGAAACTTTACCAACTTCGTCTTTTCCATAACAATTTTCTAGTCACGAAAACATTTTCAAACTTAAAAAAGTCAGTGCTGCGAAATTTTTTAGCTCGCGAATTGTTTGAAAATATTGCAACTTTGTTCATGGAAATTTATAGGGATGAACGAAGTTTAAAATCAATTTTTGAGGAAATCCCTTTCGGAAGTTTAATTAATTCAGTAATTAAAAAACTTCTACTATATAAATTTGTATCCGTAACTTTTAAGCAATTTTTCTTCTTTTCGCATAAAGTAGCAAATAAAATTGTCAGTTAGCTATTTTAAAAAATTATGAATATTTTTCATTCAACACTGACCGTCTACTTTTCAAAAAAACAAATTACTTAAAATAGTAATAATTGAAGAAGAATTGGCCAACGTGCTATTGATATTTCGTTAGTGAAGTAAATAAAGTAGCAAAAAGCGTGAAGATTCAATTTTAAGATCGAATCAACGAATTCCACCATATCTACTCGACGCTTAGTTCAAGGAGCATTTGAACGTATTCGACTCTCTTGGCCCATATCTCGGCAGGTCTCGGTGGCCCCGGTGGAAAATATAAAGCATGCCAGTAGCGTGGCGGTATCGCGCGGCGGTCGAGCATCGGCCAGAAATATACCTCCCAAGGTATTAGGGGACGCGGCCGAGCCAAGAAGTCTATCTGCCCCTTGCACTGGATGAGAGTAACGATCGCGTTATCTCGGGAAGACGGCGACGCTCGCGGCGACTCGGTCGTTTGGCAGTAGGCGCCGCGCCTACGGCGCGATAAATATGCTCCCGGTAATAAAATTCATTGGCCCCGAAGTCGAGGAGCGGCCGACGCGGCACTTTTCCTCGCCCGCGGGCCGCGCGCTCCCACCTTATATGCCCGGGGACGACGGCTCTCTCGCTCGCTGCAGCGACAGCACCGCCCTAAGTTATTTCTCCCGGCCAGCCTTAAGTTAGCCGATCTTTCGCTGATCCGCAGGAGATGCGCCGCTCCCGATGCGCTTTATGGGCTAAATTGATGGCGGAAGATTGCCATCGGGGATGAGTTTGCTTCCTGCACTTGCGATGGATCGATCTTTTTCATTTAGGGACATGTCGGGATAAATGTGCTCGTGTACTTTTTTTGTGGACGATCTCGCGTAGCGCATGAAATGGGCTAATTTGTTCAGGATCTTAAATTGGTTTTTTGAATGAAAATTTTACAGCGAATGTTTCCTTGTGTTCAAATACCTAGAAATTGCTAAAAAACCACTCATTAATGCTATGAAGAATTAGAATTGCTACTAGGGCTTGCAATTAATAAAGTAAAATTGCAAGCTGTTGTTTCTACTTTCAATATTAATTAAATAATTAAACTATAATGTTACATTTTGTTCTACACGATTATAATATATTTTCCAAAATTTGGATTAAATGAAATTGAATTAACTTAAGAAATTACGATTTTATAAAAGAAGAAATTAACAAAAGTAAAGAAAATAAATAGTCCAGAAATGAAGTATAACATACAATAAAGAAGAGGTAACTCGTACACCGTGACAGATATTGG
The DNA here is from genome assembly GCA_035586675.1 of Eurytoma californica. NCBI lineage: Eukaryota > Metazoa > Arthropoda > Insecta > Hymenoptera > Eurytomidae > Eurytoma > Eurytoma californica. The sequence continues at coordinate 7,174,652 of JAXIUT010000021.1, read as the reverse complement.
CATATTTTTAACTCACCGAGTTTCATAAATAAAACTTCGCAACTCCTTGGGAAATGGAATAGTATAACTCTGCTTTTCTCGATATACATAAATACGGCATCAGCGGACACTCGCGGACGGTAATACTCTCTGTTTATGGCTTACGATAGTTTCGAAGAAAACATTCCTCTTCTTTTGCATTCCCGCGCGATGCCACCAACAGCACTTAACTCAAGATTTATTTTCAATTTTAAATTCAGCCTTTGCTCGTCAGGTCACCGTGAAGATAAAGTTTTTTCATTTTCTCGTTCCGTATGCCTTATTTCTTGCCCCCCTCTCGCTCTAACCTATATTCCTCGGTCGTTACTATTATCTCACGCTATCAAATTTCATATTGCTGCTTTTTAATATTCACACGATAAAAGTTTTGCATTCTGATGCAAAATAGATTGTAATCAAAGATAAATTTTGCTAAATAAATGTTTCAGGAGTGTTATTTAAAAATAATAATTTAAATAAAAAAACAATCACTTATTTAACTAATAGAAATTTATCAAAAACTATAATCTTTGTAAAATAAATGTAACTTAATTTATTCAACGTATACTACACAAATCACTTTTGATATCGTTTATTAAAAGTTCGTGAAAAGTTCAATTTTCTTAAAAGTCATAATTTTATTAATTTGTAGCTCACTCGCTTTACGTCTTTATAACTTATTCTTTCGCAATTGTTAAAATTACATTTAATCGGATGACAAATTCCGAGAGCGCCAGGAAAGCAGAGTACCTGGAAGAAGCGTGCAGAAGGTTAAAACGGAAGTGACATAGTGAAACTGCGCTCGTCGTTGTTCATGCAGTAAATAAATCTGTCTCGCTGCTGGGACGAGCTAAGAAGGCTTACTCGAGGTGTCGCTGCTGCGAGACGCCGGAGCAATTTCATTCGCACGTGGATGCGCGCAGGTGGATTAAGACGGGGAAAAGAGCGATAAGGAAGGAAGAGCAGCCGGTAATATTTGTCAAGGACGGCACGAGACAAATTGAAATCACGCGAATGAAACGAAGTAGTCGATGCAAATGCTTGCTACCGCCTTGCGCGAGCTTACTATTCTTCCAAATAGATTTCTACGTAAAAGATTGGTTTTAGGAGAAGACTCAAGATTTGTAACACAATTTGAATGAAAATTTCTATTTAATGGTATCTCTGCAATGTGATTTACGTTATTGATATTCGAATAAATTATTATTTTAAGAGGTGCTTTTAAATCGTATAAAATTATTTTACAATTTTAAATAGCAGTATTTTTTAGTTAGAAAAATTCTAAAATGTCTGTTTATTTTGAATACTGCTTTTTTTAATTATAACACTGCAGTTACTATTTTTCTGCTGCAGTCATTATTGTTCCATTGCAAATCCTCCAAGAGCAGATAAGAGATATACGGCAAAGTGGAATAAGATTCGGTCGAATAGTCGTGCAGCGTTGCTTTCGATTATCCTTTATTTGCATTCGGAAATGCGCCCGAAGGTTTTCTGATGGTCGCTTCCAATAGCAATAATTCACTGCGTTTCTACATACAGCGAAAATGACCTTTCTTATTCCACTTTTTATATCTTTTTATTGCAATGACGTACATCTCTTAGTTTCTACTAGTTTTTATTCATGATAATTCAAACAAAATTCCTAATTTTGGGAAACAAAATTTTTTGGAAAAAAGCTCTCTTAGGTATTTTCCACAAAGAAAAACACTGTGATAAGTTTGGGCACGAAGAGACTTTCGGGAAATCTGTGAAGAACAGTACTTAAATGAATTTCTCATAAAACGTATTTTTATAACCCTATCATATTTACTAGATTTTACAGGACGTCTCAAATAAGCTAGTTTTCCCCAGTAAATCGAAACGAGCTTTTTTCGTTAGGGCCGAACATACTGTATCATATATCTAGATATTCAAATTAGACTAACGATTTTGTTACCTTCAATAAGTTTTTATGGTTGTATCATGGATGAATGATGCAATTTACTTACCTGAAACAAAAATAAAAATTAATTATTTAAATTGTGAAAAAAATAACATATTAATATAATAATACATTATACAGATTAAAATATTTGTTACAATTTAATGCTCTAATTTCTTAGCAATAGCACAGAATTAAATTGTACCGAATTCATGTCCAATTAATTTCAATCCATTTCAAAGTTTTGGAAATAAAGCAAGAGCAAGATTTACTAAGTTACATTGTACTCAATATGAAAATATCAGATACACGTTGACAAAATCCTTTAAAAAATATAAATATTCCACAAACATTCACTGCAAAGCAAAAGGCATTATTCACCGAAGCTCAAGCCAGCAAAAATGTAAACGAGGCATCGGAACTATTTTGCAGAATCGAGAGTCGGTGGCGGCGTTGGGGCTATTGTCCGCGCGCAAGAGCGAAGAAAACACGGCGGCGGCGCTGCCAGCTTCGCAGCCATTCGTCTTAACGAGCGCGTCATAACTGTTGGCGGTGCAATCATTAATAATGGCGAAACAATTAGCGGCGGGTTGCGACTCCGCGGCGCGGGTAACTCTTTGTACCAAGTTTCGAGCCCGGGGAAGCCCTTGAAATCCCGCCCGGAGGCGGCCTCCGGCGCGCGCCCCCGCGTACACCGCCCCCGCTCAAGCCATCGGAACTTTCCTCGAGCACTTTCTCTTTCACGGGCGTGCGCGTGCACCTCGGCCTCGCATTTTCCCTCACGCATCGGAAACTCTGGAGAATGCTCCGTTTTGCCGAGTGCCTCTTTCACGGTCAAACTGTTTTGTTAGCGGTGATGTCAATTGTTCGCCGCCGAGCATTATAGCGAGGAGAAATTTTCTCCGGGAAATTTACTGCTTCCTTTATTTAAATTTAGTGCATGGTAATTGCTTGAAATTTTGATACAATTGTTTACGTGCAATCTCAAAAATACCGTTTTGAAGTTTAAAATTTCAAGTTGAGTGTACTTTTTACTGATGAGTTACAAGGAGTCAGAAGATTGATGTCCTAGGTGTAAGTCACTTTATTTACAATAATAAAATTGTTAAATAAGGAATATTGCTCACATTAACAATTAATTTGTACAAAAAATCTCTTTTTCGAAATTACATAAGCAAACTGACCATATAGCATATTTTAAATATAATATTTTTTAGTCTTTTCCGTTTCGTTATTTGTATCTATAATCTTGTTTCCGATTTTAAATTAAAAGTAAATTTAAAAAAAGCTATTTTTAATAAATAAATATTTTCTTAAATAAGTACACGATGATGGTAAATAAAAAGTGTATTTTGGTTCAATTTTATAATAGTATCCACCAAGAATTCCAATAACCAATAATCCGCGCAGCTATAACGGAAATCGCAACCTCGCGCAGTAAAACTGCCTTCGCATGCTCGAATAATATAATTTTATTGTGATATGATACTTCCTCTCTGCAAAATCAAATTTAAATATTAATAAGAAGCGGAAGGTGTTAGCTATATATTGTTCGGCGATTGTCTTCGCGCAAATATCTCCCGTTACGAAGGAATTACGATCATTTTGCAATAAGTGATTCCGTGGTGAAGAAGTGTTATCGTGTTTTCGGATAGCGGGTATTGTGTCTAAGACCCGGTGCATGCCTGTAAATAAATATCTTCCTCTCTGGGTGGCTTTATCGCAACTCGTCATCGGATACTAACGTCAACTACGAATCGAATAACCGAGTGTGTGTGTTCTTCGCGCAGTGCTAAGTGTACCAATTGATTCGCGAAAAGCTTCAGTGCCGAGCGATCGTCGACCGCGACAAGATCGCTGTCTGCTGAACATTTGCAACCGTGCAAGTTTCGTGCATTGAAAAACGTTAGCCGACCGTTTGTGCATTAGGAAGTGTTTTGATTATCTGATCATTCCAAATTTATCTCTTCAGATCGGAAATTTAATTAATCGGAAAGTTTTAATTTTATAAGTATTTCCATTAAGCGAAGACTTTAATAGTGTTCAATAAATGTGCAATTTAACTATACCGAAAAAATTATTTTTTAATAATAATTTATTAAATCACGAATAATAATAAATAATAATAATGCTACTAATTATTCATTGTAGCCAAGCATTTGAGATTGCATTAAATTTAATTAAAATTAAAAATATTAAATGACATGCTACAAACTAATTTTTCATTTTATTTACTAAAAATAATTGTTTAAAATTAACTTTTTTTTAATTTTCGATACTAAACGCATCAATTAAAATGAAAAATTTAGTACCTAATGATCTCCTAAAACAAAATTATATGCGGAATATTTTAAATACTAACCACATCCACAAAATAAATTAATCTAAACAATACTAGTTTCTAATAAAATTTCAACAATAAAAAATAGGCTATCTAGAAAATGAACAAGTTGTGCCGTCGGTAAGCAGAGTATAAGAACTTGTTAGAAAGAAAAAGTATTATGCTCCGTTTACTAACTGTACAGGTTGAGATAACTTCAAATAGTTGTATCGCGCCATCAACACACACAGTTAACGTGAATAGCTGTATCCGAATTTGCAACGTTGAATGAAGCGATTCTCATATTCTAGCGTAACTGCCGTGTATTAAATTGGCATTATGCTATGAATATGCGAATCGCAACTGAACATTTACGTCCCCTCGAAAAATTAGCGGTGCAATCACTTATGTATAGATTAAAAAAGGTATGCCTTTAAATTTTTTTAAGCTTTACTTAGAAACTGATATACACTGCGTTTACGGGAAGTGAAAAAATTAATTGTAAATTAAATCTTAACTTTTTCTTTCAATTATTATTACTTTTTATTCAAATACGATTTTAAAGGTAGAGAGGATATTGAATGAGAAAAAAATTACTAAGCGCGCGAACCCCGGTGGCATAATAATTTCGTGCTCAAGAACAAACACCAGCATCAAGAGCGAAATCCCTGGTCTAATCCCGCACGCACGCGCAGCGAATGAACAAAACTTTGTACAGTGTGACGCAAAATTTTCTCACGGCTACGCAGATCCGTGCATTAGGCACCTGCACTCAGCTCGAGCGTATTATGGGAAGACACACAGCTTCGCGGGGTGCGACGAAAATGATAGGCCTGCCACCTCCGTGCACGGAGAATCGCGCTGTCCCGCCCTAATTGCTCTCCATTACAGAACTCTTAGAGCCCGGCAACACGTGTTCCGCACGCACGCATTACGCTTTACTATCGATTTCGCCGGATACGTGTACCGAATACTGATGTTGCTACCGGAATATCTTTTTACGAAGGGTAGATAATGTGTCATTCGATATTTTCATTCAAATTTTCATTAAATATTAGAGTTCTATAATCGTCTATAACTTAAATAATTAAATTTAATGATAAATACATCTAAATGATAAAGGAGAATAACTGATGGCTTAAAATAAATTTAAAAGTTAGAGAATAAACGTTAAGTAGTACACTATTGCAAAAAATCACCATGATACTAAGATATTTTTATTTAAAAGACCAATTGAAGAAAATCACCTCAATTAATTTACAGTTAATAACTTTTTTGCCTTTAATTTTAAGTACTTTAAATTAATTTACTATTGTTTATTATAAAATACTTTAGATTACTATTAATTTTATTCTAAGCTATTAAATCATATTTCTTCATACAAAAGGAGTATTGAGAGCAAGAATATTAAAAATTAATGGGTTGCACATAGCGACGTAACAAAAAATTTCTGAAGCGCAATTCTCAAAAACGTCAGGAAAAAATTGAATTGTACCAGAGCCAAGCTTTCCAACTTTGTGGTTGACCGGAAAATGTGAAATAAAACTAACAGCGACACCCGCTGCGACCACTAGTCTTCTTGCGGCAGTGTCGTTTTTCTCGGTTAGTCACTCCGAGACTTCAAAGTGGAGCAAAAAATCTTGAGCAGTTACAACAACACGATGGCCCTTACTAGGGATGCCGGGACTAGAGGTACTTTTAAAGCGACTTTTTGATACTATTTTTCTCTTATAAAATTTTTAATCTAAAATAAATTTCGTAACACTGCGTAAGAAGGAAAATTGTAACTTTAAGTATATCAAGATTTTAAGAAGTTTTAAATTAAAAATTTTCGTTCGTAAATTAAAATTTAAGATTTATTACAACATTGAAAATCAATATGTGATCATTTAAAGTGTGTAGATAGTCATTTTATAAAGTATTATTAAATATGGAAATTGACTTTCATTACAGGAATACCACGTGTAACGTAAAACAATACTTTAAATAGTTTACGTTCTTGTGGTTGTCTAAGAAATTTGAAGGCTTACGAGTTATGGTGACCGATAACTTTGTTATATAAGCATGCTCGTTAAAAGTCTTGTTAGACAAAATTTATCCACACTTCTTTGATTAAAAAAATTGATTAGTTAGATTTCTGTGTAAATCCGTAAGTGTATTTTTGAGTACTTTTTCGTAGTATTTAATTTATGCTAAGCCTAAGCCTTTAACGGTAGTATATTGTTGGATAAATGTGCAGATTCAGAAAAACAAGAACAATAATTTTCGCTGCGCAAATCTGCAAGTATAGTGGGAGTCGCTAAACTCCAACAGATTATGAGCCCAGGAGATTCCAATGTGCGTTTAATTTAGTGACATATGATTGCAATGATTACAAGAATTCAATAGACTTTTTCAACAGTTACATGATATATTTATAATCAGTTACAATCGTGTTACCAAAATTCTCCACCTTCTAACCAAGTTTAAAAGGTGGTATATATAAAACTGAGGCAGTAGACCCGTTAGTGGGAAAGTATCAGATTCAGATTCCACCTAGCGGTAAATGTACTAACGAATTAACTCGTACTACATCAGGGCCAGATCACGTTTAAATTGAAATCATGCCCAAACGCATAAAAATATCAGTAAAAAAAGATCGACTAAAATCTAATTAATGACTACTCCTATCAATATTTAATAACGCAAATAATTAGATTAGATTTCTTGTATTTGGTAGTGATTTTTGATTGAAGCATAATAATTTGAAAATTTTTCAATATTGAATTTTTTGATTATTATAGATTAACAAATTATAAACTCATCCGCATTCATTAAAAAGTCGGAGAAAGAAAAAGTGTGAAGATCATGAGGAAAACAGTGGGCGTTTCCTACAGAGTAATTTACAAGGCGACTTTAACGACTATTTTCTTTGAGTGTTTCGGAGTTTTTGCTCTGGCCTCAGCATCTCAGGAATACGCTCCCCGCGTCTGCGTCATTCCCCTGTCGCGTTTTCGAGTCACCTCGCAAGCTTCATGTCTCGTCGTCCCCTCTCGTCGCTGCTTTATTTCCCGGAAAAAGGAAAACGTACCCGCCGTACAAGGCAGCGCGCTTTCGAGTCCGAAGATTATCGCACCGACACCCTCGTCCCTCCCTTTTTTTCCCTCTCCTCTCACCCACCCGCTTTATCCGCCGTACTTCGAGCTCTACCCCCGGTTGAATTATGAATTCAAAGGAGCGAGAATCGGGGAAAAGTAGTCGGTCCTTCGGACTCTCCTATCCTCCCGCGCTCCTAGCCCTTTCTCTGCTCCTTTTTGCTTCGTTTAATTTTAATATCGGATTGCCGGCGGATTAACGAGAAAATAATGGCCGATTCGCCGAGTGAATCTCGGCTCCAGCTAAGTTATACCTTATCTAATGGCTCTGCGGTTATGCAGGGGCTTTAATTACCGCGAGCCGGGAGAAATGTTGGCTTCTTCTCCCGCAGCCGCCGCCGACGCCGCTGTTGCCGGCCGTGTAACGCTAACAAGAAAACCCCTTTGCTTAGAGGAGCCGGCTATTTGTTACTGATATACACCGCGCGCACCGGGGTATAAAACTTCCATGTGATTTCACTCACCGAGCAATTACGATCCTCTGCTACCGCCTGCTCACCCGCTAGTTACGCTCGAACGCCGCCTTTGCTTTTCCTCGAGATGTTTTTATTAAGGTCGTGATGGTTATGAAGTCAATATCAAAAGTTAATCTTTGAAATTAAAAATAGCTATTTTGGTTTATTAAGTGGTACTGTTTTTTTATTTTTCTTTTAGTAAATCGATTATTGTTTATAAATACTTTTCTCAGCTAATGCTCTAATGCCTTTCTGATGACCGTTTTTTTAAATTTTCACTTAA
>JAXIUT010000021.1:7137489-7156518 GCA_035586675.1 Eurytoma californica | reverse complement strand
TCTGTGAACCAAAGGTCATGTCTTCTTGTAGTTTATTCTTCAGTTTAATTGATAGCGTGTTAGCACCTATTTCAAACCTTCTCAAAAATAATTGCAAGTGAGCATCTTCTTCTTGTAAGTCGCGTCGTTTATTTTGTCATTTTGTTACTTTATTTTCATTTTCTAATTATCAAGTTATTAATTAAACAAATGAATATAATACAATTTTTATTAACCGTTACATTAAACGTACGTGAATCTTTAAAAAACGGATTTCGAGGCAGTAAATAAAGACATTGCAAAAAGAAGAGACAGCGAAGACAAAAGGAAGATCGAATTATTAAGCCGCTCGGTGAATTAATAAATCGTCATACGAGCCGCGCACGGAGGGCATGCGAGTCGAGTCGGGGAACGCCGAGAAAATCAAGAGAGAATGCAAAGACGACGAGAGAGATGAAGAATCGTGGACGTGCACCTTACTTGGTGATTTCTTATCCAATATTCTTGGTGCGCTATCCGCGGAGTATATTTGCCCTCTTTTCTGCGCGCCGACGCCGGAGCCGAGGGAGAGAAAGAGAGAGCCTCGCCGGCGCGCATATATGCAAACGCATCTGCTACACGATCGTAAATCTTGATGAAATAGCGCGGAATGAGTTCGTAAATAGTTTTATTTCTTGTAGCTGCGCGTCCATTACGCGAATTTTTTCAGAATAACGCGCCGGACATACAGGCCGCCCTGTCCCGGAACTACCTTGTGCATAAATCAAAGATCGGTGTATGAACAATTTTTCTTCTTGACCTAAATTATTTTAAGAAAATATCCAAATTTCTTTTAGAATTTTTATTAAAATCGGATTTTTAGAAAATTTGCGCATCGATTTATCATAAATTTGAAAAAATGTAAAATTGAAGAAAAACGACAGAGTTGAAGTTCTGCTTTTGTGAATTCTCTAAAAATGTCATTCTTAAGAAACTTCTAAAATAAACCGACAAATATGCGCTAAAGTGCAATATGAAAAATAGAACACTTACGCAGTTACATATTCAAATACCGACAGTTATTTTTTTGCATTCAGTTAAAAATATGTAGAAATCAAATTTTTACTTTTTTTTTAATTATGATATTGTTCTAAAGGGTTTATGAAAATTCAGTAATTCCATTATCATTAATGTATTCCTTAGAGAATAGCAAAATAATCCATGAACCAAAATTGGAATTGAATTGCGATTCAATTTAAGAACAAGATCACTAGTAGGTAGTGTCGGCAGCAGCAACAGCAGAAAAAAGAAAGCGGCGGGGGACAAATAGCCTCCAGAGTACCGCTTACATTAAAATCTCTTACGGATCCATTTGCATAAAAACAATCAGTCGGAAAATTTCTCGGTCCGAATCGCGGCGGGAGTGCCCGGCGTCTCTCGTTAGAATAAGGCGAATAAATCTCGGAAGGGGCCAATTTATCATAAGGCGCGCGGGCGCCCTTGTTCGGCATAGGGCGTCGTCGCGTCCCACTTCCGCCGGTCCCCTCTTTCTCGGCGCTGCGTCGCCGCAAGTGCACCGGCGAACTTCGCAAGATGCTTCCGCAATAAGAGCGACGCCTCGCTTCCTGGCTCCTTTCCGCGCGAAATCCAGTCGGCACTTTCCCCCCCGCCGACTCCTCGGGGAGTCCGCGCCCCGGCGAGGATACTTTGAGAAGGACATTCGCTCCCGGTGCCCGTTTCCCTTTGTCTACCAGCCAGACGAGAGGGCCACTTTTCACGGCGAATATGGCCCTCCTCCCGCCCTTTTTTCCCGCTCTGCATTCCCATATTCCGTCGCGCCGCTCGGACCTTTTTTCACTCGGCGGGGCCGCGCGAGTGCCCGCGACCCGCTTCCACTGCTTCCGACACCGAGATTGCATTTTGGTGTACCGCTGATTTCCGCGCGAATGCGCTTCTTTTGACAGACCTTTACATCTCGAGGACCCGCCGGTTTTCTCTGTGGAAATTGTTTTTTCTTGTCGCGGAGTGTACGTTATATCAAAAGTTACATGTTTATAATTTCAAGCTTTCTCGGTATTTCTTCCTTGTTTCGGACAAGTTTACTTTTATTTAAATGATATTTTATTTACTGTCAAATATGAAATATTATAGCGTTTAATACTCTGACGATATTTTGTTTTAAGGTGCTAAAAATGCATATGGACGACAGCAGAGTAATTAATAAATTTATCTATATAAAAAATGTAATAAAAAATTATAAAGATATAACATTATATTCCGAACATATTATTTGTAATAAAAAGTTCACTTCGGTGGTCAGAAAATAAAACAAAGTTAAAAAGAGAACAGAAATAAATGAAACGAAAAGATCATTGCCATCGAACTTTAATTTTCATGCATCTTTAGTTGAAGCAAATGAATATGTATTCCTAAAACACATTTTTTTTAACGTCTCAATGAAAGAAACGGATACATGTACATTTAGAGAAGCATTATCTCGAACCAGATTCTTTTGTCTCGGTGACTCGCATCCGGAGCGAATCCGCCCCAAGCAGCATGCACTGCTTCTTCCCTATTTTTCCTGTTTTCCTCGGCACGCCCCAACCCTCCTTTCGAACCCTCTCTCCCTCCGCATTCGCCATTTGCGTTTTTCTTCAGTCCCACCTACTGCTCGTCTCTTTTCTACTTCTTACGACGGGCGAGATTAGATCTCGGAACGAGCGAAGAGGAAGAAGAGCCAAGTCTCTTTTCGCCGTCGCTCGACTTTTCGGCGCTCATATACACTCCCAAGGACTTTCCAGCTCGCATGTGCGCACGCAAACGCTCTTCTTGTTCCCTCCGTCTCCTCTTCTTTCCTCATACTCCGAGGAGCATTTTAAGGAGCTCTCGGTAGGGAATTAAATTTGCTTGTTGTCATGCGATAAGCGTGCGTTAAAAGGGAGGGGGGAGGAAGTAGAGCCAATTTCCTTTTACGCCGATTAAGTCGAGAGTCGAGGAGCTGCGCCTCTCTGACGGGGCAAAAATCCACTGGGACGGAAGCATCATTGCGATAGAAATACCCTCGGCTGGTTACGATTTTCAAGCGGAAATTAGGATTCCCTTTTCCCCCCTTCATGGCCAAATTAAATGACGATGAAAAGATTGACAGGTACAATCCGTCCAACCCCTTTTTGCCTTTTAACGTATGAAGCATACTCTCTAAAATTGAAAAAGTGACTCCATTAAATGCGATGTTAGACTTAAGTGTCACTCCGTCTGAGTGAAGTATTTTTGGGGCTAAAAGGGTGGAAACTTTCAATATGACCTCCTATTTCGATACTTTGTATCCCAAAAAGGAATGACTAATTTCCGTATAAATATGACCTTTTTTAATTAACTTCTGTGAAAATTAATTTTTAAGTGCAAAATAACATAAATACGAAAGAATCAAGTGACACTAAGAAAATGATTAGCTAAAATCACAAAGTGGAAAACGATATTATTCACTTATTTCCTTTCCAAAGAGGAAGGAAAAAGGACAATCGAGTAAAGCAGCGTCAGAATTGTGGAGCTTGCGAGTTCGCTCGTGAAAACATCGGCGTGGTTTCGACGAGCGCATTTGTCAAAGGATCCCCGTCCCTATAGGTCCGTCCAGCTTTGTTCCCTTTCGTTTTGTCGTTCCGTCTGCCCTGGTCTGCCTTATTGTCGCGCTTCGTCGGACTCCCAGTGCTATTACCTACCCTCGTCCCTTCTCCTCCCGAAAGATCTTCCACCGGTCGTGCGGAAATCGCCACTATCAAAAGAACACTGGATCACGTGAACGTGAGTGCCTGCGTGAAAAAAAAGGAAAGATCGAAAGGTTGCAACGAATAGAGTTGAGAAAATGACAAAGGGATACAATTATTTGAGAAGATCTGAAAAAAGAACGAACTCAGCGTGAAATCTTACTGATAAGAAGTAAAACAAGTGTTAAATAATGAGAAATAAGTGGACTGTCTTTGAACATTGTATTTTGATGATCAACTTACTCTGTAAATGGAAAGAAAAAAAAAGAGAGAAAAATCTATTCATTTGTAAGACTGTTCTATATCCAGCTTCAAGATTATGACTGAAATCGTCAAATGTACAACTAACGAACATTAAATCTTTGGTTTGCTATTTTATCAAGTCACGTGACTTTTAAAAGTTGATTAGTCAATGTGCAGCTGGTATTTTTCATCGTCATATTGTGTAGAATGAAGATGAATCCTGATAAGATAAAGAACGTTATCTAGATAAATTTGTGCTGTGAGTCACAAATGGCTGTAAATGCAGGTGTTATTCTAATAACAGCAGAATATAGTTGTTAGTCTAGTAAATCACAGTGTGTACAGTTTTCGTAGTGCATTTAACGTGCTTACTGAAATTTGATAATCCATCGAATGTGAAAAATAAGACACTAAGTATGTCAGTATCAGTGGAATTAAGAAAAATGGGGGATTTCGTCAGAAGTGGAGTGGAAAATTTTATTTTCATAATATTTCTCTATAGTCTTTTTAGTTTTATTTTGTTTACATGCTTTGTAATAATTAGTGGCTTTTTATTTAAATATGTAATTATTGACAGTGGCTCTATATTTTCGAATGTAAGTTAAATATTTAATATTATAATATTTATAATAATAGATGATTTAGAGATAATCATTCTCTTACGTAACTGTTTTATCATCGTTTTTAAAGAATTCACTTTACCGTAGCGACATCATGTAATTAAATTATCTTTTTAAATAATTGAATTTACTAAATAATTTATATCATCTATACAGATATTACTATTAATTGGCTTGACAATTATTCGATTAAACGTGATTGACAAAGAAAATTACCGTTTTGAAGAAATAACATCACTCGTTGTATTCATTTTATTTGATAAGGAACTACTCAGTAATGTCAATGTAAGTTAACACAAAATCATATCGAGAAACTTGCTATATGCTGATAATATAATTTTAAATTTCAAAAATTGTTTACATTCACTTTATTCAGATTGCGTTATTACTTTTAATCGCATGCATACGTGAGCAATTACATGAGGTACCACGGTTTAAAGAGATAGTATCTCTTATCTGTGGTTCGACATTGATGCTGTTGAATTATTATACCGTTGGTAGAATCTTCATTATTTATTCTCTATTTTTGTTAGTACATTGATTTACTTTTAATTTGTGCTTATAATCTTGTTATTTTAAATTCAATTACTGTACATTTTAGGTCATTGTTTTCGGTGGGTCAAAGAATAATTTCAACGTCAGACTTTAAACGATGTGCAGAAATTCTTATTCTCTTTGATAGCTGGTTTGAAGTATTAATAGAAATTGAATCAAAAATAACACAACAAATTGTTACGAATTCGCTAAAGCAATATTTTTTGTTGTGCTGTATGGTTGTTTTTCATCGAATATATAATTTGTATAGTTCAACGCCCATAAATTAAATTGAGGAATCAAAATAATGTAACTCTCTAAAAGAGTCAAATTTAAGCTTTACTATATAGTAAATATAATTGCAGAATAAGTGCATATTCAAGACTTATGCTTTTTTATTTAGAGAAAAGTTAAAAAAAAGGACTACTTTTTTTAAGCCAAAAAGAAGTTATTAATTTATATGTGACTGTATTTTTTAAATATTTTTCTTTTTTTTAATTGCTAGCCTTGCATGGTCTTTAGCAATTGATTATATTGTACTGCTTAATACGTTTTAGAAAAATCAAAGAAAAAATCAACTACAGTTAAATACGTATCCAAAAACGAGTACTCACCAAAATTTTTATTGAAAAATGATAATCGGGGACTTACCTGAAACAAAGAAGAAAATAATTTGATTAGAAAAATAATAAAAAGACATTATAAATTTTAATAAACAAATTTTAATAAAAATATGTATTCAATGCTTGTATAAATTGCTTGAGTAAGTTAACGTTTGAAAGCTGTTTGTTAAGAATAATAATTTTCTAAAGCATTTGACATCCAAACATTCAAAGAGGAATATTCTTGAAGAGGGGCCTAATTAAGTCAACCGAATAATCGAAATTTTAACCCCCGCCGATTAATGCGAAATCACGTGCCTTGTATGGTCGACGTTCTCGCACGCACTACAAGCAAGCCATCCTGTGTTCCTTGGACCTTTGAATATACATACGACCTGTCGCACTTATGTATTCAGTAGCCGGACTTTACTCAGTTAAGTGAATTAAGAGTGACACCGAAAAAAAGAAGAATATATGAGATTCCGACGCTGCTGAATATTTCAACGGGTGATAATGAGTGAAGAAGAGACTTGTCTGAAATATATATGAACATTTAAGATACAAATTTATTATTGATCACGAAATATTATTTATTGATGATTGATATTTTTAGTCAAGAAATTTTGTAAAAGCGTATACTAATTATTCCAATATTTTTAAATAGTATTAATTGGAATATTTGTAGCAAAATAAATTAGGTATAAATATTTTAAAAATGTTATAAATATCAGATGCTTATTTATCAATTGAAATTAGAAACTTTTAATTCTTCATTTTTTAATGGTTTCTCCAGTAACTATGAGAAATTTTTTAGAAAATAGATGATAGTGTCTACAACCCCTTAATAGTTTTTGTTATAGGTACTTTTAAAAAATGGCACCAAAAGGAAAAGTATAGAACTAGGAAGTTAAAAATGAATACATGAAGTACATATAATGTGACTCTAACAAATAACTAAGTTTTATTTATAATAAAAAGATTTATTGTGTGCACATTAAATCAAGCAATTGCACATCGACATACCCCCAACGCATCCGAAAAGCAATGCATTAAAGCCAGCGTACGACGTCAGTCGTTTCATTCGATCCTAATTAATTTTCGTCCGCGAAGGCACGGGAATTAGCCGCGGACTATCGCCGACGATTACGAGCCGATCGTTGCTTCGCTCGCGCGCAGCCGTCGTTACGACGTTACTTTTCCGTAGCCTTCGTTATCGCTCCTCGAAGCGACCACTGCCGCTCGCTTTAATAGGAGCTGAAATTTAAATTGGCTCCTTACGCAGCCGGGAAAAAGAGTTTTTATAGCGCCCGAGGAATTTTATTGCGAGGGAATCGCGAGGACCGGACCGGACCGGACGATAAAGACCTTTTTTTACTATTTTATCGGCGCTTAAAGGGCCAATCAGTATCACGTGTAACGACCTAATCTCTTTTACCCGACTTGTGTTGCTCAATGAGATACTCTGATGTCGGAGGCAAGGATTCCGATGTAGATCAGGTACATTCTTTAGCCGGTTAGTGCAATAGAGTTTGATCTAATCACCGATTTTGGAGTTTCGATGGTTTTATTTTTTGGAAAAATTTTTTGAAAATAAACTAATAATTTAAGGTCAGATAAGATTTCAACTACAAAAATTATATTTCAATAAAAATTGTAAATAATTTTAAAAAAATCTAGATTATATAGAGACTTTAACAATTTACACAAAAAGGAATTGCTTAAAAGTGATGTTCTTTATAGAGACTTTAACTTTATAAAGACTTTATAGAGACTTTAACAATTTACACAAAAAAGAATTGCTAAAAAATGATGTTTTTTTTCGTATATACGTCAAATTTATCTGACAAAGAACAAAGTAGTGAAAATTTGTGAAAATTGTGCAGAATCAATATATGGAGATGAAAGATATACCTTATTTTGGGCTATATTTCATTTGTCTCACAACAAAAAGGGCAAGGTGTTGCAAATATCTCGCGCCAACTGCCATGAACAGAGATTGTATGCGCGACGCATACGCAAGATCCCGACTTATCAGTTCTGGAATCGCGACGCGCTAAAATGCTATCCATATATCTCTTTCATTTCAACACTCTACTAAAAGTCTTTTATTTTTTCTACGAGTATACTCTTTTTAAATTTTTATTTATATTCAACCGCCATAAAGAGGTATATTTTATAATAAAGTTAATTTAGTGTAATGATAATCGTGCAATAACATTAATTTGTTACAAAACTTATTATTCGACAAATTAATGTAATTTTGCAATAAAATATACATTTTAAAAGTTTTTAAAATTGCTGATTCAGCGCGAGAGAAGACATGAAAAATCGCACGCCGCTTTCGTGCAATCAGAAAAAAGACAGCCCGGAAGGAAAAGGGAAGGAAAAGCTTTGACGATAAATAAGAACGTCGCTCTGGCGCAACGCTTCACGGGCGGCCACTGGCGTTTAGTGGAAAATATTTGAGTTCTCGAGTCGACTTTAGACACTCCTCTCGCGCCCCAGAGCTTCACGAGCTTCTGGCACGCTATACCGCGATGCTTCGCGCGCCGCCTTTTAACCGAACCTTCAGCAAATTTCACCTCTCAACTAACTTTACGACGAGCGTGTAGACATTGACTGGTCACAGAGATTCGAGAACACTCCTGCACTCGCTCCTCTCGTTGTTTCTCTCCCAGTGAACTACATCCTAATTTACTTTCTTTACTTTTATTTTATTTACCTTGCTTAGGATTCCTAAGCAAAGCTTTCGGTCGCCCCGCGTGGCGGGCGAAATTAAAAAACTAATTTAATACATTGTTTTGTAAATCTAAGGGTGATTATTAAATTTTATTTCTACTAAATTGTTTCTAAGTAAGTAAGTTTATTTGTATAGAGAATATCTTCAGAGTCCAGTTAAAGAAATCTGACATTGAAGCAGTTACTGCTGCTTTTCTCATTATATGACAAGAAGTTTTTCTAATTATGTTTTTACCAAAAAGACAATTATTTAATGGATTAATGTTGTTTCAGTAATCTCCTTAATTCTTCACTTTTCTTGTTACCAAAAATGAAACTGTCAAATTATTATTTATCATTTCTTCTAAGGCGTTTATCTCTATCTCAAGTAGACTCTTGACAGACGTAATCCATTTCACTCTTTCTTTTCCGCACTTCTTTTATTACCTCCCTAATGCCTTTGCAATTTGGCTTTTTCTGCTATCTTTTCTTAGTTCCGCATCCGAGAACCCGAAGTAGTCTAAAAAGTCTTGAAGCGAGAGAGATTACTCAGCTTGAAATGGCATGAACGATGGGAAAATTATGCTTTTATGAAGACTTTTAATTAGACATTTAATATGGATCACTTCTGATAAGTTCATGTAACTCACTGCTTAAGAGATAAGTAAGCTTAACAAAAACACAAATTACGGAGAAACTAATAGGAAATTTTGATAAAAGTGAAATTAAATAAATTTAAACTACTTTGACGTACGCATAGAATTAAATCAAAATGTTGGTTACTTATATTATCAGTTTAAGAAGGTATATTTAGTGGTTCATTAAAGGAACGATTTTACAAAAAAAACTATTCCGTGATATACGAAAGTGCAGTGACGAGAGCTTTTCCTGTCATTAGCATCCACCGGCGAAAATTGGCGCGTGTTATCTGTAATGCGGCTAATTGATAACGCCTCCGAGATTAGCCTTGCTCGAGTCAATTTAGGTAGTCAGATGGGCCGCGATTAAGTGCGCGGGGTGCAAGAAAATTGCCGGGGTGCACGTAGCGCTCGCGGCGACGCTATGATGCTGGCACGCCGCCGGGAGTCGAAAAATTTACTGCCGTTCGACATGAAAGCCTTAACTTTCTCGCGCTCATCCCACCGCCGCCACCCTCGGCCCATCCACCCCCTTTCCCCCGGCTACGACTTCGACAGCGATTTTTTTTCCAGCCATTCAGCCGGCGCACACCCATCGATTGTCAAAGTCGCCTCGTTGAAATATTATAGAAAGATGGTAAATCGCTGCTGGAATGGAGGAAGAGGAAGGGCTTTATGAGAATATCGAGAAGTTGTCGATATATAATGTCAGCCTTGTTATAGCGTGCGTAGTAATCCAATACGTGGGAAGTTTTTCCGCTTCGACAAAGTACTTTGTCGGCTCGAGAGATTACCGAGATTTTATCGGGGATCTGCTCTTTAACTTTTTATAGGCTTGGATCTTTTAATTTATTAAAAATAATCTTCGCGTTGAAATTTATTTAAACAGCTGTCATTTATACCTTCAATTAAAATAAAATCGTCACAAATGTATTGCAATCAAATGATTGCAATGATTACATTTTATTGCAATGATTACAAGAATTTCATTGAGTTTTTCAACAATTACATAACTTATTTTATAATCCGTTATATCCATTTAAACGGTGAGCACTAGTACATTTCTGCAGTGTTTAACCATTCAGGTTTAAAGGGGCATATATAAAACTGAGGCAACACACTCGTTAGTGGGAAGCATATAACGTGATATATCAAGACCTGACCGCATCTTAGTTATTAATTCACATTGAATGAAATAAGCGATATAAGTAACTCGAACATTCAATGATTTTTCAATATTTATTCAGAAAGTCATCGTAATGTAGATATTTACAGAAAAATTAGGACTGGTTGATGATTATCAGTTGAACATAAATTTATAGATTCAGCGAGTTTTACGTTCCATCAAAATCACAACTAAAAAACTAAAAGAGCTGTACTAGGTTGATTGCAAATTCATGAATGTAGCAGTTAAATTTATTATAAAAACACTATTTTAAATAATTTTATTTCATATTATTTCTTGTTAAAATAATACAAGAAATTTGGTATATCTACTTTAAGAATCTCATTTTAGCCCTAGCTTCAAGGAGTCCTCCTTTGTCTTTCGTTGTTAATTAATCTTCACTTCATAAGCATCAAAGACTTTCGTTTCCAAGCGAATTACGCATCCTCAAGTACATTTTTAATTTACAAACTAGATACATATAAATCTTTAATATTAATTATTTGCCCCGAAAGAAATATGACAAACGTCTACCATTGCTTTCGAAGCAGTTGAAAAAGATCGCGTTTAAAATCAGAATCTCAAAATTGACATAAATATTAATCCGTCCGCAAAACACGATGCAAACAAGACTTTTTCCATGCAAACCAGCTGGCAAGGCGCGCCTCGAAAAGTATAAAAGGCCAAAGCGACAGACAAGAAAAGGACACGCAACGGGAGGAAATCCCCCGAGTGAATAAAGATCTTGTCGACGCCCCGTTGCGCACTGTCATCCTCCGACATCCGCGGACGCGCACGCGCCTCGTACGTATATATATAAGCGACAAGAAACGCGCCCGACGTCTTCTTTCCCAGTCGCTGCCGCTGCGCGACTTTTCCCCGGCCCCGCGGCGCCGCCCGGCTTCGGGGGCCCCCGTAAGCCTCGCCGCGCCGAGCGAGTTTAAGACGTCAGGGTAAAAAACTTAACGGTTTTACGTCTCAATGCGACGAGGGGGGAGGACGATTTCAGCATTACCTCCGAGCAGATTGTCGGATATAGGGAAGGAAAAACGGAGAGACGTGATCCGACTGCGAAACGCGCCGAGGCAAGCTCGCTGGGAAATTAGATGACTATACACCGCACTTATGATAGATATGATGACTTTTTTTACTCCCTTTTTAATAATAAAGATGTTCTTTGAGATTGCTTTAATTGAGATGGGTGCTAAGAGTTAATTGTTTTAAATTAACTTTATAATCTCGAAAACTTGTTAATGTATTTGTGCTAACAATTGTTTAAGGACTGACAGTTTGCAATTTTTCAGTTTCATTTTTTTTAGATATTCATTTTTTTTAGACATTTGCATACAAGTGTTTTATGACTTTAGATTGGATAGATTAAAAATGTATTTAAAAAATAATTGGAAACACTCTATTCAAGTATGCTACTGTTTACATAAAAATTACAAAAAATAATAAAAAAAGCAAATTGTCCCAAAATCGAAACTATACTCTTTAATTTATGAAGTAAAGTAACAATCATTTACTTATTTCTTAATTCACTTAAATGTTATATTTCTACACCAGAAGCAATTTCGTTCTTCAAGCTTCGTGACACCCGTTGTAGGATATATAATAGCATTTTCACTTTAATCCACCACGTATAAGCAACTTTAATTCCTCGAGGCGTTAGATACAAACTTGAGCCGCATCTCGCTATCTGCCATTCTGGAAGTTTTTGGGGTTCCGCGTGAGTAAGCTTTAACGGTATCGAAGATCGATTGACCAAAACCTACTTGAACGAGACGAAACTTGGTAAGCCAGTCATTCCCTTGTGCCTCTCACTTCGACCTAACTGTTTTTAGTCAAGTAGGCAACCACTTTAAATTAAACTGTCCCGATCACTTTCCCACTGCGTTACGATCCATTTGCGAATCGTTTGCATTTACACCGATGCAGATTATTTTCTCTACAAACTGATGCGTTCAAGTGTTGATTGTTGATATTAAGGTAAATTATTTAATTTATATCAAGGTACTGATTTATTTACTGAAAAATCTCATCAATAATTTAATTTAAAGTTATTGTTTTTAGTTAAAATTTTGTACATTTCTTTGATTTGAAAGTACGCGAATATTTATCCAATTGCACACGAGAATGAAATATTATGTAATTTGAATAAATATAAAATTACATCCTTTGCTTTTAATAAAAATA
Source organism: Eurytoma californica (assembly GCA_035586675.1). Taxonomy (NCBI): domain Eukaryota; kingdom Metazoa; phylum Arthropoda; class Insecta; order Hymenoptera; family Eurytomidae; genus Eurytoma; species Eurytoma californica. The sequence continues at coordinate 7,144,080 of JAXIUT010000021.1, read as the reverse complement.
GGGGACTAACTTAATATTTTAAAATTTTAATCCTAAAACGAATTATTAAATCAACTAACAATAAAATTAAAATATAGTTTTACACTTAAAGCATTATCATAGGATTCTATTTTTTTAAATTGTTCAATCCCATAATCTAAAATGGAACCAATAAAGTGAATAAAAAATAAGAATTACCATTAATAGTAAATGGCGCGCTACAAAGGGAATAGCAAATATAAACCTCAATGTTGACCAGTATTTCACAATACAGTAAGCTACACCGGCGTTCTTTTAAAAGCGAGCATTTAATCCAGGCGAAAGCTCTGCTGGAAATATTAATTGAGCTTCAGAGCGAGCGCTCGTCCCGGAAGGGCCGTATAAGTCCGTCCGAACAAAAGCCCCAGCTTTGACACGGAGCCAGTAGCGCTCGGCGCGGTCGCGCGACACTAAATCCCCGCAGTCGGCCGCTCCAAAATCGAATCGCGACGAGAAAAGAGCCGGCCAACGAAATCACGCCGCCTTTCTTTGTGACCGCTCACAGAGCCGGAGAATCGCCGATTCCAGGGCATTACGATTCCATTGCGACGCCCGCGGGTTATTTAAGCTTGGCGCGCGAGCTCACTGTGTACGTGATGCTTTAATTGCGCTGTGGAACGCCACGGAAAAAATGGTAAATAACGGATGACGAGTGGTGAAACGTTACTAACGACTAGAAATTGGAAACCATTTTTATCGTTATCCTTTTTTACGCGGAATTTGTTTCTGCTAATGAAAATTTAAGTAATAATTAGAATTCTGTATAAGCTCAACTCTCGTGAAAATTATGAATTTGGCACATTTATAAATTTCTTATAATTCTTGGTCAATGGTATTCTCTGATTATTTCATTCATAGCTGATTATTTTATTCATAACTACAATTCACTAAAATTACTTATATTTTCATTAATTTTTGTTTTATTGTGCTCGTAGAAATTGTTGTAGGTGTAGTAACGAATGCATATAGATAAATTCAGTACACCGTTGGAGCTTAATCCTAGGCCAAACCTGTATTATGTATGCGAAAACGTAAGGAAGATTTCTCAAGCGTCTGTATACTACGAGAACATCATGCTAAAGTGATTAAAGACTTAAGAATTATTAATTACCAACTCCTGTCAACTGAAAATCTATTACCTTATGGAACTTATTTTAACAAAAATTATACAGAACTCTATGATTTGAAAAGATTATTCATATTGAGAAATTCTATTAGAGACGTAACAAATTGTAGAAAAAAATAGATTTTCCGATAGTATAGAATTCAGGGCTTTTGTTTGATTACACAAACAAAACTAACATGATTCATTTCCCTTATCAAGTTGATATCCAGGTTAAAATAAGCTCCTGCACTAATAACAAAATTTGTCTATATTTCAAAAGCATTAATTAATGTATGAAGCATCTCAATGTATGTAAAGAAGACATTATCATTTACTAACTGTATAACTAGTGTACACATATGAACTATTAATTAATTTTGTTGTATAAAGTTGATAAATTTTCATGTGCACGAATATTATAAATAAAGCTCCATGCACGAGCTTAAGACGCGCCAATTCGGAGGCGCAAGTGAGAGACAGGAAAAGACAAAGAGCAATCACAACGATTGTAATCTCTGCGGTTGACGCACAATTACCGGGTCGAGGGCTCGCGCGACGTAATGCCCGGGGAAAATAACCAATTTCAGAGGTGTTCATTGCCGCCCCTCGCAGAAAAGCTAGCCGCGAGCTACGCGACGCGCGCCCGCACACGCCCGAGCGCGGGGGCTCTTCATTGTTCGCCCCGTTAATGAGAAAGTCGTTTCGCGCTCGTCTTTTTCGTCATAATTGCATTCGCCACCCGACGCGAACGCCAGCCCCCGAGACGCGTAATTATACGCGGGGAATTTCGCGCGCGTACTCGCGCCACCTCGATAGATTCGACGCGCGCGGCCGCGTAATCGGACGCTGTCAGGCCGATTCCGGCGACTCGTAAAACGGCTACCTTTATTGCTTGTTTAATCAACTTCGGCTAATAGTTTAGCCGGCCCTGGATGGAGGGGCTGGAGGGAACGGATCATCGATTCGCGTCGATTTGAATTCGCGGCTATGAAACGTATATATGTATTTCTAGTTATATTCGACTGCAATTTTCTATTGCCGATGGTCAGTATTTATACAGTGCAGGCAAATAACCAAAATCAATCCAATGATATATCGTTATTAATACTTTAGTTGAAACACGACTGCAAAGCTAAATATTATTTTAGCCACAAAGTGACTAGTTAACACAAAATTGTGAAATTAGGATCACAAAATTATCATTTAGATTTAGGTTTTGGATTGTAATCAAAACTATTAGAAAATAAATCACAATTTTAATAACAATTTTTCGATGTAGCTCACTATAAAAATGATCTTAAATGTGAACCACATAAACCCAGTCGATTCGGTTTAGTTAAAATATATAAAAGCTTGTAATTTAGCGCTTAATTTTAATTATTGAGGTATCAGAGTGCATTTGTAACTAGCAGAAATAAATTTGATTACCGTATCATTTGCATAAATTACTGCAGTGTTTGGAGTGCGTGTTATTGCAAGTAAGCATAAAAACCTCAACATTAGCATACATGCTATTTTTCTTATTCACATAAAACTGCAGTTAAAGTTTAAATGCTCATTTGCAGATGCGACACAGCCAGCGCAATATCAAGTAATCAACGATTGCACGAAAGCGATCGTAATTGCAGACTATGTACAGTCGAATTAAAATTAATCGGCTCTCGCAATTATCACGTTCTTTCCGCGTTTCTCGCAACTGCACGGCCGGAGCAAGTATCCGCTCAGATTTGCTGTTTGTCATTCAATACCCCGCGAAATTGCTTACTTTTCAGCCCGGCGATTTGCTCCTCCCGGATCCTTCTACATGGCTTTTTTGCCCATCTCACGAATAACAAGTCCGAGCAATCGCCTTTAATCACTCTGATAATCCAATTTGTTGAACTGAATGTCGGCTGTTAAACGAAGTTGAAGTTAACTTAATTATTCTTTTCGACCAATTAATTGTTTGTAAAAAGAAAAATTTGATAAGATATTACAAGTTTATTGAGATATTAAATTATCTCAATGCATTTAAAGTTTTCCTATTGGCAAAATAACTTTTTACTAATTATTACAAAATTAATAAACAACTACATGTTTACAAATTAAGTGTAATAGTTTTTACTGCTTTTTAACCAATGGTAAAACAATATATTTCATAATAAAACTCAATTGTAAGTTACGACATAATTCGAACAAAGCGAGTAAAAAGAGCGATCAACTCGACCAAGGTAGAAAAAAAGGATCACCTTTCGCGTCCCAGTGTAATTGCGATCTCCTTCGAATAATAAGATGAGTCAGTCCGATTCCATTTCCTTCTCCCCCATCGACGGCCACCTACGCACTATCTGCACCGTAAAGAGTCGTTTAGCCCTTTTTGCTCCTTTTCCCCTCTCTCCTCGGATGGAAAAACAGCCCGATGGACAAAGAAACTTCGCCCCGCCGCGGCGAAGTCAATCAGCGGGAAAAAGCAACAACGAGGAAGAAGCCCGCGCGTAAGTCTGCGGCATGCGCGCGGGTCGCCGGTGAAGATTGCAGCTTTCAATTCTATTATTCGCCGCTGCCTCCAAGTCCTCCCCCTCGCCTCTCGGCTTCCACTTTCTTATGCTCGATTCTTGAGTTTCGTTTTATACCACGATCGGGGATTCTCCCTGAATTTGTGCGAGCGCTGTTCCTTCTTATCACTCTCGGTGCGTTTCTACGGCTTTCTTGTTTGAAGCCTATTTCGTGCCTTTTTTGCTTCTTGAAATTTTTAGATTCATACTGATTTAACTAGAATTATTTGCATGTTTCTGTATCTGATTTTCATCATAGACTTGAGGCGAACACAATTTAGTAATTTTGCAATAATCTAAAGAAACCCAGGATCGTGTTTAAGATAATTTACAATCCTCATTTAATGTGCGCGATGATCAGTCGAAAAGAATTCGTATAAATTTAAATTTTTATTTTGACTTTACAATCATCCCGTTGCGATTTCGCATCCCGTAATCTTAACTCTCACTTTCATTGTCGTTTTATTCCAGCCTTTTCTCTGAACCCAGTCTTTATTTTCTCACTTTCGTAGTTTATCCCTTTCCTGCCTTTATCTCCACCTCTATCTGCGTCTATTTTATTTTAATACTCCTTTGTCCTGGTGTGCGAATTATGCGCGGTGAAGAAATACCGCAAAACAGATGGTAAAAAGAAACGGCAAGAGAAAAAGACTATCCTCGAAGCTTGCTGGATGCACTTGGCTTGAGATCACGTGTTGACGATTTAAAATTGTTCCTGCCTATAAACTGCAATGTGTCAATTCCGTATGTTTTTGTAACAATTTAAATAAAACAAATTTTAATTCGTACGAAGAAAGTTTTTAGTTTGAGTGTTAATTTGCTGAAAGAGTACTGTTTTCAAAAGGCATGAATTGTGGTTATTTTTTAAAATTAAAAACCATTATCAATAAAATTGATTAAATCGAGTAGCGTTAAATTACTCTAAATCAGCATAATAATACCCTGAAAATCGAAATATCGAAATTCAAATGTAATTTACCAAGTAATTGCCAATCCATTCGTATCTCAATCAATTGTAAACCTCTCGTTTAATTATTTATTAGTTGAGAATGGGCGTTGGAGGGTTTCGCGAGAGAACGAGCGAAAATTGCTTTGCCGGAAAATGATCCGTTTGGATCCGGGAGTGCTGCTGATGAGAGCTCGGGCAAAAAGAACGCGGAGGCGAACCTCTCGGAAGGAAGAAGTAACGTAAAACCTATAAAAAAGGAAGAGGCTCGGAGAGAGAGCCGAGGAGGAGTGGGTTTCTGGAGAAGATATCCTAAGAGAGAAATAGGGAGGGGAGGGTGGCGAGGGGACGGGGGCAGCGGGGGAGAGGTGCAGTAGGACGAACTGCGCAGCGCGCCAGAGAGTGGCAGGAGATTGAGTGTGAAACATCGGCCCATTCCTTTCTGAGCTTCCAGCGCACTCTCCGATCGCTCGTGCGCTTCTCTCGCTCTTCCTCTTCCTTCCTTCTCTTTTCGTTCTTTCACCATCTTTTTTGCGCTCTTTCTCCATCTGCATCGCGCTCGCCGATGCAGTTCGAATGCTTTTAAGTAAAATCCCAAAATTTTGCGAGAGAGAATAAAATGGTTCTTCGGACGCGGGGTTATTCATTCGTGTAATCACAAACCACTTTTAAATAAATTACTTTGCAATCAAAGTTAAGTCAATTTAGAATATATTAATCAATAATAATACAATCAAAAACTTTACTTATTCAACTTTACATAGTTGCATAAAATTAAAATTGAGATCAGCCAAGAAAATGCGCGTCTTTATTCTAATTTTACATTAAACCCAGCTCGAGGTAAAATAACTCAAGCAAATAGCTTTAATCGATATTGAAACTCTAGTTGAAATTGATCTTTTTGAATCGCAGCGTGGTTTCAATTAGAAGTCAGCTGCAGTCCATTTAGCTTACCAAAATTGCAAGTGGCGTATTATCAAAGTTAACTAGCACAAAGTGTAAGAAGTACGTGATATCGCGAGAACCAATAGCAGCTTTGGGACTCTCTCGCACTCGATAACGGAACGATTGTCGTAATGAATCTTTCTTTATGGGGAGCCAACTTTGCCGAACTCGTACATAATCTCACTTATCGCCGATTTCGGCGACGCAATCCACGCGTCATCAAACATTTCATCGGATCGATCAATTTCTAAAGTGGCTTAAAGCGTTTATCTTTGAAAACTTTAAATTTATTATTATTTTTTATTTAATTTACAAAATCAATCGTAAATGACGTATTGATTCAAGGAGATCAAATGCATTAATAGAGAAGAAAAACTAGTGTGAGATTTAATATATCTTAGAGAGCGATTAAAAGGTACCAGTTAATTGATATACAAGCCTCACGAAGCGTGATGGCTTCATGCCCAATGAATAATATCACGAAGTCGTCACGGGAGCCGTATGCACAGCACGAGCCGACTGTCTAACCCCTTTCCCCTCCTGTTTCTCTCCTTTAATTCACTTTCTTGCCTCTTGAACGCGTCGAAGCGCCGTGCAGACACACGGAGTAACTGACATATCCTTTATTGAATAACATTTCCAGAAAATTGCCAATTAACTATCGTAATGGCTTATTTGATGAATTTTGTGCGTTTTGGTAGCGAAGCTAACGACGCAGGACTAATTTTTCTTCAAACTTTTATGCAGGTAACATAAAAAATAAAGATCAGCGCCAGTTTCTACCAACATTTTGCCGACTGTTCGGTTTGAACACCGCTTTGCGGTACGTAGTGGCTAAGAATTGCAGTTTTTATCGCACCATAAAGTAACATGTCGGAGAAAATGAAAACGTCAATTTCTGAAAAGGTCGCAAGCTATGTTTTGATTAACTTAGTAAAGCAATTTATAACAGAAAAGTTTTGATTACGATAATTGGACAAAATATTCGTATAAAAAGATATGTTTAAAAGAAGGAATTTAAATGTTAATGCTCCTATGACTAA
>JAXIUT010000021.1:7111944-7137389 GCA_035586675.1 Eurytoma californica | reverse complement strand
CGATAATTGGACAAAATATTCGTATAAAAAGATATGTTTAAAAGAAGGAATTTAAATGTTAATGCTCCTATGACTAACTAAGATACTTGTCGAGCTCTAGTAAAATAATTCACAATTCCCATGTCTTTATTAAACTTTACGATCAAAAGTAGTATAGAAAATCAATAACCACGGTCATATAAATATACTATTTGTTGTTCATACGTAATTTATTCCTTAGCCGATAGCTGCATGCATAAATTCAATAAACTGATTAAATAACATTGTAACTAAATTCTGCAATATAGTTCGTTAAGTTAAAATTAAACTTTTCTATCCATCTATTACTTTAAAACAATTGTAAAAATAATAAAATGTCAAACAATTTTATGTTCCCGTGACTTTTATTACAGAATTACACCATATAAAGTCCTGTCGTTAGACCTCTCCAATTTCTCAGAAATTTCTACCCAATAACCCCGCCTCGAAAAACTATAAAAAAACGAATTTCAACGAAAGCCGCCACGACTGCGTGCACCTTTTCCGCGCGAATTCCGCAAGAGCCTATAATGGAAGATCACAACCCCTCAGCGCAAGTCCCCGTAATATAAGTCTTGCGAGGTCCCTGGTCTTGGCCGGCGCAACGAGCTATACGTCGCCTGCGCCTTCTGCAGGGGTGGCAAATTGTCACAGTCAACGGTCTCCCTTGTTCCTCCGCTCTTTATTACTTCTATCAAGGTGGACCCGCTTGATTTATACAACCACACATTTTACCCAGGCTGCCAGGCCTTTGCCAGACGGTGACTGCTCGCTCGAGCTTTGACTGATGACTAAGACTGGTTACGCGGAACGTGATACCTTCAAACAATCGACGTGTCTGATTCTCGATCAAGTGTTACAAGCATTGCTTTTCTAAGAGTTAGCATATTTTTTTCTGAATTCGACCCAGAAACAAAAAAGATAAGCAATCCTTAATAATTATCAAAGCCTGTTAATAAACTTCAGAAATTATTATTAAATGTTCTCAGTTGTGATTAAATTTTAGTCAAAATTGAAGATAAACTATTAATAAAAGTAAAAAATTTGTATCAAGAAATAATATATTATAGAAGTACATTAAATTTTAAAACCATTACAAATTTTAATAATGAATATCGATCTCTACGCGAAATAATTGATGGATTAATAAAGTAAAGGGAGAGTCCATTAACAACCTAAAAATGCGTTAATAAAATAATAAAGGTACCGAGCCACCCATCGTGTCAGCGTGTATACAACGTAAATCAAATTACTTAATCCATGAATACTGAAGTTCCCGTAAATAAATCAAGAAGCTATATCTGGTACTCCGTCCTCGTTGTAATCCTCTCTAGTCATCTCTTTCCGACATCCTCAAATATTAAAGCATTCAAATCTCATATTGATCGTTAACCGACGTGGCCTAGGCGTACCATGGCGACGTACTTCTCGGCTTAGTCAGTGCACTCTGAGCGTGCACGCGTATTATTGTTATTGCTATTCAGAGTGAAGGAGAATCGGATGAGGAGGGAGGAAGATGGAAGAGACTAGCGGATCCCTAGATGCTGCCTGGAGTGGCTCTTGGAGGTCACGCTGTAACCGGCTTAAGGAGGGTATAACCCCACGAGCTCCTTGCCCTGGCATAACCACCGTTTGCTCCACGGCTGCTGTCGCCACTCCTGTCGCAGGATATTACGGTCAATATGACCCCCCACCCTTTACTCGCCAGGTCCCTTCGCGCGATATTGTCTTCTGCCAAGGTAAGCTTAAAAATTTATAGGCGGATTTGTATAGGAAGAAAAATTTGTTGCAGTAGATTGAAAAAAATACTGCATTAGCTGGCGGGTACCTTCAAGTTTGATTCGTGAAATTAAAATATTTTTCATAACAAAGTGGGAAAAAGTTTTTTTGGCAAAAGATTTGTGGTCATGTACAAAGAAAAACTGTCCGTGTATCTCGTCAGGCGACTTTATACAATGAATTTATCTTTCAAATTATTGACACTTGTATGAAGAAAAATGATCTCGAAACATTTCAAATAAGGAAGAAAGAGGGGTCTAGAGGGAAATGTACGTAAGAGTTATTCCAGAAGCTCGGTGCAGAGCACGTACTCGCGAGGAAACTGTATCTGCAGTCAGTTGTGAACGACTTGGTCAAACTCGACATCGATGAGTCTATTATGTAGCGGGTGATCAGTTGCTTTACTTCCAAGTCCGCAAGCGACGCGAACTTCACTAGTTCAGAATTTCTTGCGGTCAAATTCGAGACAGCCGCATTCACGAAAGGCTCGATGATATTTAGTGCTTAATCTCCATGCGATTTCCTGACTTACTTACGAAGTAAAATAATGTGGTGTAAAAGAAAATTTTATTTGCCCAAAAACTGTAATTAAAAAATAAATATTTCATTATGCACGCGAACACTAATAAGTTTGCAAATCTTTAAGAGAAAAAACGTCGTAATTTCATTCTTCTCAATTTTTTATAAAAAAGTAGTAACATTAAATAGAATCCGTAACTGCATTTTAATCCAAAATTAAGATACTGTACTGTTTCACTCAAAACAGAAAAACCATCCAACTAATTAATTATACGAAATCACAAATTAACAAAGAAATATAGCAAACACATAGCAAAATCGGCTAAATAGAGGCAGCAGACGTTCAAGAAAGTGGATAATAGAGGGAGTGCCCCGAGAAAAGCTCACGGGCGCAGGCGGCCCGAGCTTTGTTATCCTAATCAAGGGCCTCCCATGGCAGGTCGCGGTTTAACGCTGGACACGCGACGTAAAAGTCCACGCGGCGTTGGGGCGCATAAATATCGCGCGCGAGCGCAGCCAACTTCGCTCCCGGCTCTCGGTGCCCCGCGCAATTACGCCGTGATTTACAGCAATGGAGGAGGGGAATGGGCGAGGGGGGTCGAAGTGCGTTGAACGGCCGTCCCGCGCGACTACTTGCGTTGCGCGCTGGAAGGCGCAAATGCTCACGCGGTGTGTTGCGTAATCGCGAATGACCGACATCGCTCTTCTTGCACCTCCCTGTGTTTAGGTGTACACTGGGATGGGTAAGATTTTTATTATGACAAAGGATGGCGTTGTATTTACCAATGCTTCTTCGCAGCCACGAATTTTTGCACGAGTAAAAATTTGAATTATGAGGCTTGAGTAAACTGGTAAGTGAAAGAGGAAAAATGATGATCTTATTTATTGTGACTAAAGAATGTAGAATTTAAAGAATTGTTTGAATCAAATTATCGAAAAGACTATGATTTTAATAATACGCGATTTATGCATTAAATGTAATTTTAGGTTTGAAATAGTTGAAATGCCCGTATAAAAAATTATTTACTTAGACTCGAAATTAAACGCAATAATGATTGCTGGTTATCTTCAATAACCAGATACTTGAAGTGGTCGAGAAACAATAGAAATTCAGTCTCGTAGTATCGATCGTAAAAAGGGAATTATATCCGAAACAAACCAAGATTTTTCTCATAAAAGTTAACCGAAGCCATATAGGAACGCGAGGAGCAAAGAGGGGGGCGAAAGAAGAAAAGAGCAATCAGGGTAAAACTCCCTTTCTCTCGGTTTTAATAGCGGGCTTTTTTCCTTCTTAAAAACAATATTTTTGATTTATGCGTCCGCAATATCTCGCGAGCGACGATGGACGAGAAGAGGGAGCTAGAGGCGGGGGGAGGGGAGGGGGGTAAATTGCCGTAGGGGGGGTTCGTTCGGTACACCCGCGTCCTCGGCAGCCACCGAAAGCGAAGAAGCGGGGAAAAAGGGTGGAGGGGGCGGACCAGCCGGAGGAGAGCGCAGCCCCTCGAATATTGCGCGGTGAAGGTCAACGGCGCGAAGGGCGCGCCGCGAAGCTTATTGCCGATGCAGGAGTGCAGCCCGAGTCGAGTGGGGCGGCCCTTGATCGTCTGATTTATCCGGTACGGTGGCCGCTCGAGTGGGCCACTCGTTACGTTTCGCGCGTCGAAGGAGGCGCGAGTGACTCCGCGAATATAGCCCCTCTGCGCGGCGTCTTCCCCTCTTCCCCTCGGCGCTTTTTGTCCCGCTCGACCTTTCAGGAAAGGCTGTTTTACGATCGCCCGGGACACCGGCATCGTCCTCGCCGCCGTCGTGTTCTCGTAAATCTCCCCGAAGTGCCGGGGCGCGCGGTACGACTAAAAAATGAGACCATAAGCGCCGAAACGTAAATGTCCGCGTGAATCTTCGGGAAATCTTCGCGCTTCGATGCATATTCGCCCCCTCTCGAGCTTTTATGAGCGCCGACGGCCGGGTTGTGTGATTAAATAAATACGATGGTCTTGAATGACACCTGTCTGTTCTATGATGCATTGACGAAACGTAAAATAAGCAGATAGAAATTTGAAACTTTATAAAATTTAGACAACAAACTTCAGATATATGTACTTGTAAGAATAGTTTAGATAGAAAATATTGTTTTTTTTTTTCATTTGCAGCCTGAATTAAAGATATAACAGAATCAATAAAGGAAAAAATAATTCAATAATAAACCATCGACGATTCATTTCCCAGAATAAAACTATTATTCAAATATCTTTTTATGCATGTTGATAGAATCTGTACCACGCATCACTTAAAATTATTATAAACTAATCATGGTAAACTCGTTTCTTTAAAACGTCTAGGGTGATGAATGAAAAAATCTCTATTAGAGAAACCAGAAAACCGATTAATTTCCGTCTTTTAATACGACGGAATAAGTTAATTTCCATATACTGTCAAAAGCAAGCGCCTCATATCGGGAGTGATTCGTTATTTGATGCACAGCAAAGGCTGAGGTGGGGATCCTCTTTCCCGGTTGCGCGCGCGCGTGCAAATTCCCTTTTTCCGGTGCACTTTATCCGTGCAATTCCTCACTCTAAGTCAAGCAAGAGAGCTTGCCTTTTAAATACGCGACAACTTTTATTTTCTTCTCTTTCGCCACCAAGGAAATCCCTTTGCCACACCTACCCTCCCCTCTTCTCCCCCTTCCATTTGCAGTTCGAGTAGGTGGAGTAAGACCGTTAATGAAATTCGCTTGGAGTCCACAAAGCTGAGACTTTCTTACACTGACGACTTTCCCCCTACTTCGACGTCCCCGCGCGCTCTTCTTTCTTGTCTTGGTGATTTTCTTCGCGGTTTCCATCGCCCGGCAAGATTGCTCAAATCCCGAAAAGTATTTACGAATAGCTTCACTTTATACGTGTTTCAATTCTACATTATTCTATTTTTACTGTTTATTTGTTTTTCTTTCGTTTTAACTTGATTTAAATAAATTAAAAATAACTTTTTATTTTGTATAAGACTTTTCTCTACTAGCACTTTCTTAAGGAGTCAAAGCATATTTTATAGCTCCTATAAAATATGACTATAGTTTTTATTGAAAAATATTCAACATCAGTTTGAGTACCATGAAAGTTGAATAAGATCTCTAAATTTATAAATTTATTTGTAGATCCAAGACGACAACGAACGAGGTCATAATTTTATGGCAACGGCTCGATATTCGATAAAATTGAAAGCTTAGTTAAGATAATCAATAACTAAGCAATAGATTGTCAATACGATAAAATGGAGATAAACGAAGGACGTGAACGTTCTATAAATGACTTAAAATGTTTTCCGTTCATTTAAAGCCTTTTGATTTGAGGATTTTCATAAAATTTTAAAAAGAAACTCGGAGTGAGAAACTTCTACGCAAAAAAAAAGAAACTCGGAGTTTCGATTTTCTAATCCACAGTAATTACTGTTGCCGACTGTTCTCTTGAAAATCGCCGGTCATAGACGCGGAATGGACGTAGAAACAGACGAAGTAGTCGGAGCCGGGGCATTAGGAGCGACGATAGAGAAATAAAGGCAGGACGAGGAAGTCAGCAGAAACTGCGCGGCGCGAGAGGGAACGAGCGGGCCTCGGCGCAGATAAGATAAGGAAAGGGAGAGAAGTCGCGGCATCATCTTATAGAATTCGCTGTCCGGCGGACTCCGGGCGCGCCGATCCTGGAAGGCCATTCGTCGGTTAACTGCTCGTGAAGTCGCCGACGCCCGAGCCAACTTAGCCGAGGCATTAACGTGCGCGGGAGGCCGGCTACACCGAGCTCTGGATTTATCGTCGGCTGTTAATTTTCTCTTCCCCCCCTGTTCGAGGAGGGACGCGACCTAACGTCCGAGCAAAGGGATGCACAACCAGCCCATATACGGATTCTCGCGCTCTTATAGGCCTCGGCGTTTTATTGCAAGCTCGCGCTCGCCCGGGCTTTCCTCGTTTGCGGAAGTACCCAGGAAATGCTCGACGTTGCGGCAGTTAATGCACCGACCTACGGAGAATTTTTTATGGGAATACAATGCTCACGTTATGCAATGTACACTAATGTGGTATATCGATCCACAGAAAGAGGTACTCTCCTTTCGTAAAATACATTTTAGAAGCTGTTTTTTATTTGATATTGTATAGATTCAAATAGTGAGATAATAAATTTCTGATAACAATATAAATACTTAAAGGATTTTTGAAGATACGACAACATAAAGCATTCATTTTCTGATAATTAATATTCATTTAAAATGTTTTTTAACGCAGGATTATGGAGATTAAATTTGAACGTAAAGGTTTTGTAAAATTCTATATAATTCATTCAATCATTAGTTTAAGAACAAGAGAAGATATTGTAAAAATAAATAGAGGAAGAGGAAATGAAGCGAGCATGAGTTAAACATCAGCCTCGAAATTTGATTGAGCGCCAAGAATATCGGTCTACACCATACAGAAGAGGAGGAACTGGCTGAGGGATCCGAGTTATAGCTACTCTTTCGGAGAACGAGAAGGAAACAAAGGGTCTTCACACGAACACGTTATTTATATACTTCTTCAGTCGGCCGATGTTATTGGCTAGGACGTAACAATGGGCCTATGAGAACCAGAAGAAAAAGTAGGCGCGTTATCCCTCTATCGCCACGACTTCACGAGACAAACTCAAATGGTCCTGAACGAAAGTAAATAGGTTGAAGAATGGAATACAAGAAAGGTATTGTTTATAGAAAATACGAGAGTAATTTTTTTTTAAACATTTAAAAAAGAACATTTTTAATAGATTGTGTATTATGTACTTTTCTATTTAATCCTTTTTATGCAGAGTACTGGGTAAATAAGAGACAATTAGAGTTGGTGTACAGTCATATGGCTATCATTAAAGTACATAAGATAATATTAGTATGAATCATTTACTTGCAAGTTAATAATACGACTAGTAGAATATAATAGCAGCAAACCAATTAAATTTTTAGTTATTCATGAAAAATTTAAAGAGTAAACAAAAATAATTTAAATAAAATGTAAGTCTAAATGCTTTTAAAATATTAAAGCTAAAAGTAATTGCACACGATTAAGTATCAGCAAATTAAGTAACTTATTTAAACAGAAACTAATTTTCAAGCATTACAGGATACAGCATAATTTAAATTTAGTATTTTTATGACGAAAAAAATTAGAAATAGTTATGAAAGTTCCTGTTACATTCTATACGAATAAAAGAAGGAATGCCGTAAATAAAATAGTGTAGCAAACACTCGAAAGGCGACGATAACCTTATATAAAAGTTCGATCGAAACCATTACAATTTTCAATCAGTCACAGTACATTTCTCTCTTAATCGCCTTAAACGGTGCCAGGCGCAGTGTGCGTAGCTCTCGAATATTGTCCTCCCGCTCTTTTCTCCGCTCGATGGCTGCGCCGGCTCTTAAAAAAATCCTACAAAGATCAGCAAACTCTTATTAAAAGCACTCGCCGGCACCGGGAGCTCCCGCCTTAGCGGCTGAAACAGCAGGCGCGCTCGGCTCGAACTTTGATTTCGAGCGCGCATACAACGAAATTAATTTCCTCGTAGACCATTAAATTTTTACGAGCGTCGGCGAATAAAATGCCGAGAAGCCGCTCGAACTCGGGCGAGCAGTCGGGGGTCGAGGGAAAAACGTGATCTCGACGTTCGCCGAGGCCTCGCACTGTTAAATCAAGGGGAAGAAAATAAGAAGAATTTATGAATGCTTAATTTCCGAGCTACTTCCGCTCCATGCCCCCCGGTGAAAACTACAGTGTTAATAATCGCTCCCTTTGTCACCTCGCGTTATTACCGTCTTTGGCTTTTATTTATATTTTCGAGCGCATTCGCGTTGCATATTTTCGAGATCAAAGCGAGACTCGATTGGATTCCGAGCGCCGCTAAATGAAATTTCGTTCTAAAGCAGTGCTCGAAAAAAAAGTCTATTAATCTCGATTAAAGACGGAAATTCATGCGAAAATGTATGGACAAATTAAACTGCTTTCAGGAGCGCTGAGTGTGAAGTCCGCGTGAAAGGCCGCGACGCAAAGGAGCGCGGGAACAAAGGGCCCGTGAATAAAAAAAATAATTAAAAAACGAGCTCGCAGGTGGTAGCAAAGGCCGTGGCTCGCCGTGACAACGGGCAGCGCGGCCGCGAGGAGTCGAACAATTAAATTCCGATTTAATAAAGCAGCCGGGCGTCGCTCACCTTTCGACCGGATCCGCGGGGCTCGCGCGTTTCATTTCGAGAACGCGCGCGGAATTTCGCGCGGAGCTTTAACGAACTGCCCTCCCCACCCACCTGCCCGGACAGATCAATTAGAGGCCGGCGAAAACGGACGCGGGGATTTTTTTAACGGTATCCATGGAGGAGGCTCGCCTTTTGTACGGCCGCGTCGCGCAAATGATTGGTCCGGGGCAGCCTCCACCCTCTTTTCCTCATTTTTCAGCTTCGCTTCGTTTCACATTTTCGACGCGGCAGCGGATTAATTAGGGGGCGATCCGCGATTTCGATACCCCGCGTTTTGGCCCCATTGTCCGACGACGCTGTGCGAGCCCTTTTTTTTGGTCGGATTAAGTTCGTTCGAAGAGTCGTGCAAAAGTGAAAGGGGCGAAATCGTCCCTTTCAAAGGGGAGCCCTCGCGCTTTATCTTTGAAAACGATGAAAGATTTTTTTAAAATGCCAATGGTTCATGTGAAATTGAGTGCGTTTGTGAAAAGGGATCGAATTAATTCATGGGTGCTTTTATACTATTCACGTTATTCAAGGATATTTAATGATCGGCGCTCATTTGTTCAGCTTAGGGTGTTTTAATGATGCTTGGGCATGCAGTCTCTAATCTAGTGAATTCATAATTATTGCAAATAAAGGCATTTCATAGAAATTAATATTTAAGCATAACGTTATACAAAAAAATGTTGATAAATAAATTTACAGTTATATTATATAATTGATTTTAAATTAAAATAGTATCTTTTTAATCGCCGTAATCAAATTCGTAAGAATATAACCATAAGTATAGTGCATTTTTTCGGGATAGTTTGAAAAAGGACAGGTGGAGTTCGGAGCTTATTTGTAAACCCGATGTTTGCCGACAGTTCAAATTTACGGAGCGGCGAGGGATCGACCTCCGTCACTCGTTTGTCGATGCGACTGCAAGTTAGGCTTTCAAGAGTGGACTGCCCGTGCTGCTAAAGGGTTGAAGGGCGGTCGAGTACAAAACCATCTTGCATGTCGACTTCGTATTGTTTCACTGCATTCTAGTCATTCTTACTTGCCTGATAAACGGCAACTGAGTCCTTCACAGCTTTAGATATATTAAGAAAAAGAATAGAAAGAAAAAATGCTGTGAATTAAAACGAAAATTTAATATTAATCCCATTTTTATATTTAATAAATTCTTTTCTTATGTATCTTTTATTTTCTGGGGACGATAACATCCACGAATATATGTATGCGTTACACAGCGAACAAAGAAGTTCATCCATCATCGTGTCAAATACAGGAGTTATCTGGATGCGGCAAGAATTTATTTCAGCTTTGAAAAAAGTGCAATCTTGTTGCATTTTTATGGATGAAGATAATCGAGAGCTTGATCCTTTTATTTCACATTTTCAATTAAAAGCATAAATAAAGAGTCCGTTCTCTTCAAATTTACATTTATTAATTTTCTTTTCTCTATAAAACGTTTTAAAAAGTTTATATTAAAAAAATCTGACACAAAGGTGTACAATCAAGATAACAGTAAAAGAAAGGAATAAAAAAAACGTTGCAGATTGTTCACGCTGAAGTAAGGTGTACACAAATGAAGAAGTGTCGAGGCGAAGGAAATGTAAGTAGAGAACAGGAAAAGAAAAAGATGGAGACAGTCGGAGGCAGCAGCGAGAATAAGAGGTATAAAGAAACGATTCGGAAGCAATTCGGTAAGTACAAGTCGATTTATGTCCAGAAATAGTCGATAGCTCACCTCGCCTCGCTCTCTCCTTCCCTCTCGCTCCTTCTCTCGTCGCCACCGCCCCGAGATAAAGGCAAAGGAGACAGAGAGATAGAGAGAGAGAGAGAAGCGAATGGGGCGGTAAGAGATCTCGGGGATGTTATTGCATGAGATCGCTGCTCGTTCTCGATCCTCGCCCATATTTCATACACACCGCCGGGTAACTGTGGAGGCGCGTACGTGCAGGCGTAGGAGCGCGGATATGGCCTATCTTACGACGTTATTTGGGGAGTGCTTCGAATAAACGCTCTCGAGTGCCATCGAAGCGTCGCCGCGCGCGCGCCCGAAGGATGGGCTAATAGTCGCGCGAGCGAAAAGAGAAGAGGAAAATGAGAGTCTCGAGGAATGTTCTTGAGATACGGCAGAAGCTTTATTTATTGAGCGCGGATAAGTGTGTATCATGGAGGCGGGACGCTGTTTAGATAGGTTTTATAAGGACCTACGTGGGATTGCCGGTATACGCTCGAGTGGATGTAGCCGTTTCACAAATTGAAGATTAAGATATTATCGCTTATTCAATTTTACTGACTAGACGTATTTCGAATTATCCCATAAATACATTTCCTATAATTAACTAAATAATTAATCAAACGGTTCTGCTATTTAATTTTTATCAAAATGTTCAGTATCAAAAATTGTTTAGAGGAAATATGAGATAAGGTATTTTTATACACTACCCAATCATTAAAATACGTCCTTAGATTTCATTAATTTCGATTGCGTTAAAATCATTATTGCCTAATGGAAGATGCTTACGGCAAAGCAGAAGGAAGTAGACAAATGGCCGGTGGAGTTGCTCTCAAACATTTCCAAGTCTGAGGAATTCATCGCTCATTCAGCTCATTTCTGATGTTGACTAATGCAAACGATTCATTCTATCGTTTGTAACTCTCGAAATACTCCCCTATCCTTTTCACTGGCACTTGACGAGCAAGTTATCCATAGAAACACGCGCGTCTCGCTAAGAAACGTCCGTATATCCATATATCGTACCTCGAATAAATGCTCGACTCAGACTGAAAATAACTAACTAGTCTCGCTTTGCAATTTTACTAGTCATAGTTTCATTAATTTTACATATATCTTTACCTTGAATATTGTTTATCATACGGAATACTCTAATATATTTTTATTAATTCCTATCGGAATTACCAGAAGGTGCATTATTCAATAACTATTACTTTGTTTTAGTCGTCTCAGCTTGCAAAGTTCCACATTGCTTATGATTTTACTTTTAATAAGTTTTTATTTTACATGCTGCATTTCTTCTTCCACTGTATACCAGAAAGAACCGTAAAATAACATCGAAGAGACTAAAAAATACCACGTTTTCTTGAAATGTGTACGTTATATCACTTTAACTATATTTTATTCAATTGTTTGATATTTCGTTATGAAATTGTTTAACAGTTTTGAGACTGCTACAATTACACATGTAAGTATTATGCGCACCTAAATCTCTACTTAGACATTGTTTTTGTTAAACAAGTAATTGACCAACACATTCTTTTAAAGTATACGAAGTTATACGAATTAATGAAATGAATGAAATAAAACGGCAAAGTAACGTCACTAACTAATAAGTAATTGAATGATGTAATTTTTAAACACAAAATATTAAAGAAAATCGTTACGAGAAGACTTTGCGACATGCGGGGAAAGATAAAATGCACATTGGCTACGCAAAGCTACTATTCAATGCACGTTCATGGCAGCAAAGACGACGCTGTAAAACATTAAAAGCTCCCTGGGCATTACTGGGGAGCTTGTGCGCCGAATAGAAATGTAACAGATAGGTATCGAAGGAAATAAATCGATTTTATACTCACAAACCCCAGCGAATCTCGCCTTTCATTCTAATACAAACGATGAGACGCTGTTGGCCTTCGCATCAAAATGGCGAGGAGTGATTTACGTACGCGAAGGGTACAATGGAGCATTTACGGATCATCGCACCTACTCTCGAGCAATACAGGAGATTTTATGAGCGTATATGCAAATGTATGTGCATTTTGATATCAAGAATCAACGATATCCATGTTCCTATTCATCTATTGTTAAATTTAGTGCTTGTTCTAAATACTGGACTCTATGAATATGTACGCTGACCGCTTATAAAATAGTATTCATAGATTCCCCTCTACACAATGCCTTTTTGTTACTGTCCATATTCAATAGTTTCTAGATTTTGATTTTAGAGCACAGAGCCGTAAAAATATTTTTAGTGCGCAACTAAAACTGTATGCGTAATTTATTAGTTTTTGAAAATTTAGCTTTGCCAGCAAACACTATAGATATTGTATAACTACTAGTTCATTAAAAATAGCACGTAATATAATTTTGCTATCGAAGATATAGTGTGATAATTATTAATAAATATATAAATTAACCGACGGTTTGTCAGAGTGGCGAAACTACACCTACACCTAAGACGTGTTGGTGTTGATCACAGATTTAATAAAGTGAACAGGTGCTACTCAAGTGACTAATTCGGTGCCCAGGCTCACGAAATATTACGTGAATATCAAATTTGAGATCATCAAGTGATACCGATACTCCGATGAAGGGTTTTTCCCAAATTGCATTCTACAGTTATGATCTTGTATGAATGATCTTGCACGAATGCGGTACAAAAAACATGTAAAAAGAAAAAGGAATAATAATGAATATACGACGGACACACTACTTAAAATTGTTATTTTTGTGACCGTTATTGTAAAAAGGAACTTTTTTTTAAACCATGCGGAAGAAGAAACTTTTAATGACTGCAATGAAGTAAATAAATTATTGAATAAAGCACATGTTTACGTTTGAAAATAGATTCAGATTTCCATCAAGGTTGTTAAAACTGTTACAAAAGCAACATTTTTCACCACTTGAACTTCATAAATTTAACTTCAGAAATGTTAATTTTATAATACCGCAGTATTTTCCAACTATTAAAACCGGTCGGTTTCACGTTAAAGAACCGCTATCACCGAAGGGAAATAAAAGAGCGCCGACTCGATCGACCCGTCTTATACGTGCAGCAACAGTCGTATAAAATGATCTAGCGCATCAGGATCCAGCTTCAATAAAGCCATGCACGCGGAACGGTCCAGTGGCCAGTTTTTAACGATCGCGGCGTCGGCGGCGGGTGCGAAACCTTCGGGATTGCCGCATCCGATATCTCGTTGCTCAGGCGACGCCGCGCGAATCGGTTATATATACTCCGTTTCTCCGGAGGTATGCGCGTGCGTTATGTTAGGTATACGTATATAGGAAGCGCCGCGAGAGGAAGAAGATAAAGGCAAGCGCCGCGAAAATTACGATCGGCTTGCCCATTAACCTAATCGTTTTCTTCTTTCCCCTCCGCGCAAGGGCTATAATGTATCCAACGAAGCGAGTGTTTCATTGTGCGATAGCGATTCGTTCCTGATGCTTTTTTCATCTATTTCCACGAGTGCTGCAGCGCCTTTATTTAGTTGTTTAACGCACGCGAATTCTGGGTTGCGTTTATTTATTTGCTATTCTTAAATGAAATAGTCTTTAGCTAAACATTGAGAAGGAGCAATGCGGATACTACTATTTAAAATTTAATGTGAATATGTGCTAAGTTATTCAGTTATTCACATTGAGGGGTATACTTCGGAAATTTAAAGACTTTTTTTTAAATAAAATTAATTTAGAATCAAATGAAGATTCAAATTGTTATTTATTTAGCAACAAAGAATTTACTCACGTAACTACAGCTTATAAATAGAAAGGATATTCATAAAAGAATACGTACCTGAAACAAAAAGAAATTGTTAATTAAAAATAAGATAGTAAAATAATAGCAGTAGTATTTCAATTTTTGTAATTAGATTCACAGTTTTATATATTTTTTAAAATATTCATAATTAATGAACGCCTTGCACTTTCGACTTTTATATTTACTCAAGTTATTTACTCTTCGTTTTGATTAGTGCAAACAGTAATACTCCTCGCGAGCATAAACTCATTACGTTTTATCATCTTCAGGTAGCAATGAAAACTCCGAGAAAGTCGCAGTTAATTAAAGTCGTCGAAAAATAATCTGCTTATCGGGCAAAGGAAACCAATTAAAAAGGGCTACAAATTTATTAGCTCAACCGACGACACCCAGTAAAATCTTCTTTACGATCGAGCGGCCACGTAAGAATTCTGCAAACGGAAAGAAAAAAAAAGCGCGAGGAAGCCGGTGAGTTGAAAAGGACGAGATTCCCCGAGAGCGTACACCTTCGCAGTTTCTTATCGCTTCGGTTTGTTCACGAGATAAGAGCGCGAGGAGGGGGGGGGGGCGAGGAGGAGCCCCGCGAACGAGCGGAAAAAGGGAGACCGAGCCGTACGAAGCCTCGGCACCTTTTCGCAAGTAATTGGGCAAGCGAGCGACCGAATCCTCGCCCTCGGAGCCTCTTTAATCTCGGGTCCGCCGAGGCTTTCCTCCGTCCCCTCCGTTAATTCGTCGCAGGTAGTTCGCCCGGACCGTTCGCTCCTTTATCTTGACATTGCATTAAAAGAGGGGGGAAGGGGGGAGGCTGCCGCCACTACCGCCGACGACCTCTGCACGCGCTGCTGCCACAGGGATCGAGATTAGCCGAGATCTTTTGCAGGAAGTTTCTTGGCCCGAACGCCTTTCATGGCGATTTTGAATCGCCCACTGGCGACGGGGCATACCGCGCTTTGCCCTCAAACTTTCCCGGAGATTTAAATTAAAACACAGTTATGCGCTTATTAATTTTTACAAGCATTTGACAAGCATTACATCTTAATCAATTAATTTAATTAATTATAGGTCAATTTCGAATTTTTTTTTGTCATATAGTTTTTTTGGAATTGAAAACCATTCAGTCATGAAAATAAACACCACGTACAAAACATTTCATTTTAATTTAATTTAAGAGAGACACTTTGCACTAGGATAGGACACTCGGACATTCAACGATTACGAAAGCAGTATCATATTAAAAATGTGTGTGCGTAAAAATTTTGGACATTCACAATAAATTTTAACTTAATAAAATACTACTCCAACTGCGTATACAATGACTTGTATATCCGAACCATTCAAAAATCTTTATCTTAAATTTCACTGAAGTCAATGATACTTCACTGTTTTTACTCGTTTAAGGTTACATTTATTGCGCATTCAAGAGCCGCGGAAGCGTAGTAAATCAAACAAAGCGTAAAAACGGCATAAATTAGCTCTTACTATCACCATTTGAGTATCGTTCCTTCACGCACTGCCGCGAAACAATTGACGACCCCTCAACCGGTTTTCCGTGGGAAAATCATAACAAAAAACGCATTGAATATTTATATTTTTCATTTTACGTGTCTTTCCTTCGACGTCGAGGATAAATAGACCAAGAGCTGTAATTAAGTGCATAATAGGTTAGAATTTGAACCACACATTCAATCGCCGACTGCATCGTTTACACCAGGTAACGGCTGATGTATCTGCCTCTTACGTCCTCAATTGATTCCTCTACCCGACCACCCACGCAATCCCATCTCGATCATCCTCACACTCACGTGCTCTTCTTACCTTCCGGATACGCTTTCACGTATTTTGATATGACCACACGGATCTAGATCCGTTTACACGTATCTAAAGGTATGCCTGCAGATAATTGCAGGTTGTGAAAACTTCTATAGATAGATTTTGCTGTTATGTTCTTTTAATGTAAAAATACGCGGATTTATGACTTTTACATGCGTTTCTTTCTTTTTAAAATATTTCGAATATAAAATGTAAATGTCCTTTTTCTTTTTGTAAAAGTAACGGCTTTGCGCAATTTGAATGCGTTTTATGTTCATCGTAAACGTATTCGAGCGAAACATGAATCTACTCTCTGCATTATTCCGAAAAAATCATTTGTGCGTTTTCATTTTAATCTTAATTCTTTAATTAGCATAGTGTTAGATTATAAAAGCATATTAAATTGTATACTATATTAATAAAAATAAATAATACACATATTCGTTCGTATTGTTACTAATTTAAATTACTAGCACTAATGCTCACTTTAAGCTCGCCAAACTCGCCAAAAAAGCGAACAAATTGAGATTTTCGTATGCTAATATTATTTTCCTAATGAATGATGACTAATTATACATATCATTGTTTGTATGTCTAGTTTGTAAATATCATTTGCATTTGATCAAATAAAAAAGGCTTATTGAACCGTTAAATACGTGCGCGATCTTTTAAATTCTCTATTCCCGCAAACAGAAAACAAAAGTCAGACAAAAACACGCACGTTCCACATCCGCGTTCAAAACGAATAATCAAAACCAAATGCATCCTCGCCGTTTCCAGCGCCTGAAAAATCCCCTCGCAATAATTACGATATTCGATATTAACAAACCAGTCCAGGAAGCAGGCCGATATTTCACGTGCATTCAGCGCGGGTGCATCCTCGCCCGCGCAAAAAAGCACACGCCAGGCTCCGCGCCGTGCGTACACGCGCAGGTACAATGCGCGCAATAAACCCGTTCCGGCCTCCTCGCATTCCTCGAGATCGCAATGAGCGAGGAGGGAGGAGGGGTTCCGCGGAGCAGGAAGGCGCGGAGATTAAGCTCGAGATTATCGTGCGTGTAGAAGGCGAGCCGTGGCCCCCAGGAGTATCGTGTTCGACGATTACAAAATCATGCTGCGGCCCCGCGAGCTCTCTTTCGCGGCGGGCTTGCGCTTACGTATTTATGCGCGCGGCGGGTCGCGATGCAGCAATGCACTTACCGAAAGTACGAGGGGGAGCGAGGGCCGCCTCAATTTTGTATCGATGTTTTGAATTGCGAATAAGCGCGGAGTCGCGCGCGCCGTCGGTGGTAAATAATGTGAGAACCCGACGCGAGAAGCGACGCGGCAAGCCGAGTGGAATGAGCTTTTTCGGGATAATTTTGTTGGGGAGTTGTGCGGTGGCTCGGATTTGTTGAATTGTCCTCGATTTCACCGGTTTGTTTGAAATGTTTTATTGGGGTTTCTTTTGATACGCGGAAAAATTTCTGCGAACCTGGCCAATCTGAGCTTTGTAAATTGAGGCGAGTCCGAGAACAAGTGCACGGAAATTATTTGAGTGAACATTTATTATTCACTGGTTATACATTTATAATTCTGTTTTTCATAATTGGAATATTAAGTTAAAGACTACATTGTATTAAACTCATTTTAAGATAATTGATGTAAAAATTAATTATTTTCAATAAATTCATGATTTTAATGCATTATTATAATGTATATTCAATATCATTAGTATTTTTAAACTGAAAAAAATAAATAGGAAAATTTTCTATAAATTATTTGAATTATATTGTAAGATATACCGAAAACACAACAAAACCATAGATTTTGGAAAAATTACAATTATTATTATCAAATTTGTCATAATTATGGTAATTGCAAGTGTGATCTCCACCTTCAAGAATTTATAGTAAATTTTCTTACATTATTTGCTTCCTCATAGATAATATTACGAATTGAATAATTCATAATAATAATATAGTCATAATAATTCAGGCGCGGATCGTTATCAGTATAACTAATTTCCATATAAAATAACTTTAGAAAAAAGCAAAAGAGTATTCACGCAAACTTGTACTTTTTTCAAAAAACATCAACGTATAGATCCCCAAAAGAAACGCCTGAGCGCAAAGCTCACTGGACCAGCCCAACTCAACAGCTTCCAAAATCCCAGAAAAAAAAATCACTGCCTCGCCCCCGACCACTTTGCGCATTAGTTCCATTCGTCCCACTCGACGCGCGGAAATCCGAGATCTCGCAAGAAAAACGGCCGGGCTAATTCGTTATCGTGCGAGCGAGATTAACGGCGCTGAATGGGGCGTGCGCAGCATCGAGGGGGTGAGCCGTGTGCGCCTGCGACCGGGCCTCCCTTCAGCGCGCGCGGGCTTAAATTCGCGGCGGGGGCTCCTCGTGAATTTCGAGGTCGACGTGAGGTTCTCCGCGCGGGCGAGCCGCAGAGATGCGTGCTAGCCTCCTGAATCTTTGATGGCGACGAGGGTCGGGCTCCCGGCGAACAAAGGCCCCGGGCTTCACCCCCCGCCCCCTCGGCGGAGAACACGAGGCGATCGCGCGGGGCGGCGGACCGGTGTTACCGCGGCTACGGAAACGTCCCGGCAAATATACGCATGACGCCCGACGCTGGCGACCGCTCGAGAGAGGGCCGCGGCGCTTAATTGATCGTTATAGCCCGGTTACGCCGGATTATCGGACGCCCGCTGGACGGACGCGGCGGTTTATTGTTGCTGCATTTTTAAAAGGGAGTTTTATCGCTCTTTTTTGTCTGGCGCGTCGTCATAAGCGGCGCGATAATTAATAAAAGCCTCTCTCATTAAAAAATATGCGCTTGGTTTAATTATCGAGCGGCCTTTTGTACTGACTGGCGGAATGAAAAATTTATTGCTCGAAATTCCCTTGGGTGTGCCAGATGAGTAGCGATTCCGTTTTTACATCAATGTTTTTATTTACGAAATTTACGAAAATTTATTATTCAATAATACAAACAGCTTTTCTGGTTTTAATCACTGTAAATAAAGATGTAGAGGATTTTATTTTTGCAGTTGAAATATTTCATCAATTGTTTTACGCGTCACCTCATTCTCCAATCCTTTAAATTTTACATTTGTTTACTGATTGGAATAATTATCAGATCAACTGTAAGTCGCGACTTTTATATTGCAATGTTTAATTGTGGTTAAGTCGATACTATAGTGACTATTATAGAATTTTATTCGAATAAAACATGAAGTTCAAGATCCATGACGAACAATTATCCCCTCTTAAAAAAAACGATAACAGGATGTGGTAAATCATTTAACGTAGCGACTCGATTGGAATGTGAAAAAATTAATCTCGCGAAGCGTAGGTTATTTTGCCAGTGAAACAAAAAATTACTTTCACGTCGATTAAAATAATGATCTCGAAGTAAGATAAACCTCTAGTGTAAAGCACTAGGCATAACCACACTTGATCCTTGCGTAAATAATCTACGAGTCGACCATGATAGAGCAATCAGGAAATGAAGCGCGTTCAAAAATTCATACTGTAATCTCGCGCGGTATCTCCTAATAATTTTGACGGCTCATTTCCGCAGCGCAAATCACCACGGGCTGTATAAGCTCTTTCGAAATCGACACGACCTACATCTCGCTCGTTTCGCGCCGTCGCCGGCTAAGTCGACTGGATTTTCCTCGCGGGGAGTTTTGAATAATAACCTGAAAGGTTTAGGGGTGCGAGCGAGCGGTGAAGAAGGCTAAAATGCCATTCCGCGCGGTGCATTTCGGCTTTAAGGCGCGACAAACGATCCCGCCGACTGAGCGATAACGAGGCCTCTGTCTGGTCGCGCGCGCGGAAACGCTAACTCCCGTCGGCGGTCGGCGCGCGGCCTCCGCTTGCATAACACAAAGCACGGAAACACCATGTGAAATCGACCGGCGCCACCCTCCCGCGAGTAAACCGTTCGCTAAATCTTTGTTCAGCCGTTTTCCAGACCGAAAAGTGGCTGCCCGCTATTATCGCTGCGATTTTAGCGAAAAACAGTTTCGAGTCTATATTGGAAAGTCCAATAGAGGCTGAACAAACTATAGGGCTTTATAACGCGGAATAATTTATGAGAGTTAATTCTTTTGCACTAATTTGGTAGGTACAAATGGTGGCATTGATAATTAGTGATCAAATTTTTGAATTATTTGAATAGTCATTACTTTTATTTTCAGTAATGACTTTTTATAGCATGTAAGAAAAATTTTAATAAAGCAGCAAAACTACCACGTAATTTATTCTAAATGTGTTTTAACAGATTCATGTAGATCATTTTTTTTTATTGGAATAATTTAAATTTTAAAGCAGTAATATCCAGTGCTATTCATATTTCCTTAAAAAGTATTTTTCTCTACAAAAAAAATATATAATTTTTATGAACCAATTTTGGGTATGTCAATCATAAAATAGAGTAAGTTTATAACCTTCAATATAAATAAACGTTTATTTATATCGTAGATCATAAACTTACTCTGTAAATCTGAAATATTTAAACTTCGCATATTCGATATAAATATTCACTTACTGAAGTTGCACCTTTTATCTTTAAATGAAAATATTAATTTTTCACTTATTTTATGTGAAATTTCACATATTTATATACATAAAAAATTTAGTCACATGTAAAATAAGTGAAATTTTCATTACATTTAGAGAGTAATATAATAGCAGCGGAAATCTTAATTCTCTATAGAAAAAGAATTAAGAAAAAAAGCAAGAAAACCATTATCCTCGAACTTAAATTCCTAACAGCCTCCCTCTCGGCCCTCGTAACTTCCCCAAGACGCGGTCGCTGATAGGAGACAAACTATGTTCCAACTATTTAACGATAACGCGAAGTAACGAGCCGCTTCGTTTATTCCCAAAAGAATTTCCTAGATTTATTATTCTCACATTTTCAATAGTTTTCATGAATAGAATAAAAAAATTAATCTTAAAATAATGAATTAGTCAAGTATCATTCAACCAATTTTTTTTGCGCATCAAAACAATGTGTACAGTTGCTATTACTTATAAATGTCCCACATTTTTTTCGAGTATTTATATAAAAAAATTACAATATGATATAGTGATTTTTCAGACATGGTACTTTAAAGTTTATTCGCAAAGATTACTTCAAATTAGAGAAAGACAATGAAGACCAAGATTCGTAAAAATCCTCCGACCCTTAACCTTTTTCTTGGGATTACAAGAACTTCCTTCCAGTCGACACGAGTGCTCGGTAAAAAAATTTATAACAAGACTTTGTTAAACAGCGCTTTAACCGGGGAAGAGAAATATTTAAAAGTGAACACCTTTTATACGGCGCGCACGTGGCCGAGAAAGTGAGAAAAAGGGAAAGGCGAAGAGAATTAAAAGTTTTTTCTCGCGGGAGGGTAACAGCGCCAAGATTATTAAGTAGGAAATGGCGCATCAGAAGCAGCGGTGAGGGTAAGTGACAAGGAGGTCGCTTGTTTGAGCAGTGCGCATTAATGATTGTGCAGAGTAAACTGGCTTTCAATTACAATGGTTAAAGGAGGCTCGCCTCGTGTCGGGGCCGGATAATAGCCGGAACACTCCCACGTAAGTAAATACACCAGCTTTTTCTGCTATTAAGGAGAGTTAAAACATTTAATACTACTCGTTATTTTTTTACTAACTTTTCTTTGTTTTCTTATAAAGAAAGCTTTGTATTGCACAAAAGTTTTGTGTTTCAGTTTTTAACGAATCTAGGCCCAGAGAGTTTTAAAAATATTGTTATCGTCAAAACAACGGTAATTTTCAATAAAAAAGTTTCTCTCCATGTGCTAGTACATAATTATTTATGTGTACCTTAAATTTCAGCTAACGAAACCAGATAATGAATTGTTTAATTAACTCACAAATTATTGAAATAAAAGATAATTATTATAGATAATAATGTAATCGTCTGATCATTGTTAATTAATGTCCAAATATTCTCGCATTTTAAATTGTAATTTAATACTGATTAAATAAAAATTAATTAAGTCTTAATTAAACGTTTCATAATTAAGCATAGAACAAGAAACCTTGAACTTTCTTATCTCACAATGAAAAAAAATTAGCAAAATAAAGTATAAAGGCGACAAACGAAATGGCGCAGTCTTGATGAAAACGATGGCAGGAAGAATAAGTTACAGCAGTTGAGTGGGATCGTTGCCGGCTTACCGAGCCGCGCCAGGGGTTCGGGGGTGAGAGGTGTCAAAGCGGAGGTCTGCAATTAAATGAAGAGGTGCGAGCCACCAATAACGCGACTGAGATAAGTTCCTTTAGCCGAGCTGCGCGGGCGACTGATTAAATTTTAATCCACTTCTAATTAGATTTTTCCGCGCGGAGCAGCGCCAGCGGAAGGTAACACTCCTGGCTCTCCTTTTTCCTTCTCGCGCGAAAGGACAGCCAGTGGGAAGGGGTTGGGGGCGAAGAATCAAGACTCCGCTCTGTGTGGGACGGCAGGGCACCTCCCTTCTTTTCCTTGCTAAAAGGATTTATTTTAATCGAAACTTTTTAACGAGGATCGGTTGTCGGACATTTTAATGCCATTAGCGCGAGGAGCGAAGGAGGGAGAGACTCAATTTTTCGAGCGCTGAAGGCATACAGCTGAAAATGCCCGGCAATATTGTCCTTGACAGCTTTTGTTTTTAAAATACGACCTCTTTGAAGCTATTACGTTAAATGGGGGTTAACGGACGGGCAGTGTTTATAACTTAGTGTACTAATTAAAAAATCGCTGATGATTATGAGGTTTAAAAATGACGCGGTTTCACGATTTTTGGTTATTTATGTAAAAAAAACAAAAAAATGAAGTGACGACATTTTTGATGATGAAATAAATGTAACTCTGAGTCGCAAGTATACATCTTTACTTGCATAATAAAAATATATAGAAACTAACTGAATCTACTAATGAATAATGAAATTAATATAAAGAAATCTAAGAAATTTTTCTCTGAACAACTCGTAATCATCATAACCATTAGGTTATATTAGTAAGCCACGTCAGCACATTTCAGTTGAACGTTCAGTTAAAAATTCTGAAATTCTGAAATTCTAATAGTCAGCCTACTGTATGATCACAAACTGAAACGAACATTTAACTTATGCACTTAATTCTGCACGAACATGGAAACATTTTGACCAGTTTCCTTCAAACACCCGGCCAGAGTCCAGCGCGGAATAACAATTCAACGATGACTCAAGCAACGAAGTCAACCACCTCGTCAGCATCGACGGTGCTTGCATCAAATTTCACGATCTCATCTCCGCGCTGGCGCGGCCACCGAGAGGAGCCTCTAACACCAGCTTTCGTTCCCCGCAGCTTCATCGTAATAGAAGGAATCGAGATCGAATGAGAGCGAGGGACAGGGTGGGAGGGGGGAGCCGGGACTCGACCGATCTCTTAATTGAATTAGCCGCCCGGAATTAGCAATTTCAGATTAGCCCTCCGGGAGTGGGGGGAGGCGAACGAGGGAAGCTCGTTTTCCTAAGCGCGCGTCCCGGCCCACCTTGCACTCCGGTCGAAAATCTAGCCCGGCTCCGGCGTATCGCTCTTTGCGGCTGGCAATTCGGCCGGCGCAGTCGGACTCGTCGGAACAAAGTCGGAGTGAATAACTTTTGTGGGGGAGGGTGGGTTGGCGGGCGGCGAGAAAAGGGGGCGGGACGCGGGAGGGAAAAAAAGTAGCGGGTGCAGTGGTTTTGCGTGCCACGGAGTTTCCGGGGCTTAGCAAATTTGCCGTCCGGCAAACTTTCTGATTGATTTAAATCTTTGCCCCAGGAGCCGCGCTGTCCGTCTTGTTTACCGGGTATTCGATTAGGGAAATTGATTTTCCCTGAATGCATTATTTACATTACCTGTATTGCATTAACTACTCGTGCGAATGCAAGGAAAATCGTATTTCGCCGCGCACTACCTGTAAATGAAATAGTAACGGTGTAACTGTTCGCAGGACCAAGCGTAAGGCATGAATTGACAAGGGTTCATTGTAATTATAGTGAGATTTGATTACAATGGTTGCATTTATTGGTTGTAAGAATTTAAGCAATTTTTTCAGTAATTTTATGATTACAACCAACTAAATTGTGGAGCGCTAGCAGTGTCTCCGAACGCCTAGCCACGTATCCATGAGGTCTTCAAATGGCTCGCATACATTTAAGGCAGCGCACTCGTTACCGAGAAAGATGTGATAGAATCCTTCTTTATATAGATAGAATATTGTACATTGATTATATATCTACAACTAATGAAGTACTCAATGCAAATGAATTGAACGCTTGGAAGTTTTTTCAATAATGTAGAACAATGAACAGTCTACTGAATATTTTGCGACTTTGATCAAATTAATTTTATAGTTTTTTATTTCAAAGCAATTGCATAAAACTTCAACTGCACATCAATTATTTTCAATTTCAATAAAACATCACGAGAAAATTAGTTGAACCACCTTAGGGCCTGCATGAGCTTTTAAAAATATAACTATTGCTTACAATTAATTAATAAGTAGATTACTTTTAGTCAGGAGTAATGGTTAATATCAGAATCATTACTTTATAACTTTTATTGATGAAATTTGGAAACCGATTATTATACAATTTCGCATTTATAAAATGATTAAAAAGTGGTTAAAAAATAAGTTATCAAAGAATGAATAACCCAACCTCTTGGTATAATCTTGCAATCAAAATAAGTAAACACTTTGGAAAAAATCTAATTTGAGCCGCTGAGCAAGTATCGATCGTAATCAAACACCCAATATCTAGACGTCCTGGAAGTCCGGAATTGCACCGCCTAAACCTCCCGATACCAAATACCAGAGGCCCCGAAGAAGATGAGTCAAAGGTGAGGAGACTAGGGGACGACTGCGAGTGATCGAGGCTCAGTATTAGCGGGTAATAATATCGGGTAACGACTGCTACTTCAAGAGCGCCAACGACTTAGGATCGTATACCAAGACACGCACTCGGCTCGTACACACCAATACATGTATACCAGCAGTGTCTCCGAGCTTGGGGAGATGGAGGCTCGCGTTACAAACTTAAGTGCGCCCGTAGCGCGCTCCCCCAGCGGACGGAAAGGCAGCCCAAGACGGAGGTGGAGCCGTTGACCGAGGAGAAAGATAGATGGAAATCGCAATTATCGATAAACTAATTTCCGGTGGAGATTGATCGCCGCACGGTGTCTTCCCTGCGCCCTAGTCATTTCGGTCGCGGTAATAAACCCCGCGCGCTTTCAAATCACCCGGGAGATTGAAGGTGACTGTGCTAAAAGTAGGTGTTAAGAGCTTAAAAATAGCTTGCTGATAAATTCGGAAAAACGTTTAACAATCAACGAAAATATTGTATTTTTCTTCCTATAGGGACGAAAATTCGAGATTCGTCCCCGGTTTTTCGGAACGAAAGTCGGTGTTCCCTCCCGTATTACGCGTCACCTAGCGCCACTTAGTGGCCGAAAATAATTGAAATTTCATTTTTAATCTACACGAATATAATTTCACTTTATTAAAAATTGCTAATGATTTTAGTAAAAATTGCTAAATACTTTAGTAAAAATTACAAATCACTTTAGTAAAAATTAAT
>JAXIUT010000021.1:7096134-7111844 GCA_035586675.1 Eurytoma californica | reverse complement strand
GTTATCTTAAATTCCAAATTCAAAATACACAATTTTTGCAGGAAATATGTTATTATATGTGTGCAAAATCTATATTTAGTTCTTTTTTATTTGGACAGTTAACCCGACCTGAATCGGTCATCTACCATTCACAGTTGAAGTCCCCCAACGTACCCTCGCAAATACATCATACAAGCAAAGGTATAATACGATTTTTTTTAAATGCCATCGCCTTATGGAATAATCGCTGGTTAGAAGACTCGGTAGTAATAGCAGACGGCAATGTAGCGAATGGGGCCAGGTGCAATTAAACCCCGTCTCTAGTCGGAGAGTTAAACGATAACAGAGAATGCGCGACTTAATTGCTGCGTGACATACCTGAGAACGAGGGACTTTTCGAGGCTCGCACGCTCCGCCGATGCTAAATAGCCTTATTACGCTTAATAAAGGTGATCGGAAAGCGAGAAGCGCGACTCCGTGCAGGAGGAAATAAATACGTGTCGTGTAGGAAGAATCGGTAATCAAGACTGCCATTCGTGTAATTAGACGGATCAATTTTTTGTACGCACCAATTCATTTTTTTTTTAATCAAAATAGAAAAATAAAAATTTAATAATATTTGCTTGATTTCTTAAAAAAAATATCGTTATAGTGATAAACACATTTTTGCTTCAAAATAAATAAATATCATATTTTTAATAATTGCATTATCTTAGGAAAAGGAATTGTAACTTATCGAACTTAAAATGTATTATAGATAATAGTTGAAATGCAATTATTTTATCAACGTCACCAACATGACTTCCTCCATATTTGATCACGTCAATTACGGAGTTTAGGATCGATTACCGTACGTTCGTCGTCGGAGGCTTAGATCAAAGGGATAAGATGCATTAGCTTAATGCATCTATGCACTTACAATATACTAGTTCCCTAATCCGATTATTTGCACGATGGGGGAATTACAGCACCGGTGTGAAGCAACCAACTAATAATTTATAATTTAATGTATGAAATTTCAGGAACTAAATCTCCTCTAGCGTGTTAATTTTCTTTAAATCGAATCTCACAATAAAATGAAAAAAAAATTACAAATTTCAAGAAATTATTTGTTTGAAATGTTATAAGAGAATTAGTAATAATGACGATCTTTAAGAAAATAATTAATTTATTTTTAGAATTTTATAATTTCTTAGAACTACAAATTTTATTTCAGTCAACTTCTAATTGTATTTTATACTAGATATTCTGGCACATCATTATAAGATTTTAATCTTTACTTTAATAAAGCCTCCTTAGACGGATGCGAAATTAAACAGCGGGATTCAGCAATTTTTCGTTTATTAAAGTAAAACCGAACTTCAATTGTCCGAAATACATTAAAGCCGTTCAGCGCAAAAGTAAAGGTCAGAGGAATAACCCGTTAATTAAATTTTTAATTAATATTTATCAGCCGAAACGGCCATTCGTCTTTAATAAGAAAAAAAAGCGGAGGAAATGGACGAGCGAGCGAGAGGGGAGCTGGGCGAACGAACCGGGACACGGTGCAAATAATAGGCAAACAGCGGCAGAGAGCAGAGGGAAACTTGGATTGCGCGGGTTGGCCGGGCCAAGTCACGGCCCGGCGCTTCGCTCTCTCCCCTCCATCGCGCGGCTCTCCATCGCGCGTGCCCGAAAAAAATTACCGATTTACATAATGCAATGTCTGCGCCGTCTTCCCCGCCGTCTGCTCCTCCGCCCCCTTCCTTCCTTCCTTCCTCCGGGCTCGAGGAGCGCCTACGGGGCCGGCGTTAAAACGCCGCCGCCGCCGCGATTCCGAAAACCCACAGAGCGATATTTCACATCCGCGCACGCAAATTTCCCACGGCGCCGCGCAAAAATTCGGATTTTACACGATAACTCCATTATACGGTCAGCGCACGTTTGATATACACGCGGCTTCGCCTGTATAATCGTCTTACGAGCCCGCGCGCCCGCGAGCGTAACTCGCTAAACTTGATTAAGTGATTTTGGCTTCACGGATATTTAACGACACTGCTGTTCTCGAGGAGGATACCCCTGCTTTTTTAATGCACCGGTATACAAGCTATTTGTTCGCGAGATTTTGGCGAGATTGTCTAAGTAACTAACGCGCGAGTTTAGAAAAGAAGCGGCATTTAAAAATGCAAAAGGAATGACGATTTTTTGTTCATGCTTTGCATAATAATAGGGAGGGAAAATGCAAAAAAGCCGAGGCATGCCTCGGTGACTCGAAAGTACAGGGCAAAGTCCTGGACGAAACTTGAAATTGCAATCAAAAGCTGCCTTCCAGGAAAGACAATTCGATTGCTTAAGTAGTGTGCGCCGGTCTCCCCTCGACACCTTTCTGAAATATGCATAAGCTCGACTCACCTGAAACAGAGAAGAGGAAAAGAGCGTTGTTGGTAAGCGACTTAAAATGCAAATTTAGCTATGCGCTAGGTTCTATTGTACCCGTAAGCAAGTAAGAAAACTCAGGAATGTGCACGTGAGGTTCTCATACGCTACGATATAGCGGGGATTATCATCAACAATGCACTTATTATTTCTTCCTTCGTTTTCAAAATTACAAATGTGCTGGGTGAGTCATTCAATTTTCAAATGATTATTAATACTCTCAACTTTATTGGCTTATATAACAAATTATGCAATAAATTATCTTTACAAAATATATAATATCTAAATTAATTTTGTGTAATTAAATAATTTTAATTGTTAACTTTTGAACGTATGATTGCATATAGAATTCTAAATTGCAATTAATTCTGCGAGACATTGCACAGGATTTTTGTGGTAGCACCTGTGGAATGTCCTGCCAAGATATCGTGCGTGATATAAATACAACGTTTTCCTTAAATTATTTTTAGATCCCCCCTATCGAAATTTCAAACATTGTTATGCAAAAAATGCCTGCAGGATGTCTTTTAAGGTACTCTTGCAAAAGTGGATCATGAAATTATCACATATTCTATAAGACTCAAACAGGCAACAGAGAATCTATAAAAGCGTGTATATAATATTCATTTTCAATTAAAAGGAAATTCGTTAATACCGCTGCTAAAAGCTTAAAAATATCGCAGGCCTCTCAAAAACTAAAATCGAAAAAAAAACAGTCAAACGATAAAAGCGACTCGATGTCCGTGCATGCGTTCGTCGGCGTTAAAACGGTGGAAGTGATAAATGAAAGGACATTCAATTTGTGGCCAATCAACATTCTTGTTCCTGTCTCTCGCATACCCGGCATCAGTCTCGTTCGGACCGCGACTGCTCCTCTTCTCTTTCTGTCGTTCACTTTTTCACGCACACTTCCTCCCCCATTCGAGGCATAAGTCTTAGCATTCGCTGTCCCCTCCTCTCGCTCTCACTCCTTTACCCGCCGCGAATCTCGGTCGGGTAAGCCAACCGGGGTCGCGCTGTACACGAGCGAACTCGCCGGAATCTCAAAGTTTCGATGAAAAAGCGCGAGCTTACGGGCTTGATGAATTGCTCTATTATGCATTTTATGTAGAGCTCGCGTACGAATAAAATTTCAATTTTTAACCTGCTGCGACAAAAGCAACGGGCTCACTGAAAATTTATTTCTACTTTGAGGGCACGTGTACACAGATACAATACAAAGGTGTTTTGGGGACGGAGGTTTATTTTTATGAAAATTTACATTTTTTCGAAATCATGCA
Organism: Eurytoma californica; assembly: GCA_035586675.1. Classification (NCBI taxonomy): domain Eukaryota; kingdom Metazoa; phylum Arthropoda; class Insecta; order Hymenoptera; family Eurytomidae; genus Eurytoma; species Eurytoma californica. The sequence goes on along the minus strand of JAXIUT010000021.1, from coordinate 7,108,170 downwards.
AGTTGGACATTATTAGTCAAGTATGAAATACGTTTGTAAAACCTTAAAAACATTTTTTTTCTTTATTATCTCTTGAAAATATATATGCAAGTGACTAAGATTTCATGAATAAAATAGTCTAAGCCCGGTGTGTATTACCGATAAGAAAAATAAGTCAGTAGTAACAGTAAACAACGGTTAGACATGCATCAGCATAAATTTCAGCTTCCAAAATAATTGAAATACTTTTGAACATCAATCGGCGATATTTCCACAATTCTTTTAATAATTTAAATAATTCATTCAAAACAAAAAACATGCCATTCGTGATTATACATGCACACGTAAAGCGTAAAAACCCCAAGGCTTACAGTAAAGGAAGAAGAGTAAAATCGAATTTTTACTTTCAATATGTTTTTTATCGGTAAAAAAACGGGGAGACGTCGATAATTCCCGAGGATTTCCTTTACCGGTGGGAGCGCGAGCTCGTCGGAGGCTGGCGCATATAAACGAGGCAGACGTTCGTTTCGCCAATGAAAATTTCAAAGGTACGCGTCGTTAGTTGTCAAACGCCGGCAAAGATTGATTCAGACCAGACGCAGGGTAAAAGGACCGAGCGGAGCCTCCGTAAACACGCGGCCAGAAACAGACGGAATCGAAGAGCTCAAACGACACACGATGACGAGAATGACCCGAGACCTCGGCGCGAGTGTCGCGCCGCGCCGGGATCAAATGGTTAGAAGAACAAAATGAACTTGGCCCCCGAGCAGCCAAGTCACGGGTACTTTACTAATGCAATTCTGTTAATTAAATTCGTCTCGGTGTGCCTTTACTGAATTTGCCTGTCTACTTTTTCTAGTTTTTTTGGCGGATTACTGCATATTACAGTTTTTATTTGAATGTAACATTCATGATGCTTTTATACGTGTATATTTTTAAAATGTTGAATATTCTGACAGCAGACTTTTCGATTCTAAAATTCGTCACATTTTTAAAATATTTGACACATTAAAAAGTAATGGATAAAAGAGTGACAGGCGTGATGGACGGGAAAATTCAAAAATTTTATTTTACTACATTTTACGATAAAGATAAAAGCTCTTATTACGATTATTGCTTTCTACTTTGATACGTAGAAGTTCAATTTTATTTTGGTAATATTCCTTTTTCAAAAATTATATTAATAATTAAAGGTAATTTTTTTATGAAAAAACTAGTTTTATAGAATGATATTTAAAAAAGATATTTTTTGTCATAATGTTATTTAAATGTGCGATTTGTTTCTTTATGAATTAGGTCAATTGATCGTCAAAAACTCTTTTAACGCTGAATCTAAACGACGCCTGCGACAACTGCATAATGTGCAACTTACGTAGGAAAGAGAGAAGGCCAAATTTATGGTTACTCACCTTGAGCTGCGTAGTATTTTCTGCGGAGGAGAGTGAATGAGAAAGTAAGATAGCCCGGGTGTAATGTAAAAAGTTGAAAGATAAAATTTTAAAGCCCTCGTCCCCGACCTAGGATTGTCTTAAATAAGATAATGAATTAATGAATAATTTCCATCGAGATTACAAGTTCCTTGTTAACTCTTTTCCACAGAATTATTTTTTTCATTCATTTATAAATAATTTGTTGAAAGGTTGCAAAATTTATTTCTACTAGACACGATGGGATGCAAATGTTTACCGTTAACTTGCTTTTATTAAATAAATAATATTTTGACATTTCATCTCAATTTTGAGAACACCAACAACTGCATCATCCAATGTACAAATTGTAGAATACGTGTTCATAAAAACGAACAATCAAAATTATCTTCTTTCGTCTTCGTCGGGTGTTCACAGCCTGTTTAAGAGGCGATTTAAGTTTGAAGACTTTTAATCCTACTTTTTAACAAAGATTTTACGAACTTTTACAAGTTTTATTTTACGAAGCTATTAGAACTTACAAAGGATTTTGAATCTCTTAATAACCCCTGTATACTTAATCCATCAACTGCGACCAATGTCATAAATTTAATCCTTAAAATAATTTTCTAAATCTTCACGATTTTTAAAATGCCCCATTCCTCCCCAAATTCTTTGAACTCGCTGGCCCGTCGCCTACTCTCGGGCGTAAATCGTAGCAACAGCTCCTCGAGAAACTATGCACCGGACCTTTAGGCCTTTTGCATAAACGACGGCAGTATCCTCGGCCGCGCTTAAGTGTCGCCGTCGCATCGCATCGCCGAGCCAAAAGCTCGGCCTATGTATAGGCAGCGACGAGATGCACGCGCATCGCTCCTGGAACGGGCTGTAACAACTCCTCACCGGGCGCGAGCGAAACTTTCCGCGCCGTTATCGGGTATACTGCGACGATCCTCTGTGTTGCGGCGATTTGCGCCGCGGATGCCTGCGCCGTCGCCCTTGCGAAGCCTTTTATTGCTTTGGCTAGTGTGCACTTGGGCGGCCGAGCATTGTTTCCGCCTGGCGAGAATGAGCGCGGAGATGGTCACGACGCCATCTGGCAAATTTGCTGAATCTACACTATTCCATGTTACTGTTCAAATGGCGCGATTGTTTTCTTTATAAATAAAATTATATGGATGCGTTACTTTTATCTTGGAATATTTTCGACTGCTTACTTTCTTATAAATTCACTATCGTCAATGAGGTTTCATTGCGCGAATTTCATGATATTACTGTATTGCGATAACGAAACAGTAATAGTAGAAAAAGATTTACTCGTTTCATTTTTTATCCTTTATAGGAATTCTGGAATTTAAACAAAATTTGAATCTTGTATCAAAGGTTTGCAGTACACCGTAAACAATGAAAACAAACTAACACTCTAATATAATTCTTTAATTCTAACAATTCTTCAGAACGACACTAACAATTGTTGCATTTTTCATTTTTACTAAAATAATAGATTAATTAATACTGGAAAAAATTTAATCTGTTTTAATCACTTCAGAACTATCTTACCATGACTTAAAGGTTCATTTTGTAAGTCTGCAAACTTAATTTTAAAGGCGATTTGAAAGAAAGGCTCGAATCAACAATAAAAAGTCTTTGAAAGAAGAAGCGTAACGATGCTCACAATTGCTTCTCTCTTATAGCCAAACAATCGAGATGAAAGTACTATTGATTTCCCTGAAGATGCAATCGTCCTTATGTAAATTCGCACTTTTCAGTTCGATTATTCTCGAATCGCAAAACAAAATTACTTACGATCAACAGCAATTTACTCCAATAATAAAAGAAAATAATTTTGTATCAACACTATAAAGAAAATGAATTAATTTATTAATTTTTTACAATAATATTTTTTTAAATTATATTTTTTTAAATAATATTTTTTAAAATAGCTTAAAATATACTTAATCCGCAATGTTTTATGTATTTCAAGCAGAAAAGCATATAATATCCCAGATAAGAAAAGGTTACGAGGACGGATCGATCGATCAACAGGAGGCGGACCCAATAGATTGGCAAGCAGCGTACACAGGCATTGTCTTCGCACGTCCTTGCGAAGAGTAAATATCACGACTCCTTATCTCCAGTGCCCAGGCGACCTAGGCGGCAATTCGTGTGTTTGACTTACTCGTTATCAGTCATGCGTGCCGAGACCATCGAGCGCTGCCGATCGACTCGCATAATGTGATGGCTTCCGGACATCAATCATTTTTCCGACGAGCGCAGTGTCAGTTTGAAGGGAAGAAGGAACGAGAGGCTGTTTGGAGATTAGAATTTTATCGTGCCAATTTAGAAGCGGATGTATTTATTCTCGTATACGTCAGATTATTTTTTTACTTTTGCAATTTATTATCATTTGAATAAATTTTATTTTCCAAATTTCCTAAGAAAACTTATGGATAATAATTCTAAAGTTTATTATTTTACATTAGAAATTTCTATTGGTCAATATTTTACATAAAAATTGTCATTCCTTTTGCATTTTTAAATGCCGCTTCTTTTCTAAACTCGCGCGTTAGTTACTTAGACAATCTCGCCAAAATCTCGCGAACAAATAGCTTGTATACCGGTGCATTAAAAAAGCAGGGGTATCCTCCTCGAGAACAGCAGTATCGTTAAATATCCGTGAAGCCAAAATCACTTAATCAAGTTTAGCGAGTTACGCTCGCGGGCGCGCGGGCTCGTAAGTCGTTTTAATAGAAAATTATTAATTTTGAATTGTTAGTATTGGTCAAATTTAACAAACTATCCGTGTTTTAATAAATGATAAAGTTGGAAATTGCACAGTTGCTCATGTTGTTGATTTTAGTTTCAGGTAATAATAAAAACAGAGAAAAAAAGAACCCGCGTATCTTTGCAGTAATTTATCTGAAAATCATGAACTTTTTAACTATAAAATTTGCTCATTGACCATGTTACAATTCCAAAAATTCATTAAACTATTACCAATAAAATATAATTTAACCATTTCCAAAAATGTTCGTCTTACCAAAACGAAACGTAAAATGGGAACGCGAGCATCAATTGGGACAATTTACCCAAGTTAACCGAGCTCACACAAGCGCAAAAGTCCCGGGGAGTTGAAAAACAGCGGGCGAGCTTTTGAAGTCTGGCAAACTCGGGCACGAGCCTCGGGGCTGCGGCCGCGACCGCGGCAGCCAAGTCTGCTCCCGCGGTATCGAAACTCGAACGCCGGGGCAGCGATAGCTCCACGAGATACGCGAGCCTCGGATATTACACCCCGTATATCGCTTATCGCGCAAGGAAATCGACAATCGCCCCGAGCGCACTGAAGCACCAATGAGCAGCAGCGCTGGTTTCCCCCGCTGCCGGTGCAATTCCTGCGGCGTTTCGCCGTTAACGACAAAAATGTTTTAACTGCACCTTATGCACAGTGGATTTGTTGCACTTTTTACGTCTTGCGTGTTTAAGGATGTTGTACGCGGAAAGGATTTTCTTACGAAAGCTGCCCTCTGGGGTGTTTTAAAGTTTTGTAAAAACAAATCTATTTCCGACATTGCATTATGATAAGACGATTAGTATTAACATGAGTATTAAATTCAATCTTTAATTCCATTCATTTGAAAGGTACGTTGCATCACGAAAAGTAAAACTTTGATCTTACTATTTAAATAAAATATAACAATACAAAAAATTGTATTATACTATTTTAATTTTAGACCTACGTAATCAATTCATTTTTATTTTTATTTTAACTTCAAAGATAAAATCTAAAATAAATGAGTTAAGCTTCAAAAAACGCGATAAGCTATGCGGCTCCGAAATGAAATCTGCGTATGATGATCGATCAATGGGCGCAGCGCACTGAAAGAAAATAATTGAAAAAACGTTGAAAAGCCATTTTTCGAATAAATGAAAAAGAGTGCGCTCGTGAATTTTCAATTGGCATAAACATTTCAATTAGCGACGGGCAAACGCAATTACGCCGGGTAGCGGTGGGCAAGTTGGCGCTCGGCATTAATTATCCCGGCTCGCGACGACTATTTTACGCGGGCGCGCGTCCCGGGGTTTTCAGGCGGCCAGCGCAGTTTCCAGCCAGTGTTTGCGTGAAATTGATACGTTATCGCGTTATTAAACGAGACTTGATACCGCGGCGACTTAGCGAAAAGCGAACTTCGCCACCGCCAAAGTGAAACGCCGGCGGTGCGGGCGCAGCGGCGTTTCGCACGGGAATCGCGCATACAAGCGCGAATATCGGGGAAACAATGAAGGCGTTACAGCGGATTTTTGTGTACCCGCTGAATTTTCAATTAAATGCACTCTTCTGCGAACTTAATTATTTCGGTAAATATACACTCCAACGCTAGAACGAATTGACCCGATGTGAAATTGAAAATTAAATTTTAATTATTGATGGTTTCACGAGAGCGTGAGTTTTTATAATTTGACAGTTGCTTGAACTTTAACTAAATATTTAATATTTTTGTAGAGATTTTGTAAAGAATGCAAACATTTAAAAAAGATACAGAAATAAAAGAAAAAAGAAAAAAATAATAGTTTCTTGAAACAATGCCAATGTTTGGTTTATCTCCAATCCATCATGAAACAATAGGAAAAATAATGGAACCTAGTAATGGTCACATCAATCACCTTTTACAATTTGACAGACTCATAAATTTTGCTTACAAAGAAAAGTTGTATATGTACTGGAAAGTGCTTTTTCGAGAAATTACGTAAATTCGATTGAAAATAATCCCCTCTCCCTTTATCTCCTAATACACCAACCTTTCGCATCCTTAATCTCAATTAATAAAATTATTTATTATTGATTTGTTTAGTAGAAATATTTTATTCTAATTTTTCCTAAAATTTCTAAAAGAATTATAAATTTTTCTGAGAAAATATAATTTACTTCATATTATTATAGTAAACTGATCCATTTTTCCCAAAAGCATTGATCTAACCACACCCTGTTCATGAAATAAATATAAAAAATGCTCGCTAATAATGTTCTTAAAAAGAATTTTGTCAAATCTACTTATCGCTAGAACCAAGAGTAGACACGCAATTTCCCAAGTAATCTGCAAAATTAAATCTCGCAGAAATTTTACTCCGCGCGCTGGCTCAAACCCCTACATATTCATTTGCGAAGGATATAAGCGCTGCGCAGTTTTTCGGAGCGCGGCCGCGCCAAGTGACTAATGACTCGGTGGGGCGGACGGTGCGGGACGACGACAGGACACACCCACACACGCACTTGAACACACGCACGCAGATGGCCGGGGCCGGCCGACTTTAAATTCGGGGAGGCCTAGGGATACTGCAAAACTGGCTCTCGCCGGCAAACGAAATTACTTCGATACGAATCTTCCGTCTTTTACCCGCTGTATACGCGCGCCCCGTTTTATTCCATGATGAATATCGGGTTTCGCGCTTGGGCCTTCCACCGGCGTACGGAATATCGATTCTTCTTGCGACGGAATGTGTTATATCACGGGGCAATCCCCGTAAATTTGCTTTGGGTGGAATTAATTAAAATTTTGATAAATTTCGGACGGAGCGAAGATCGCATTATTCGGCGTAATTTGCTGATCGAACTATGTAGATTAAGTTGTAAGCACGGGGTAGCGAGGATGAAAAAAAGAGGATCGAGACTATTAAAATTCCGGCTTCGAAAACATTGCAAATACTAAATTTTGCTTGTTAATTAAACACTATTCAGGGGCGGTTCTCATTACAGTACTTTCTTGTGCTATTTTTTAACTTTTTTAATTTGAAATAACGCGTATTTTCTGTAGTTAAATAATTTTTAAGTTTTTTCTTCTTCAAAATTGCAGTATATTCAGCTTTTTATCAGTAGTAAGTATGATTATCTACAGAGCAAAACATGTATGGATATGAATATTCAATAACTCGAAGAAAATGAATAGTTAAACAAGTCTTATAAAATACACTGTATGCTCATCTGACGGTTTAATCAATCTGATAACTTTTTTCTTCTAGAGTCAACTACACTTTTTACTTTTAATCTTTAGATATTAAAATTTTCATGAACAGAACATTTCAATCAATAACAGTGAAATTTAATTAAAAATAAAAATCATATTCCAAAATTTAATTTGCTAAAATGGTTCGTAAAACATTAATCAAATAACTATTCGTTACTTTAGTTAATCAACTTTTAATCACATATCAGTTTCAATTTTTTGATCAGTTAAAATACAGAATCAAAAATAAGGTAAAACAGATAAACAAAAATGTTTATTTCCTTTCCTTAAAAAGAGTATAGCTTTCACAAGAAAGTTCTTTAATAAATGTTGATGAATTCTCACTCATGATAGTGCACTCTTTTAACTTATTATCAACACACATTATTCAGTCTCACGTTCGTTATACATCCTCGGACCCAATGAAGACTCGAGCGGTATCTCGACACTGTTTGTTCAGTATCATTAATAAAGCAACGCCGCGCAAACTAAACAAACCCAACTTTGCTTTGTCCCCACTTTTCAGACATTACATAGCGAAATTTAAAATTTGAAAAATGAATCACCAAGTACAAAATTATTTTTAACGTATTGTAACTAAAATACACTTTCCAGCCCCCAAGCATTTAAAATCAATCATGTAGCAAATCAGGAGGTAATTAACTGTGTACACGCAAAGTATAAAGTACTCGTGTGCCCAACACCCCCGATAACATCCTCTTTCGTTCTTGTACACAGCGATTTCCGGCTTAGCCACGGCTCCCTCCATCATATCCGCGAGCCTGCAGCCGATGCGTCTTAATTAGCGGCGCGGCTTTCGCCCGGCGGCCGCGTCCATACATTACGGGACGAAAACCGCCAGACGTCCGACATAGCGTTTACACGCGTACGCGGCTGCGGAATCGCGCGGAACATGTGAAGATGATGGCCGTGTAAAAAATTGTACTCCCCGCGTAGCGCGATGATTGATGCCGCGAAGAATATATTCCGGACGCCCAGTATTTTTCGCCCCTTAAAAGCTCTTGGTGTTTCCCGGCCGCGCCCTTCGACGGTGTACGCAACAAAAAAAACGAGCATGAATTATTTATGAAGGGCCGAATCTTGCCCGAAATTTGAAATTTTTATTCGAGCCCCTCTTTAAATTGCAGAGCAGATTAGTCGCGATGCGCAATTACCGCTATTTATCTTCGGACTCGTTGCAAGTGGACCCGGGGCACTAATGATCTTTGAAATTAAACGAACGACAATGGACAATTTCGCGGATTTTCTCCCCGAGGGCGGGTGGACGACGGCGACGACGTGGGTGGCGCGAGGCGCCGGCGGCGCATTTGAAATTCCGTGCACGAAGCCGGCGAGAAACTGATTTTTCTTTTGCAGGAAGAAATCACGGCCATTAAATGTTTAGCGGCGACTTCGCCCGGCGCTACACGTGACTTTCGTTTCCGTATAACAGGCGCGGCGAAACTTACGATTCTGAATATCCCCCCTAATGGAGCATTAATGCATTCCTGCCTTTCTTTTGCAAATGCACCGTTTTAAACTGCATAAATTGACCCTCGCCCTGGAAATGAGATTTTTAAATAAACGTCCTTTAAGGAAATATGCATTTCAGAATAGTTTTACAGCCTTGAAGATGCGTTTTATGGTATTCAATTAAAAGTTTGGAATGTATTAGTGGAATTGAAATGAAAAACGTCTCTCAGTTAAATGTAAAATATTTTTAACACCATTTTTTATAGTATGGATATGGAACTCGTTTGAGACATCCTTTCCGATAATTCCGATTCCGTTGGTTGACGCGTCTTGAAAAATGGTCGATATCAAGCTACTAATGCTTCACTGATGAGCATACAGCAATCGTTATGGACGAAGTGTCTTTCAATTTGTAAATGTCCGAAAAGTCAATATACTGACTCTACCCATAATCGACGCTTCACATATATTATGGTCATTCTATGGTATAAAATAACATTTTTTAGTCATTTTCTTAGAACAGCCACATATCTCAATGTTCTTATCTTCATTTTCAAGTATGCAGTCAATTTTATTACGTTCAAAAATTCTTTGAATCTAAAATAATTTTCTACAACATGATGTGCGTAAATTTTATGAAATTCACTATTCCGTCGCGTTAAAAGAATATATGAAAACAGATGCGCCGATCAAATCGTTGGAATACCCATTCGTTCAGCATCAATCGCAATCCCGATCGGTCTCCCAACAACTCGCGCCGCACCCCGGGCATAGAAACTACTGTAAGCGGCTGGTTCGCGAAAAGCCCGTTGAAAAATGATCCTTCGATTACATTCTTCCGTCGGGCGCGTTTTCGCGCGCTTGCGTTTCGTCTTGTCGCTCGGACTACTAACGATAAACCGTTCAATCTCCCGCGCCTCCCCCGCAGCTCTCCGAACTTCTCCCGTCCCTCAATGCAGCGCTCGCACTCCCACCCACCCATAAATAAATATTGCCCGGTGATTGATCGTGCGTCGTCCCTCGCGCCGCGGGACATTCGCGCGCCACCGACCGACACACGCCCACGCGCCGTTCTCCTTTTTTCTTCCGCCGCGAGTCCTTTCTTTTCCCCGCGGCAATTTGTCATTGCCCGGCTGGCGTGGCGCCTAGCTTGAATCTTTTATGTAATTACAGAGAGGTTTAAAAACCGAGTGCAAGGTAGCTCTAATTGCTATTGAGTTTTGTTGCTTAGGAAGAACTAAAAATAAGATTGTTATAAAATTATAGAGCTTTTGTCTATGATTTGCTCTACTCGGAATCAATAAAGATTTATTAATACGACAGTCGTGAATTTGAATTATTAATCATTTGCAAAATAAAAACATGTATAACTTGAATTTTAAGTTTCTTAACAATTAATCATATAAAAATAGATTCGAAAATCTCAGGTGTTGTTTACTTCATTCTTAAGTATAGTACTCTAAGTTTAAATCTATTACTTAATTAATTTCCCGACTGTTCTTTCTATTGCCTTTGACATCTTTTCTACTTCTTTCCAATGATGCTTCTTGATTCACCATAAGTAAATTAATGTTTCATGTGCTGTTTCAGAAAATTTCAAAATTTTTCATTAATATTTAACTTCAAAATGACAACAACATTTCAATAACAATTACTAAATAGAACATTCATTAGAATGTAAAAAAAATAATAACTACTGTCCATAAATTTTCTTGTCCGACATCCACGTTAAATTGTCCAAAAAAACGCAACCCAAGCATCTTCCAAAACGAAGCGAAGATCAATCGGTTTCGCATTGGCCAATAAAGCGCGAACTCACCTCGGGCAAGCGCGCGCCGAGCCCCGGCGAAATATGAAACTGCGCGTCATCGGTCCGGTCTTTCTCACGCAGCGGCGGCGGCAGCAGCCGGACGCCGCTACCGTTTTGCATTTTTTTCGGCGCGCGCCCGAGGAATCCTGCTGGGACGGCCCTCTTTTTATTTGACCGACTGATGCTCGGCGTGCGCGCGCACGCGATTCGAGGCGACACTCGACACCGTGAACCCGCTCTGTATTCTCCCTTTCACGCTCGATCTTTCGCGCTTGTATGCACTCTGTTACGCGACGAAAAAGGGTTCTGTTCCTCCTTTTCTTTCGGGGGAACAAAAAAAGGCGGAGGATTGTTCGGTTCATTACTTTTGCAATCAAATTTAATGTAGGCTGATGTTTTCACCTTACGATAAAATGTTACAAAAATATACAGTAGATTATTTAAAGCCTTCAGCCTTTATTTTCAATTTGTTTACGGACATAAGTAAATTTTGTTATTAGAAATATATCAATCACTTATTTTTACTATTAACCTGTAAACGTCAGCATAAAAAAAGTAAGGCTTCTTCAGCAAGACATAAATCACTTAATGTTTAAAATTTTTATGATAAGCTTTTAAACCACCTACGCTCAGTCAAAGTGCATTTGTATTTGCAAAAAAAAGTATGATATAAAACATCTTATTAACTAACATTCTGTAATCAGGTTTAAACTTAAAAGCACATGGACTATGATGTTTTATAACAAGTAGTTTTTAAATATCAAATTTTATTTTATTTTTTACCTGTAGGATAATGATTATTAATACTTTAATCCTGAATAAACAAAAAATCTCAGAGATTCACTAGATCCCCCAGTAGCACGAGTCGAGAGGTCCGAAATTCTCGGGCTCGCGCGCGTCGTAATTTCGCGCGAAGTCGCCGGCGTCATAGCGACAGCGTGCGTTTGGCAAGCGCAGTCGCGGCGCTCGCCCCCGCGGGAATCGCAATTTATCGCGGACCAGCGCCGGCTGCGAATCAAGAGCCGAGATATCAACTCCTCGCGCCTGCACGCCGCCCGCGCATATACATGCAGCGCCGAGAGTTGCGCCGCGTCGCGCTACCGTTTTTTGCCCCGCTTCGCGATAACGTTCGCGAAATGGGATTTATCTGCTATCCCCTGTGCTTCACTGCGAGGATGGAGCCAGCCAAGAGGAACTACCCGGAAGGTATGAAAATGAAGTGTTTTTAATAGGAGTGCTTGCATTGAGATATGAATATTTCAGAGCGTATGAAGATTCTTTTTATGTAAAATGTGCAGTTAAAGTAGAGTTAGTTAGTCAATATGAATTTATTTATTTATGTCGGCGTGAATTCATAAGGAATTAAATC
>JAXIUT010000021.1:7042626-7096034 GCA_035586675.1 Eurytoma californica | reverse complement strand
CTTCCATTGTTTTTTAGATATTTTTCTTGAGGTTGAACAAAAATCCAAAAGATTTTTATTATGAAATTTGTTAATTAGGCACGCTTTTTAATAAAGTAAAATAAATCAATCAAATTGTAAAATTAATAAAACTCACAATTGAATTTAAGTAGTTAAAAAATGGAAATATCACCATAAAAGTAATTTAAATAGCATAAAAGAAGAATCGTAGAAAACTAGAAGAGAAAGTCGAGCTAATTTACGAAGAGCGAAGTTTGGCATCCCCTCGAGCGGGACGCACTTCATCCATTATTCGCGCGGCGACTCTCGCTTTCTCGGGCGTCTATACGCATGCCTCCTTGCCGGTAACCCTCGGCTACACGCCCGGCGTCTTACGCGTTAAGCGACGTTACCAGTGCCGCCCACAAAGCCGTCGGCCTCCTAGACGCACAATGGCCTTTCCGCTCGTCCGTGCGCGCACAATGGCAGTGGTAAAAACGAGCGCCGCGCCATTCCCGCCGATCCCTCCTTCGGCCTTTTCCCCCCGGCCCGGTCCCCCTCGCTTTCGGCCCACTCCGGAATTAAGTTTGCGGTATTATTAGCCGATTTGAATGGCCACCGAGGAATTGTTGACGCTAGACCCGACACCTACTGTCATATTTATGATTCATTACGCCGCGAGTTTGAGAGGGTCGCATCTTTACTGAGCGGGAGCTGTCTTAGATGGGGGGTGTAAGCCGCAAAGCTGATAGTAATTAGTCATAGAAAATTCAATTGGCTTTTTACGTTCAAAGTTTTTAATGGCGAGTTAGTCGTTTTTTAAAGAGTGCTTTGAAATTGAACAGATTAGAGACTTTAAATATCCTGAAAATAAGCGAAGAAATTTAATTATAAAGTAAGTAATTAATGAATTGTTTAATAGATAAAATAGTATTCTTTAAAATGAATAATCAATATGATGATTCATAAATCCGCAATTTTAGTGACACTTATAATTGCAATGATTATAAAAATTCATTTTTTCTTTTATAACTAGTTATTGCATTATTAATAGGTCGTCAAAGTGATGGAGCTCTAGTAGCTCTCTTTATTGACTAACCGTACAGGTTTAAAGGTGATATATTATAAAACTAAGGCAGCAGATTCGTTAGTGAGATTCAGAATCCCTCTGGCGGTAAATATAGTATTTAATATTATGCACTGTATCAAGCCTTGACCGAGTTTTAATTTAAATGAGTTCAGCTTGAGTGAAGTAACTTAAACATTGAATGAATTTTTAATATTCAAGCAGAGGCTCAATTGTCTTAGAACCTACGCTCGATCCAAAGTTTCTTTTTTTTTATTTAAAAGTGATGATTACATGAAATGAACTCCTTGATTATCCGTAGTGTAAGTCTGCAGTACCTATAATACAGTGAATGCATAATAAATTTTATTCGTATCAGTAATTTCAAAAGAAATTTTAACACGCCTTAGTTTTAATCAAGCTTAATTCTGAAAGTACACAGACGTTCACTTCATATACTACTAGTTTATAAAACAACAATGCAGTGACTCCAAGCGCGTTCGCGTCAAAATTACTGGGTCAAGAGAAAAAAAAGCGCAAATTGCTCCGTCGCCTTAGCTCAACATAGTAAATTGCGCGCATTAGTTTGCGCATTACCAAAACAGCAAGTACTTTTAAAGTGGAATATCACCGAGCTCTTCCGCCTTACTTTTTCCTCCCCCTCCGGCGTAAAAAAACTTTAAATTAGCCGTGTACAGGGAATTTAAGCAAACCGCAATTTTCTCGCCGCGTGTGCGCCGCGCATTGTACGCATGCAGCCGGGGCTCGCGCCGGTGTACACACACCGCCCGGCGGCGGTCCCGGGGCAAACTCGTAACAACCCCCGGGAAGTCGTCATCAACGTCGAGGCGCCGTGCATTAACGAGCGAGCGCCAAAAGTCTCGGCAACTTATTACGCGGCCGCGTTATTAAAGTACAAAACTGGGCGAAAAGTATACCCCCGGTGAGCCGCGGTCGCCGCGCATACAGCCGAGGCGCAAACTGACCCGGAGCGCCGCGGGCCGGAGGGGCCGACCGACCCGCCCCGAGGTCGAGCCGCTAGAGCCCCGGCGTTATTTGCTTCTCGACAAGTTCCCAAAGCTTAGAGCCGAGGCGCCGAAGCGACCGGGGCGCCGGTAGGGATACGCGCATTTTACTAAACTACCTTCTTTCGTCGGATGTCACGTCTAATAGAAAGTCTGTCATTGTATGAAATAATTTATATGTATATGATAACTAATTGTAAGTTATCGTAGATATATAATACGTTAAGTAAATTTTAGATCGATTATGAGAAATTTTTTATTTTTAAACAACTTAAAAAAAAAATAAATTTTCTAAACTTTTTATTTCAGTTTAGTTTACTGCAGAAAACAGAATTGATGGAGAAGTTAAGAATTGTAGGTTAAAAGAATGTATTCGTCTAAAATGTCAAATAAACTATAAAATTTACACCTTTCTTTCTTGATTAAAGAGTTGCAAGAAATCATTTTTATTTAAAATCTGCTCATAGATATTTCCAACGTATTTTCTTGTTCACGTGCAAGTGGTAACAGCCAAATACTGCAAGACGTGATTTTAAAATAATTTTTCATTTTCATTAAGTTTAATTTTTTCTTTAATTAAGTGTTCTTCTCGCACTATAAAATGAAATTATTTATGCTTTCTTAAATAAACTTTTTTGAATTTCAACATCGCGAAGAGGTCGTAACTACTGAATCTAGATTTACATATCAAATTTGTAAAATTTCTTTTTACTAATTTGCAGTACATATAGCACATCACAGTACGTCTTGAACATGAATAAACGACTAGTCGGCGTAACTACGGATAAATTAAAAGTTGAAAGATCGAGTGACCCGAGTGAAAAGTTGGCAACAATTGATAGCTCTGAATCGGCATGCCCGGGAACTTTGGCCGTTCAGGCGGGCGATACTCCGCCTCGCGATGCAGGTTAACTTGAACTCGGCGCGCTCAATAAAAAGCCGTGCGTACACCGTAGGGGCGCCGCCGCGCTACTACCTTAAAAGCTTCGCCGAGGCAGTTGTCCCGCGAAAACTTCCCGGCATTTACAGCTTTGAGAAACTCGTAAATCTCATTTTTTCCCTTGTTCCCGGAGAGATTGTTCTTGTTATGGAAAGGGAAATGAGCTGCGCCAGTTTCTTTAATAGCGCCCCGCGCTCCCCGGGACAAAGCCCGCTGTTGACAATGAAACTTAGACAATGGGATTTAAGTTGCATGGAATAATAATATCGGGCTAAATCTGCCCTCGGATTGATGAGATTTTTATCTATGCACAGGGATATAAAAAAAACTTGAGGATTCTTGTTTTCCGCTTTAACGACCTTTCTACACTTCTCCCTACTGAGAATCTTATGGTAAACGTTAAATGTTTATTTTTCACTCGACTCTCTACTTCTCACATTTTTATAATTGAGCACCCCTTCCTATTACCTACTACAGAAACTTGCAAGCACTTTATCTTCGAAGTTCGGCGAGTTTTAGAGTGTCTTAATAAAATATTACAATTTTTTATCGCGAGTTAATTCTTTATATCTTTATGGAATTAAGGCGAGAAAAAATGTAGGGTACAAATGAAGATACAGAGTTTGCGTAATAGAACGGACTAACTAGGCTAAACTTTTTTACTACAGCCTTCTTCAGGAGTAATGTATTTATAGTGCAATAAAAAGTTTTACTCGTGAAGGAAATGAGAAAACGAGCCGCGCAATGTTTACCGGATGTCATACTTAATTTCTTTTACTCCTCTTTGCAAGTTATACACGCCGTCTTACTATGAGTCAAATGACGCTCCGCTTGCTAGAGACGCAAAGTTTAGTAGCTTTTTTCCATCTTGGACATTGGTGTCGCGTCTTGACTATTTTTAAATCTTGACTTTTATTACCTTCCCTTGCTTTTCTACACAACAAACCAGAATTTCCTGTAATTAGCATGAGAAAATAAAAGCCTGTCAGTTTTCTGCAGATTTCATAATGAGGAATTAATGCCAATCACATCGATTACCATTTAAAAATGTAACAAAATTACTACGAAACTCGACTACTCCATAATAATTTTTCAAGAAAATTAAAAATGAATGATGATTGGTTCATGCATGAAGAGCCTAGTGAAATGGTGAAAATATTACTAAATAAAATTCATTAGACAACTTTGACGATATAGCCCAAAGTCGATAAAGACAGAGGGTATATGGCGAAAAAAAGATAACTACGAGCGGGCACTTTGCAGGACAACGACTTGCAAGAAAGTTTAGCGAGGCCTTTTAACGATGAGCGACGCGGGGCTACGGCGCTTGAATGTTAATAAAAGGCCGAACCTCGGCGAAACTCGAGGCATAATAACAGCGCGATTTACCCTTATTAACAACGGCGAGCGGTGGCGGCATTATCGCTACGGATTCTTCGCGCTCAAGTACGAGAGATAGAAGTGTCGAGGAGGAGGCTACTTCGCAGCTTGATTGTTTGTGAAATTGCCGAGTTCGCGACGCTCGTTGCACCCAAAAGGCGTTTCATCGCTAATTCTATAGGAAAGTACGAAATAGGAACAAATGAAGGGTATGATTTATTTCGAAATTTTTTATCTGTTCAAAAACAGACACATGAAACCTATTTCGAATCGTTAATTATTTAAATCGTCTTACTTGTATATCTTGATATTTCAAATAATTTGTTGATTAATTTTCCTATTCCAATAGAATTTTAAGAACTTAGAACTACTTAGAATCTAAAGTAAGTGAAGAAACAGCTTAATTTAATGAGAACTCAAGATATACGTAAATGTGCTATCGGAAAACTACCAGAGTAAGAGAAAAATAAATCGTAACAATAAAGTAGAGAAGTCGCAAAAAAAGTAGAAAAAAAACATTGTGACCCAGAAGGTGGGTGGGATAGGGCGGAGGGTGCGAGAGGTTGCATAATCGACCGAGTAGCAGCGTGACACCGTAACTTTGTGAGCGAATAAAACTTGGTTGTAAGTGAATCGGTGGTTGAATGGGAAGCGAACGGAAAAACGGAGCGGGGTGGGAGAAGAAGGACCGAGGGAGGAAAGTCGAAAAGTCCCGGCGAACTAGTAAATTCGCCGGAAACTTTTCTCACTTGCCGAAGCCCCCCCTCGGGGGGCCGTACGGCGACGCGACTCCGCCGAGATTCCTTATATAAGCGCGAGCTCGCGATCCCCGGCCTTACCGACAGCTCGCGCGCGATTGCGGGGGCCCAGCGAGAGAGAGCCAAATCGGCCGCTAATTGATTGAGTCGCGGGGCTGCGCGCGGCTCCCGACTGGAAATCATTAATTATGCCGTTCGATGGAAATCCCCCGTTTGATTGCGAATCAAAGGCCCGCCGAGAAAGAGACGATAATTGTTGTTAAGCATTTACCTTCGGCGCATGCCTGGCGTTCATTATTGGTGACCGAGTTCCGAGAGGGGCCATTGTGCGGGTTGCGTTTAGTGCCGTTTTACACTGGCGTCGTATCAAATTTTGCTTTGTCGTTTAAACGAATTATTAGCCTGTGGCCCCAAATGAAGAATAAATTACGTGCAATATTTCGGTTTCCGTTCGTCGTGCTATTGTTGGATTATACAGGACGTGCATGTAAATTCCGTATAGGTCGCGAATAAAATAAGCGAATAAAGCATGAATAACGATCGCTGATAATTAAGTTTTAATGATTGATGCTTGTGAAAAAATACGTTTGCGTTAGACATTGTGTAGGTCGATTAAATGAAATCAGTTGGAGCATCAAATGAGTTCATGCTATTGCGCGCTGAATCAGTAAATTTACATCAATATGACACGGTACGTCGGTGGTGAATTTTCCGTATTATATGTATTCATCTGGTTAGTTTACAATTAGCGAGTTGTATGATAGACCGTGGAAATGCTGACCTAATTGCAAGTTTCCTAGGGTTGCGTCCTAGAGTCGTAATTGCAATATCTATTAACACAACACTTTTATAAGTTTCTGATTGAGTACTAATTTATTCTCAAATAAGTAGGGGAAAGCGGGGCATAGCGGGCCATGGGGCAATGTGAACCTTCGGGGCATAGTGGGACACCCAATTAAATATGTTACATTTGGTGTGAAAAACATTTATTAACAAGTTTCATTTAATTGGGTGTCCCACTATGCCCCGAAGGTTCACATTGCCCCATGGCCCGCTCTGCCCCGCTTTCCCCTATATTTTTAAAATATTTGTTAAGAAGCTAAAATCACGCACGGAACAAATTTCTATTCTATCTGATAAGCAGACTTATAAAAAATTCATGTATTAACTATCACGCTCATGAAGGTTATATGTAATTTACGATATCTTATTTTGCATAAAAGAATTATCATTCTTTATTGAAAAGAAATTACTTTTTCACATCACTACGTGACTCAAGACGACAAATGTTCAAAATTTACATTTTCTCGAAATATTAACTTTTAATTTTAAAATAAAAAAAACTGTCTTCAAACTGTATTTTTCTGCAATGAACTTAGCATTTATCTCTAATGTTCTTTAAGCTAATCTCTGCCGGTTAGGAAAAGAAACTTTACGAAACTCGTGCACAACGAAAGCCGGCGCACGAAAGCACAGTGCGTCGAATCAGCTCTAAGTCCTTTTCTAAGTCGCCAGGCAAACAAGCAACGGCAGAAGTGGCTGTACACAGCAAAGAAAGCGAGCGCCGGGCGCGCATATTGCGGGCCTGGCCGCGCGGTGCTCGGCGGGAGAAAATTTGCGTTTCCCGTAAGTGGGTCGAGTGAAGCCGTCGGCGCGCGATACACGCGGCACGGCAGAGAGAGAAAATAAGTCGCGCTCAAGTTAGGTCAAGAGCCCCCTACCCGGTCCGAAGGGGAAGCGACGCGCGCGCGCGCGGCTCCCATGGAGCGGGGCCGACGGTCAAGTTGAGCGAACAAACCACTTAGCTCGTTAGAACGTTGATTTTGCAGATCAGACCGAGAGCGCCCCGATATACCCGCTGCTCCCGCGGCTGATGCGATCGAGTGCCTTCGATTCTCCTTCAAGCAATTATTTGCTCTTCGTGAAATAACAATTTGTAAAGCTAACTATTTAACTTGCTATAGGAGCGATTCGATAAAAGATCAGTTTCTTTATGGAAATATCGCAATTCATTTTTATCGAATTTCAACAACGTATACTCTAATGAAGTATAAACAGGGTCAGAAAAATTTTTTAAAAAATTTTCACAAATCAATGATTAAGAAAAAGGCAACAGACATTTATTATTACAAAGAAAGGTAATTCCTTTACTACTTTTTTAGTGCGTGATTTAAGTAATTTCCTTACAAAAACATTGCAAGATTCCTCGTCGATAAAACCTTGCATTATTACCTTTGAAAAGTGTAAAATCAAACGACGGTCACTTGTCGTGGCGAGCGTCGGATCAAACCTACTCCCCACAAACGAGCGAGCTCGATATCCCGTGGAAGCCGACGGCGGGCATCGGCTCGCGCCCCCAGGTGCTGCGATTAGATGACGGGGCAATTCCGCGATGGCTATCGCAAAAAGCAGAGACGTCTATTCGCCGGCGACATCGAATCGCCATTACACGCTCGGCCCGTACAGCTGGCCTCTCGCGCTCGCGGCGCCTGCGCGTGTCCTTTATCGCCTCCGTCCGTCGCACAAAGCCGCGCGTTTAATCTTTATTATTATCGGGCCGCGGGAGCGCGCGCTAACGCAGTTATATACGCGAGTTGAAAATTGTCCGGGGATGTGCGCCGGGCATTGTGCGCGCGCGGGGCCGAAGTGGCCGCGCCGAGCGATCCATACAGGGAAACTGCAGTTTCATGGAGTGTAAATAAGGGAGAGCGGCCGCCGAGTGCGAAATCCTGTTTTCGTTTCGGAGGGACCCAAAACAGA
This sequence comes from Eurytoma californica, assembly GCA_035586675.1. Lineage (NCBI taxonomy): Eukaryota > Metazoa > Arthropoda > Insecta > Hymenoptera > Eurytomidae > Eurytoma > Eurytoma californica. The sequence goes on along the minus strand of JAXIUT010000021.1, from coordinate 7,088,126 downwards.
GCGACCGCCGCCACGCTGTCCCAACTTTCAGCCGGACTGATCGTTTAAAGGCTTTAAAGTGCCGAGCGGGGAAACGTTTCCTCGCTGCCGCCCGCGTGCATTTCGAATGTGTGCCGCGCGCTCAAGCTGCGACGGGGTGAATGCCCCTAGTTAGAGCAAATTTACAAATTGCTTTGGACTAGGGAATTAAAACACACGTTTGATTTTAATATTTGATTTTCAATTATTATGGCACGTGATGATTATTCTAACGGACATTGATAAAATTAGTGGAGTGTGCGACCCGAATAAAATAAAATATTTATGCTAATTTATGATTTGAAGCTTTGATTGGCTTCTACGCTTTGCTCTCGTAGAATTACGTATAAATTAATTTATACGTATTACATTATAAATTATAATGTAACAAATTGAAGAATTTAATTTTTTACTTTGTCTACGAACGGAACTAATATTTCGAATACATATAATTGATTACCATTGTACAGTTAGATTTGATTAATTCATGGAAAATTCAACTTGCGAAACCTATTAATGAGTATTCATTTAATAATATTATTGTATTTTGATTGATATTATTGTATTTTTTTGATTCAATATTATTTTCTCGAATTATAAAAACTACTATTTTATCTACTGTTCTGTACAAAAGAAAATAAATGTACAATCTTTTGAATAAACTCCAGAATGAGATAATAAATTAATTAAATTTTCTAAAATTAAACAAATTTCTGTGTAAATTATTATTTTACCTCGTAACTTCCAATGAAAACTTGAAAATTTAAACATTCCGTAACACGCAACCTCGTAAGTAAACTGTGCCAGTGTTAACTGGTCGGTGGAAACGAGAAGAACCGAAGTTGCAAACGTAATACTCGAGGCGAGAGCGAGAGCAAATTGTGCAAAGATAAAAAACATCGGCAGATAGAGAGGGAAAAAGGAGGATAATAAAGGAGAAGAAGAGGAATGTGCGAGTACGTATGTTTAGCTAGCAGACAGTGCGCTGGCTGTCCGCCCAATATTAACTCTCGCGCCGGTAATGCGTTAAATTCTGACCACCGTTGCGTCGCTGCGCGTCGGTGCATATACCCGTGAGGGCAGACCCTAAATCTTACTCGATGCCGGGCCCTCGGCTCTATATTGCGCGAGACGTGCAGCCGACGTATTTCTTACATTATGCTGACCTCGCCCGCAGCCCGTGCTTGCGCGCGCGCGCACACACACCGGGGATAATAAAGGTCGGCCACGGGAACCTATATATTTTCGTCCGACGAAACACATTTCAACATTTTTATCGTAAACTTTAAATATTTTTCGCGGGGGCCCCAATAGACCGCGAGCTATTCTCCCGCTGATTTTTCAGCCCCAGCGATTTATCGACGCTGAGACAATGTCTTAGAGATTTCGTAAATTATCGGGATGGACGGCTACTTATCTCCGATGAGGCGCATGCACGCCTCGCCAATATAATGCTGTAATTCGCTGTCCTGAATAATATGCGATAAATTTTGTTTAACCATTTTTTTGCCTGACAGTTTCATTATAAAATGAAAAAATATCGATATTTTATGCAATCAGAAAAAGTAAGTCGAACCGTAAACTTTTGAACTTTGAGAAGCGTTTAAAATAAATTCGTTTAAAATTGAAAAGAGAGTAACTCACCCAGGCAGTGCGATAAATCATGTATGTAATTGTTGCAAGGACTTACCTGAAAAAAAATAATCAATCATTAATTATCATATATATTATTGCAAAGTAAAATTAATATTTGGAGACATAAGATTAGTAATGGTGTAGTAATCATTAATTACTTTATACAGTAAGGAACATTTGCATTAATTACTAAAAAATATTGATTCGCGGATTTCTTTTACTACATATCTTCTAAATCAACAATTTTTTCATTATAAATATAGAAAGGCAGTAAACAATTAATAAAAGAGTAATAAAAAAAAACGAATTTAATTCGATCTAAGTTTTTTTTATCCATTTTTATAACTTGATTACCTCAACATAATAATGAATACTAGTAAGTAAAGTAGAAAAATATAAATTTTTAAAATTATATTCTAACAACCGAAATGTTATTTAAAGCTACAATAAAATCTAAAGTTTACATTTGTTTCGAAATTCCAGAACATAATCGAACACTGAAATCGCAGCGCTGTGCCGGGCGAGAAAAAAGGCGAAAGGCGCATTTAATAATTCCGCGTCAAATATCGAAATCGAATTTCGATAAGCTCGCGAGCAAAACACTAGGAAATGGCGAGTGGAAAGAGGAGACGGGAGGGGGAGGCAGAGGCGAAGAAGTTATACGGAGCCGGGTTCTCGCCTTGGCTCGGGCGCGCGCATTTATCTCGGATGCACGGCGGCGGTGGCGTCGCAGCTCCGCCCAAGGCACAATGGGACGCATTGATTATTCGCCGGCGTGTATAAGCCGGGCCGAGCATTACCGAAGACTTCCTCCTCTCCGCTTCGGCCGTTATCCTCCGGTTACGCACCTGAATGGCATTCTCACCCTCTCTTGCTCGCGTAGTTAAGGATATCCCCGCACGCCTCGATCGACCGGCGGCGCGCGGAGGGGGAGGGCGTAAAAAAGCCCGCGAGATTTACAGGCTGACGCCGTTGCCGCGCGCCGCGCGCTTCTATATCGTGAAAAATCTTGCTAGTTTACCAGCTGCCTCTCTCTCTCCCTCTTTCTACCTTTCGCGTTTTGTGGAATTCAATTTTGGTTTCCCGTTATTTTTTTAATGTACTCGGAGGTGTGTAAAGTGCCATTTTTTTAACACGTTTTTGAAAGTGAAGTGGTGTCGGTCAATTTTTTAAATTTTTTTAGTGGTGCTTGAAATTTGTTACTAGAGAAAGTTTAAAATATTCTCAAATATAGTTAGTTCTCTGTGCAAGACCGCGAAATTCGCTGGAACTATAGATAACTTATCGAGGAATTACTCACTTACTAGTTACTAAGTGAATTTCTGACATCTAAACTACTCGAATTTCGAACCCTTTACCGACGTCTATTGGCCGTTATGCCCTGATTAAATGCCGTTAAATTAAATTAATGTTCGATCGCCCATCGAAAGTCGGTTAATTCGAAATTCCCAAAGCCTTAGCCGATCTTTCCGGTCCCTCGGCAACTTTTTGATTAACCATCCCATCATCCTTCAATCTACTCCTATTGCGATGCATTACACTCGCCTAACGCTCGAGCACAAAGGATTCAAGTGGAGTATACCGGCAAAATCTTTCTCTGAAGCGCGAACAAAGCGAGCGCACTGTTTTCTCTCTCTTTTATTTTTATCCTAAGTCCGCACCCTTTCTGAACTTTAGACGCGACTTTGTTTATTACTTCAATTAGTCAGGCGACAAAGGAGGGTTACCGGGTTACCAACGCGGGCCCCATTTTCGCTTTGGTCAGGCTATGCGGTTCTCCCTCTCACGGAGCGAATCAAAGCAGCGATTTTTCAGGCGAGCGCGCGCTGGACCGAGGCGTGCGATTATTCGCGCGAGCCCCGGGCACCGGCTATCTGCTGGGGATCGCGCCGAGCGTGCGAACGGAAGCGCGTAATGGTGCACTGAGCACCTCAGTTTCAACTCGTGGTCCGATCCTTCTAAAAAGCGGTTCATTATTTTCGGTCATTTCTTCATTTACTGAGGAGCTAAGCTGGATTTAGGAATCGCAATAAATGAAAATTATTAAAATGGGAAGCAAGAGAAACGTCTAGATTACTATAGGAAAAACTGTTTCATTTTTGTTCATTAAATTGTTTCTCTTTCGTGGAATAAACTCGCGTATTTAAAAGTTAATGAATGTTTCTGTAGCACTGAACGGTAAAAATAAATTTACATTAATTTTCCACAAGAGAAGCCTTAGAGCTAATGAAATTTTTTTTAAATAGCATATGTTCACTTATTCTACGTTTGTAACTCATATACGAGTGCGTCAAGTCGTCCTGTGCCGTGTCACTTGACACATTCATTTACGTTACTGAAGCAATTCTGCATTCTTCAACTCATCTTTTTTCTTACCATTTTATAAAAGACAGACGACAAAGTAATCCGTAAAATTTATCAAATTTTTATTTTTGTCAATTTAAAAATTATTACATTTTTCATTTTCATAAATTTTACCTCAAACGTACTGATAGTCAATGTATATTTTGTGCTTTCTTTCCAAAACAGAATATGCTTTTAAACTGGTTGGAGTTCAAAACAATTTTGTTAATGTAATACACATTCCTTTTTATTGCAGGATTAGAAATCAACTCAGGAACCCTTAAATTTCCGCTTCGATTTTCGCTTTATTATTTATAAGCGAAAACATCTTTCAAATCTGCAAAAGACATCGCGCTCATCCCATCCCCCGTTCATCGTTCGTCGAGTGCTTTTCGCTCCTCGACTCTCCTCGCTATTCCGCCGTCTTCCCTTTCATCTCGGTCCCTTCTTATTATACGCCGAGGAAGCGAAATACGTCGCGACCAGATCGTACTTTTTATATACGCGAGAAAAAGGTACGAAAGCGCTCTAGATCAACGTGGAGTGCGCAACGCTTGTCCTTTTATGTGGACGATGATTCGAGAGGAGCGACGTTTATTCGCGCAGTTTCCTTTTTTTTTTCATTCGCCCAGAAAAAAACGTTACCGGAAGACAGAGGAGATGAGCGAATTCAGAGAAACGACTCGTTTTTGCATGAGACTCATCGGGCTGCACGCGCAGCGAGCTCTTCACATTTTTGCCCTTTATGCATTTTGTTAATAAAATTACCGGGGACGGAGTGCGAGGAACGAACGGGGTGCATTTAAGTGGATGAATTTAAATTGCTGAACGATGACGAGGCGGAAAAATTTGAAAAAACTCCGATGATTAATTTAGAACGCGATTTTTTTAAAGTTATCTTATATATAAACGAAAAATAAATGGCATTGCGCTATTAAGTTTTTGCGTACAACAGTTGTGGAAGAATCTATTGGGAAAGTTTTCTAATTAACTTTTTTCCGATTGTTAAGTGGTCAACGGTACATTTAAATAAATAGGTTAATTTGCAAAGTACGAGTGGAAACTGAAACCTTGCAATTTTGAGCGCGAGAACTACTTGCGCAAGGCTTCCTAATTCGGAGTTGCAACGGTAGCTTTCTGAATTAACTGGGTTAAATTAGATTCTGTCTGAACGATTAAAATTTAAGCTCAATTTAAACTTAGTTAAGACGGCATTACATCCTTTCGACAGCTACAACTGACGTGACATAAACAAAAACACACGAACGGCTTGAAAAACTTAGCGAAGCTTATCACTTTAAAATTAACGTTATCTTCCAAACCAGCTTAGCTAGATGTCCGAGATTATAGCAGAATCAATAAGTGTTATAACAATCAATACAGCTGATAGAAATAGAAATTAAAATAATTGCTGTGTTTCCAAAAGTCGATTTTTCCATCATAAAAAACTTGTATAAATGGTAGATTAAACTAATTGCACTGACTCTAGAAAAGCTCAAAGTGAATTTTCCCCTACTCAAACTTTTTAATTAAATCCGAAAACTTGTAAAATCATGTAAACAAAAACAATTGGAGCAAATCGAAATCAGCAAAGAGCGCGGAAGCGGCGGCGAGAATTCCTTTCGTAAGTCTAATAAAATTTTGATTAACGTTCGCCGGCGAGTTCGAATACTCCGCAGAATGGCCAATCAAGTGTATAAACAGAAAGGCTAGACTCCGCCGGGGCAGTTCGATCGAGCTGCTGGTTTTTTGCCCGGCCCTCGCGCCGTAAAAAATCGCGCGAAATTGGAATATATATCGCGGCTGAATCTCTCGCGCCCCCGGCGTGTAAGGCGCCGCGCGGCGGGGAAAAAAGACGACGCGAAATCCCGGGCCAATCGCGACTCCCCGCGCAGCGGCGAAAAATAAAATAAAATCAGCGCCGGGCCAATTCAGTTAGCAACAAGCGAGCACCGGCCAATTACCTATGCAAATACCGTGAGCCGCGCGCCGCGCGCGCTATTTCCGAACACACCGACCGCACGACTAATTTAACAGAGGCGCCGCTGCCGCGGCCGAGAGACGAATCTTTTCCGCAGCTGCGGCGGCGGCGACCCTCTTTTTTGCGCCCATTGTGCTCGCGTCGCGCGTGATTGTGCGCCCGGGATTATGGATGTAAACTAGCTGAATCAAACAGTTCTTTGCATGATTCGAGGGCCATTTGAATACTACTTCCGTCGGTGTTTTCCGATAATGTGGAGATCGCAAGAAAAGTTTTTACTCCTTCAATCCTTTGTTGGAGGATCTTATGATGCGCAAGTTTTAAGTTATTTCGCAGTATTTGCTTAGTCATAAGTTTGGAAAGCAAAGTTACATCTGTGATTATAAAAATAAATAATTATTTAAAATTAATCGTTTTATTGATAGATAAAGGGGTATGAGTTCATTATTTCTTCATATTTATTTAACTTATCTGCAAGAGGCCCCTTATATTTTCATTTTCTCCATAAGAAAGTGGATGGTTCTATTTTAAAGGTTCCACTTCACAAATAATTGCGGTAGATAATAGTGAAATCCAATATCCTCATCAAGAAAGGACATTTTATTTTTGTTAATTAAATGTACAGATAAGAAAATTTATAATTTATATTGACATTTTGGTATTTTAAACCTGCACTGCAAAATTTTGATTTAATGCATTATGTAATTAATTATGAATCAACCCTCACTAATTTTAAATATTTCATAAAATATCAAACAGGAAGCATAAAATTTCGCTTCATAAAGTAATTGATGCATAATCGATAGACGTATGCAACAGAGAATATCCATCCGCACCTTCGCGAGCTGCCAGTCTACTTTCATTCAGAAACTTGGACAGGCGCGATAAATAAATTAGTCGATCCGCTCCTACAATGCGATCGACAGCCCCGAGTCCGAACGTCCGGTCTACCGCGCGAGGTAAGTTGTTCTTCGTCCACGTTAATGAGGCGGACACTTCATCCCTTACTCATACAGCCGGTTTCGTTTGCACTCGCATTTGTGTGCTCGCGCGAAGTTTAATATGGCAATATATATTCATGCGAACGGACGCAACGGACACGCGGCGGGCGCGAGCAAAGTTAACGCGGTTACCTATCGGCTCTACCTGACGTCGTTTAGCTCCCGCTCGCGCGATCCTCTATTACTGATTTAGCGGGGCTGCCTATCACGCGGCCGGACCCGGTAATCGATATTGGCCGCCGCGGTTCTCCGTTTCTTCTTTTAACCCAGTCACCCACCACGCCCACGCCCATTTCATCTGCCCCTATCTTCCTTCTTTTCTTCTTTGCATCAATTTTATCCAGGAAAAGAAAAATGGTACAGCTAACGAAGTATTGAATAAAACTACTACACACCATTTTCAATATAGCGACTCGCATGAAATTTCATTATTCTTTTAATAAATTAACGTATTCATTTTTCTTTAATTCAGATTGCAGAAATATATTAATCTACCCGACCGCATATTTTAAATAAAAGGCAATGTTTTCTTTAAAAAATTTATATTTTAAAATGTATTTGTGATTTTTTTAATACTTTTAAAAAATAAGTCAAATTCAAGAAATTATTAACATATTTTGAAAAACTACTAATTTTATGGAATCTCTAATAGTCTCCAATTGATGCAATTTCTAAATACATAATAATTAGCAAAAACATTATTTTCCACTGCACAATGAATAGTTCAGAAGCTTTACAGTCTTTAAAATTGCATAACGTAGACAAACCATTAAGCACCTTTCTACCTATAACATCTCACATCGTATCTTCACGCAGAACACAGACAATTTAAATATTTGATCAGTGGACTAAAACTAAAAAGATCAAGTGAGATAAAAAGATACAGGAAATTTCAATCTATAAGGGCTTTTGTGACGATTTAAAAAAAAAATTTAAGAATATTCTCAAAAGCTTTTACACTGATCTGCCACTTGAGTGACTCTTTTCAGCGGAGATGTAAAGAGCTTTAAAAAGTTAACTATTGACAGTGACAAGTCAGTGTGACAAAAAGAAAATAGGCCTTGAACCATTTCTTTTTTTAAATTTCGTAATACTTCAAATGATGGTATGAGACAATAAGGATTTACGTTAATTCAATAGACAACTATCACAGTCATTAAACATGGCTTAAAAAAAATTCAAATTTTATTTTTTTAATGCAGTACATATCGTAATTTAGAAAGATTCCTTTACCAATTTCTAATTTATTATAAACGCGCAAACACCAAACTAAAAGGAAATTTCGATTTTAAAATAAATGGATAAATCTGGACACAACTGCCAAGGACTGTTGATACCATACACAGAAAGCGCGGAGAGGGGTCCCGTCGTCTTCCCGGGACAAGTCGGAAATGTTTTCATTCGGGGCTCGCGCAAGTTGAAAAAGCCTCGGTGCGCCTCGGCTGAAAGTAGAAGTAAGTAGAAGCCCGGGCGAAAGAATGGCGAGGAAAGAAAGCGGACCGCTGCGGAAAGTATCCCTAAGTCGGCCCCTCCCGCCCCCCTGCCCCCTTCGTCCTCGAATCCTCTGACGGCTATCCCGAGGATTCCTTCGACGACAAAGAAATCGTCCGGGCCCGGCGGAACTGCCGCCCCCCTCGCGACCGGGCACAAAAGCCGAGGCGGAAATAAAGTGAAATCCAGCGCGAATTTCCGCGAGTCGCGCACGCGAGCGATGTTTTTCCTGGGGACACGCTGTCAACGCACCGCGACGTCCGGCGAATCAAATCTCGGCTTCTGCAGAAAGCCCCGGCGAGCTTTTATGCATGCGTTCCCCTTTTTGCCGCGGACGCGCCGCTGAAAAGCTCGGCCGAGGACTTCCAGAGGCTCTCGCGCGGCCGGCTCAATGCTATGGTCGCTTTGGCGCTGGTAGGACGTCGGGTACGGGACATTACCGTGATCCGTCGCGGGGACGGACGTCGGAAAAGAGCTCGTTTAAGGAGAATTCAATTGATTAAATGGAAGGCAAAGAAAAACTCTGCCAAGAAAACTGACAAACTTTAGTCAAATCACGGAAATCTCAATCCAATTTTCATTTTCCGGGACTAATATTAATTTTACTCTTCATTACCGACATTTATTTTATAGGGCACTTCGGCCTAATTAGAGCGAGGTGGTGGTATTTTTTTGTCTTGAAACAAACTATTTTTTGTTCGTGAAAAAAAGAAAATGGTAAATAAAAAAATTTTAATCCGCAGAATTGGAGTTTGCTGTAAAATGTTACCGTGAGACTCTGGAAGGCCTTGGATATTCGAGTCACGTTCTAATACATCTTTCGGTAGCTCAGCATTATCGATTATGTTTCCTGCGTTCTGTTGAAAAATTAAACGCACGTGCAAGAAGGTAAAAGATTTGTTTTCACCTTCGATTCACTGACACTTTGGTCCAGTTTCTTTTATTCTCGGCTAAAATCTGTCGTCTTAAACATTTTTTCTCTTTAGAATCCTTTTTTCTAATAAAAATTTTACAATAAATTTCTTATCGTGAATAATATAAGAAAAATAATTTCTAAAATTTCACTGTTGTAACAACACGAAAATAAAATATTTATACACAAAAATTTTTGAGATGCAAAAAGTACTTTTGACTTTGACGAATAACAATCAACGCCTTGCAGCAGACGTCAACTATTGCTTTAAAATGAGCTTTTCGATTAATAAGAGAGTATCCAGTGGAAGAGCGCAAAGTGAGGCGAAACGCGCAGCTCTGTCCTTTTTACGGCCCAAGGGCATATTTGTCTTCCTCCGCGATACCAGACGAGCTCTCGAAGTTGCGCGCGATTAAGCAGCGCAGAGGAAGGAGAAAGAGTGAGAGAGGCAAAGGTTGCTTTCGCTTAACGAACTAGAAATTTGCCGGCTTTTGTAAATGAATTACCATAATTATACCGTAAGCAAAACAGTCCTCCATTACCATATTGTTTATAGGAAGCGCGCGCTGCCAGGCGCACCGCGGGCGCCTTCAGCATCTTTCTCGAGCTGCTTTACGCTTGCTTTGCAGCGTTCGACATCTGCCGAGCGACGCGAGCGGCGTTTGATGAAAATTTCACTGGATATTACGAAACTGAACGCTATATCAAAATGTTCGGATCCCGTTGAAGTTGTATTGGCAACTTTGTTCGTAAAGTAGCTTCAATTCGGAAAAGTTGGGCGCGGCTTGTTACCTTGAGAAAGCACGTGAATAATTGAGGCGCACTTTAAAGATGAGCTTTCACTGTATTAAAAATATCACACGATACCTGCTAAATTATAAGAAGATACTTAACAAAACGCATCTTACGTATCAGAAATTCAATGTATCTTCAAGAGTTTTAGCACTTCTCACACAACATTTTATTTTATTTATTTATTTATTCCTTTTATGAAGGTGCAGTAATTTAAAAAATGTATAACTTATAAAGAAATAAATACGAATATAAATAGAGGTATAGAAAAGAATCTGAAAAGCAATAAAAATAAGAACCCTAAAAAATGAAAAGAGAAATCATAATCACATTGTAATAAACGTTATTTTTATTCCTCCTCTTATCGTGCATCCGATTCAATTAGCGAGCGGAACAACCGAAGCGTAAGCACCCCCACTCAACCGTCAGCAATATTCATTTCCATATTCCCCGCGTGCAAAAACGAGCAACAAAACAGCATTAGGCAACGGACACATTTACACATACACACGCGAGCACGTCCAACGCGGCGTAAGGCGCATTTCCCGCGACTTTGCGCAAGGCAGAGCTCCATCGAGCGCTCGAAATTCAAAATCCCCGAGTGGGGTGTTCGCGCGAGTGAGCAAGTAATTTGGGGATAAAGACGGGGAGAGGAGGGAGCTGCTGGCTGCTTGGCCAGACGAGCGGCTCGTCAAACTCGTCGAGACACACCAAGAGCGGCGGTGGCGGCGGCAGCCTGTCTAATCATAAAGCTCGTCCAATTTCATCCCACCGCGAAGGAAGCGGAGCAAAATCCGAGCGCGAGCATACGGCTGAAGATGCCTCCGCACCTACCCACCACTGCGACGCTTTCCAATTCCTGCGAGCGCGGGAGTGCGGCTTGTTCCGAATAGTGGATGCCTTTTGATGCTAAAGCGGATAAACAACATCGTTTCGGTAGGAAATGGCCTTATTTTCATCATGTTCCTGTCTCAATTTTTTTATAACTTGTGGTGGATTCAAAATTACTAATAACTATGCTCAATCAGCTCACCAGCCCACAACTTTTTCTTTACTATCTAAAGTTGAATTAATGAAAACCCTTACTGTTAGTGAAATTTCACTAAAAATTAGATAAAACAGTTTTACTATTTAATGACGTATTTACTATTAAGATTGTCAATAGATACTACACCCAGAGTCAATGTTAGTTTTGATAGCACTGCATCAGACATTCATTTATAAATATAGAATGTGTATCGGAAATGCCATTCAATTGTCTGATTGTGAGAGTTACTGTTAGGATTTTTTTCATCGTAAACATAAAAATGAAAAATTTAGTGAAGTGCCTGGAAGCTAGGCTCATGTATGTGTTAATCAATTATTTATAATCACTGTGCGTTCTTTAATAAAAGAATTCTGCTTTACTTTTCTTATAACTGTTGGAATTCTCTGCTAATTATTTATCTCGAAAATCAATATTAATCATTGCGTACGTAGGTTTGTATTCATCTTTGCATCGATTCAAAAAAACTAACTTCGTTCTGCATTTATAATTTTTATAAATAAGTCACATCTTCCAATAGTAAGCTTATGTAGCGTAGCACACGATGAAGGGAATTGTGTCCTGAAGCATATTTTATTCAACTCTCTCATATTAAAAAGAGCAAAAGTTTTATAGATTGAAAAAAAAAAAACAATTCCTTTATCCGAAAGTGTCATCAGAGGCTACACAAAAACCTCGGGGACAATGGACGGGGTCTAAAGAATATGGTAATTTTTCCATCGTAATATTCCTGGTGGGCGCGAAGGCGGTGCGAAAGGAGCGTTCATCTTTGGGGATGCGGGGCGTCAAAGGTTGCGCGTCGCGCGCCGCATCAAACCCGAAACGGGGGGAGGGATTGAAAAAGTTGCGCGACGGGGCGGAGAGCGGCGGGACTGATATCTAATGTAGCGTGTGAGATATACGAGCGGCAAAAGTTAATTCGGCCCTTCGCCGGGGACGGTGATGCGCGCTCGTGCGGTAATGCCGGTCAAAATATCTCATTCCCTAATGACGTCTTCATCGATCTCGCGCGCCTCGCCGCGCCCAGCCGCCAAAAACTCGGCTTTCTTGCCGGCTGCTTCGTCGCGCGTGAAAAAACGCGGCTCGCCGTCCTTAACGTGCATTTTTTACGCCGGTAATACTTTCGAGCTATCTTGTTGAAGGGTGTGGAAAATTAACGACGGTAAAAAATTTGAAAAATTTCGGCTACCTCGACCACCGCGGAAAATGGTAACTGTCTAGTCGAAAAACTGGAAATACTAACGATGTTTTCTTTAAAGTATAGCAGGAGCAATTTCAAAAATTCTGCATGGGATATAAATGATGACAGTTTAATTTTCAAAAAATATTGGAAAAGTGCCAGAATTCTAGAATTTACTGAAAATTACGCACTGTTACATAAATAACAATAACAATCTTTTTATAGCAAAAGAGTGTAATAAATGGAAAGCTACAAAAACATTCGATGCCAAATTATAAGCGAATACTTTTTTATGAATCAAGAATAACGTAAAAAAATGTTCATAAGATTCCTTCAAAACTCATCAGTGCCTTTTAAATTAACTTTAGCTACTGTATGCTGGTGGCATTCGAGAAATTATTTTATGCATCAGATACTTTACTTAAGCTAGAAAAATTTAGGTTTAATACATTTTTCAGTAGTTTCTGATCCACAAAAAAAGCATTCGAAAAATGTTGAAGTCTAAAAAAGCTCTGAAGCTACTAAAGCTCTGGAATTTATTCAGAATAAGAATTCCTCTGTAATTTTCAAATGATCAAAAATGTTCCTCCTTACTCCGTTAAGGAAATACAAATACAAATCCTGGCAAGTCAAACAACTGGAGGGTCGTTTTCACGACTCCTTCAAGCCCCAGCGATTGAGCATCCTTAAAAATGTTATTCGATCCCGGCATCTCGACTGGCAATCCATAATAATTTGCCGCATCCGCCGTTTCGCCGGCAAGCAAATAATCGTTTAATATAGTCAGCAGCCCGGCCGCCAAAGAAAAATCACTAGTGCAAATACTACGCCAGCTGCGGGAGGGGCTGCGGCGAGCCTGGCGCTGCACTGTGGAAAGCGGACTACTACGGCCGCCGGATCGATTTCCGTTTTCGCGACTCCGCGCGGAATCAGAATCCAGCGGAGCGCGGTCCCTCTGTCGGACAGCGTCTTATCCAGTTAGCGTAACCGGCGCAAACTAATTAACGACCTATAAGTCGCCGACGCGCGAATTCAAAGCCCGGCACGTACGGGCGATCGACGGCCCGGCCTCTCCCGGGGATTCCCCTATATACCTCGGCGCTGAAATTAGCCCCGCGCGCCCGCGCGAGGGGACGTGACGCGATAATTAAAGCGCCGGCGGACTGTCTCCCGCGCGCGCTTGCATACCCGATGACTCGATTTTAAAAGTTCAACGGCGCTAACTCGAGCCCCCCACTGATTGAAATCGCTTTAAAATCGACGGCTTACTTCCGGTACCACTGCGCGGAACTCGCTCAAGTAAATGAAACTTGCGGACTGATTTTTTTTCTTATCGGAGAGCCGTAGTCTTTGTTTTTGTTGAGAAGTTTCGTAAACAAATTAGACAAGTTTTTCAATTTGAAAATCAAGATTATTTTAAGGTTTCCGGCTGAAATAATAATGGCAGTGCAAGATTTAAAAATGATTAAGCCGCTTGTTATTGATTAACAGCTGGAATTTTATATTTAAAATAGAGTTTTAAAAATTTCAGTTTTGAAAAAAATTGTTTACTTAATACTGATTTGACATTGCAAAAATTTCTAAGTATTCTTTAGGTAATTAATTATTGATCTAAACTTTCAAGTAGTTACTGTTATCTGAAGTATAAAGTTCCTGCAATTTTTCAATTTTTTACCGTCATTAATTTTCCACTCCCTTCAACCCGATAACTTGAAAATATTACCGGCGTAAAAATATATACTTAAGGGAAGATAAACGCGTTTTTCCTTAAACTGACTTATTTTCACAAATCTTAGTTTTGTTTAACCCTTTTTTAAAGAAAAAAAAAACTTTAGGAAATAACAGTTCTTGTATAAATGAAACAGCAAACTCGAACACAAGTAAAATCAAAGACACAACGAAGTGATTCTTGGAAGTCAATAGAAACGTCGAGTGTCAAGGCTCTTTGATAGGAAAATCAATCGATGCACGAGTTTCAATGGGAGGATCAAAGGGTTGAAGCGAGCGCGGGTGCTCATTTTAATTCGCGCATAGTCGACTGGCTATAGTCCCGCATCTACATATTATACGCAGTGCTTGATTGAATCTCGGTTGGGCCTCTCTCTCTCGCTCAGCCGTTCGGGTAAGAGGGTTCCTTCCTGCCGAGGAAAGGAACCCAAGTGGTTCTCAAGAGTGATTATCCGGTCTTGTGTTTCTACCGATCCTCCCTCCGTCTCCTTAACTCCCTTCTCTTTGTTTTACTTTCTAATGCCATTTTTTAACTGAAGAATTTATACAGCGTGCGTAACAAAGAAAAGGATGAAGTTCATAAAACAATATAGTTTTTTCAGCATTAGTTCGAGATCACATTTCGAAGAGAATTTAAATTTTTACAACTCGGATGCTTTTAAAGAAACTTTTATAGAAAAGTTTTCGAAATTGCTTTTTTTAAAGTTGAACTCGAAAAATTTATTTTTATCCTTAAATGAAAAAGATATAATCTTGAATTCAAAATTGTTATTAAAATTTCCAATAAAATAAAACTATAAGTTATTCTCATAGTAAGTCTTTCAAATTTACCTTGATTTGTTTTAATTCTAAACATAAATTTTTTAGGTAATTTATATCATTTTGTTCAAAATTTGTGTTTTGCCATTTAAATAGATGCATTTAACAATTCAATTCCTCGCACAATGTAAAATCTTTTAAATTCAAATTTTAGTACTTGCTATGAAGCTATACGAATTTAAATAAAAAAAATGTTAAACTTTTTCATGCTTAAACCGTATAATGTATTCTCGGCCATTTTAATTAATTGTCCCCGGCCCTAAGCACAAGTTACTTAGCGAACACGGAAATAAATAAAATATTTCAAAGGCGCCCCCGCGTTAACGTACAATTAAACGCGGTAAAAAAACCGCAAGGATTTCCGCGCCGCGGAACAAGTAGCCGAAATATGCAAAACGCGGCGCGGCTAAATACCTTTTGATGTTCGCCGCGCGAAGGGCGGGGATGAGATCCACCTCTCGTCGAGGAAAAAAAAGCTCGCCGCGCGCGTTAAAATGCTCTCACGGCGGGAAAAATCCGCGCCGCGCCCCGCTCTCTTTTTATCGTTAAGACACTCGAAGTGATAGAGCGCGGGGCCCGAAAGCCGCGGGTCGGGGGGGAGTAAAGCTCGCACCGAATTGCGGAAATGGCTTTAACGGCCCGAAAACAAGATCCTGGAAAAGCTCTACCCTCCGCGGCTAATGCGAGCGGTCCGCGCCTCATCCGTCTCCCCACCGCGCTTCCCTCGCTCACCCCTTCCTCGCGCGAGCGCGCGTGATTTATAGTACGAATAAACACATAAAAGCACTTCGTTCGTCATCGCCGGTATACTTACGTACGTATGTAACGGGGGGTACGAACAAACTGCCTTTTCGCCGGGGACACTTTTTGCGGCAACAGAAGCGCGGGAGCCAAGTACGAATCTGCGGTTGCACAAGCTGAGACCGTCTGTTCTTTTATTTCTTATCGAGTACTTTATGTCTTTTTTCCTACATAGTTCATAATGGTATTATTAATTGTGTGCGCGGGAATTTTGATTGCACTGAATAACCAGGTTTTTGCTAATTTCAGAGGTCAGAGTATTGTACATTTTATGTTTTCGTTAATTACTTTATTTGATTTTATTATTTTATTACTTTGGAATGTTGAACCATTGATTAACATTTTTGTATTAATAAATTATCCTAACTTTTATACGTAAATTTTGGAAATACCTATTGTAACAAAAATTATTCTCGTTATTGTATGTAATTACTATCATTGACAGATAATACATAAGCAATTTTACTAATTTAATTAATGAAAATCAATACAATTACAGCGTAATAATATTTCAGAAATAACATTGTTATTAATTTCAGAATCATTTGTTTTCAGCTTCATAAATTAACAACGAAATTTAATTGAATCAAAAATAAATATGAAATTGATTTTTATTATTGAAAAAGGAGAAAATAATGGCAAGTTGAAATTTGGTTATTTGTAATTGAACAGTGTATTAACCATTTTTATTTTAAAGCATGATCATTTGTATAAATTTTGTTCAGACCATTTTTTTAAAAGATCATTATATTAAAGTCGATTAATTTCAATGTTTAATTATTTCAGACAAATATTGAATACCAAAGTTTCATTAAACATTGAGATGCAATTAAAAGAAATCTAAAGGACATATTTGCCTCCAGTATCAATAAATCTTCAATGGCCAGCGCGAATCAATATTAATAGACGCGTCGACTAAAAACACAGAGAGAGAGCGATCCGAGTTGGCTCTCCCGTTTCACGGGAGTTTCGGAACGAGCGATTCCCATTACCGGCGGCAAGTCACGCTCCCGGGCTCGACGTCCCCGGGCGAGGCGCGCCACGCACCACCACCGCGGGGACGGAAAGAAAAGACGGGGTGCGCGCGGATGACACATCGATTGAAATTTAATATATCACGGAGTAACGCGAGGCCCCGCCGGTGCGGGGAGTGAATCTCCGGAGCAAATAAGGGGCCGGGCAAGATCCCCGGGCTCGTGCGCGTGTTTGTCCGACATGCCGACTACTTTGCCGGTACCGGGGCGGGGGGCGGAAAACAGCCTTTTGCAAATACTACTTCTGCACGCGCCGGCCAAACGAACGAGGCTGTACGCCGGCTAAGGCCTAATGGAGAGACGGCGCGCGAGGGGCACTCGCCGCTCTTTTCAGATAACGACAATTAAACACTCGATACGCGCAATTCTGCCCGGGCGAGAGCCAACCCCTAAGCGTAAAAAAGATTGATTTTCTGCTTGCGGCCGGAGGTCCTCTTCCAGCTTTACACTCCGCTGCTGCCTGTGCGTTGCAGTCGAAGAATTTTTTACGAGATCAAAGTGCCTTGAAATTTGAAAGAGCTATTTGCAGAATTTTTTTACTATTATTTTTTCAAGAGATTTTTTAAGTTTCACTTAAATTTGTGTTCGAAAATCTACATACACAAAAGGATTTTTTTAAATAATTTTTTATAATACCCAACTTTATAATCAGAATTATTCTATTATAAATGTGTTCGTAAAATGGAAAAGAATTGGGTAATAGTACTATTATAATAAATACGAGAAACAAAGGCAATGGAACGTTTAAGTAAATTTTGAAACAGTTTGAAGATCGATGGTTAGGTGAAAGATGACTTTTTATTAACAACTCAAGAAAGTTTATTCGGTTATTAAAATATTATTTATTAATTTATTATCTATTTAATAACAAACGAGTAATCGACTTTCCGTTTTCGACAATGTTTAAAATTTTATGAAAAATAAATGTAAGTTTTCATTGGTTTTGTATTTTGCGATACTTAAGAAACTAACTTAATAGTTGACAGCATTATTGTTCACAGCACAAAGTGCCAAAAAATTATAGGTTGAATCCTGAGAACACCCCAAAGTAATACGTCATGTTCAATCAAATTTTCTACAATCTTAATTAAACGTTAACGATGGCAATTGAATTTTCTGAATGAAAAACCTTGTGAATGCCTTTATTAAAATGCAACTAGAGCGGGCTAAAAAGGGCACGTGGCGGGCGAGCGAAGGGGGTCGCGGGGGAGGGTCATTGACGAAGGCGCGGCGATACCGGCTTTTCAGCGTCCGCACGCGAACGCGCCGGGCCGCGCCAGTTGGCCGACACAGCCTCGATTCAATCATTCGCGAAATAGCTGCTCGTAATCAGCCATAATTACTCGCTAAGTGCACTCCCGCACACCGTTTAGCAGCTGATCGAAATTAACGCCTGCGATTGTGCGCGCGCGCGAAGCGGCCTTTTACCGGGGCGCCAGGAAAAACGAAGCTGGTGCATCGCGAACACCAGCTCGCGCGAGCTCGAAGGGGTCGAAAAGTCGCTTCCCATCGTCCGTGGTATGATTGCGGAGTGCATGACTCACATTTTGAGTTGCTTGCTTTTTTTTATCGAGATTATTCCTGCTGAAAAATTCATGAATATTTTGTAGTCGATAATTTTAATTATGATGTTGGGCTATTATGTGGGTAATTATTTATGAGGTTGTTGAATGACCGTTACTTACATCCAATTTTGTTATATTTTTATTTTATGTAATTATTTTATTTAAAAACTGTTTGAATACGTAAACTCGAAGGTTTTTATTCGCTATGTTTTCAAACTTCACTTTCACAGAACGATTTCAGTTAGGGTATGAAATGAAAATAATTTCAGTTAGGGCGTGAAGTAGAAAATATTTTAATATTCGTGTACCTATATACTTTTTAAAAAAGTAATAAACTGAGGGTGAAATAAAAGTAAAATAATTTTAACATCTTATTCAGCCAGATCACATTATGAAAGAAATATTATGAAAGGGTTTGAGACTCACCTCTTTTTTTAGATGTCCACAGCTTTTCCTCTGGGAGTGGGTGGGGGTTAGGTTGCTGTCATCGTCTTTCATATTTTACTTTTTCGAGACATAACAGGGCAGATAAACTAATAGCAAGATCACAGCAAATTGGACTTACCTAGAACAAAAAAAATATTGACGCTTAAATCTCAACATCTACATTAAAAATAAAGTACGAACATTAAGAAAAGCATATAATTAAATAAATATCGCTGCATAGTATACATAATGAAAGCATCAATTTTCCAGTAAAATCGACAGTAAAAATCAGCTCACGCTCTCGAGCGTCGCGTAAACAGGCGGCAGCCCTGGCCAACATTCGCGTCCGCCAATAGGGGCCGAGGGATCGCCGACGGCCGGTCGCGTGCCATTAAATCACCATGACTCTCCGTCTCTGTCTCGGGGCGAGATCTTAACGCGACGGAGAGTCACGCATGAGCGGCGCGCACCGACAGCCGGAGTAATTGCTACAATGATCCGCGTATATCTCGCGACCACCTCCCCCTCCTCATAAGAGTCGCAGACCCTTTGTCATTCGCCAGGCTTTTTTTTGCGACCATCGAGCGCGATAGCGCGCCCAAAGAAATGAGAGCGCGAAAATTTTTCGACGCTAATGCGGCTGCCCCTGTAGCGATCGCACTGACTTTTTGTTTACGCCCACGGTACTCGTGTACTTTTTTCTCTGTTACCGATAAGATAAGAGAATTAATAGTGAGCGATGCCCGATCTCACGTGGTACGTTTGTTTTCCTTTGTTCGAGATTTGTTTTGATGCATTATCAAAACAAATTTAATAACAAATTATAATAATTATAGCAAAAGGGATATATGGTTCGTTTTGTTCGGCTTTTTTAGTTGAACAACATTGGAGACATATTTTTAGTTGAGATGAAACTTAATTACGTCCCAAAATCTACTGTTGAGACGGCAAATTATTTCAGTGACATTTGATTAAGAGAGTTCAATCACTTTTAATTGGTTTAAAG
The DNA here is from genome assembly GCA_035586675.1 of Eurytoma californica. Lineage (NCBI taxonomy): Eukaryota > Metazoa > Arthropoda > Insecta > Hymenoptera > Eurytomidae > Eurytoma > Eurytoma californica. The sequence continues at coordinate 7,068,348 of JAXIUT010000021.1, read as the reverse complement.
TATTCACATGATTAAAAAACACAATACTCATCTTTTGATGATAGCACAATTTTTATATTCCGATATAGTTAATGAAATGATATGAAGCACCAATTCACCAAACATCTACATCCCAGAGCTTAAGGTACTTTATATATAAAACTGGAATTACGAATTGATTTTACCAGGGAAGGTATGTCTCGGAGTCCACCTGGTGGTAAATTTATTAGATAATATTTTCCGCTGGGTAGCCTCAAGACCATTTTAATTTAAATGCGCATAAATCGAATGAAATTATTGAGTAAAAACTCTTCTATTATATTTGTAAAAAATTAATTTAACCATCCTTTATAAAATCAGACTTAAATTATTTTGAGATTCTGTAAGATCACGACAGTATTCAAATTTACCACTTAGAATTCAAGAGCATGAGTTAATCCGTGAATTGAAAATCAGTGAGTGTCATTGTTCAAAAACTCTAGATTATTGAATAGATTACTGAAAGTCAATAGTGATTTTTGATCCACTAATCATGATTTAGCAATTCTTAATGATTACGTTATGAAATAATAATTACAGATTATGAAATTATAAATTTATTTCAATGATTAAAAATGATTGTAAAACCATTTATTTAAAAGTGGTTTATGGTACATTAACAAAAATAATATTTGCATTTAATTAAACATGCGATTCCTAAATTCTTACTAAGGATACGAAGGGCAGGTAATGAAATATCAGTTTCCAGTAAGATGCATAGATAGAATTTCAAAAGCCCAAGCTCATAACAATTATGAATAGTCAGGGCAATGCAACTCGGCGAGTGGCTGCGCGCACAGGTAAGTCAGAGGGGGCACAGGCGATGGGGGAAATTTCGCTACCGAAAAGGCGAGAAACCCTATTCGATGTAAGTTTCGCCGGGAAGTAGAGTTTTCAGCGTTCAGTCGGATAGCAATTTGCATGAAAGGTTGCAGCGCCAGGCAGTCGAGTAAGTAGATGAAAAAAAGTGGGAGGAGGGAGAGAGAAAGAACGAGGGAGAAGCGTGCGGAGGCGCCGCTGCGGGGGTAAGGGAACCTTTGAACCGAGCGGCTGCCTCGCGGAAATATGCAATTACAATATTTCCTTCTATTGCGCGAGAGAGCGCGCTTTTCCCTCAAAACGCGCGCGCGGGACGCGAGAGCCCGTAAAAAAAGCTGGCGCACGGTGTGTCGCTCATTTAATTCGCCGATCTCCCGGCGCTCGCGCGCAATATTAGACGCATCGTTTCAAAAGACCCGTCCAATTATTCGTGAAGAGACGGCCATTTTTTCCCAATTTCATTTCTACTTCCCTTCCGTATGCGCGCCCACTTCGCATTCGCCTCTTACGCAGGACGTTTTCTCGTTACTCTTTACATCGCGCACGCTTGGGAAATTTGTTATTGTACTTCGTTCCAACTGGTTCTAAGTGAAATGAATCAAGGAAATTAACTCAATATAATTTTATAACGAGATTTTTCTCGTAATGGCACTTCAAAATGCCGCAATGCAATAATTTTCGTAAAATTTATTTTTATTATAAATTGATAAAGTATCAGCTGTCTCAATTATATAGTAAAATACTATTACGGCACAAAAAATTAAAATTAAAAGAGATTTCCTTTGCAGTATGAACTAGTTTTTCAAATGTCCTTTTGAAAAAATCTATTTTCAATTTTATCATAACAAAATAATGTAAAGTCTTTTAATACTCTTGCCTTTTACAATAAATATTTAAAGAGCTCCAAATTTTCGTATTTAAATGTGTAATTTCACTAATTAAAAATTAATTCAAATTAAAATGAAATAAATATAACAGTGAGTTTACTCATTAATTTATGGATCAGATAATAGTTTTTATTATTAATAGGTATTACGGCAAAGTATATATCTTATCGTATCTCTTATCTCAATGTTTATCAACTTCAGAACCACGTGCTCGAAATAGTAATTCGGGAGTCAACTACCTGGTGCACATAATCGTCCGCATTTACCCCTCGACTATCCGCAGCTGAAGAGACGTCGAGGTTCGGCGAAAAAAAATCGATTTACTCGGTCGGTCGCGTTTATCCTTCGGTCCTGGGTGTATCGCGCACTCAAGCGGGCCGCCGCTCGGAAACGCGAGGAGGCCGGCGCATAATCAGCTCGAGGCCCTCGCGAGCTTTTGATGTGCTTTTTCGTCGTCTCGCTGTGTTTTGCCGCGACGAGTGGCCCTCAAAGAGTGCGCTCGCCGATTGGGAGCCTCCCTTTCTCTCTCCCTCGCCTCTTCTTTTTTTCCTCCCTCCTCCTTTCGTTCCTCGGGCGACGCGGCATCCAACGAGGGGCGAGGGGATCAGGCCCGCGGGCGAATCGAACTACCCCCCACGAACGCGCGGAGGACTGCCGCTCACGCGACTTTCCAGCCGCTCCCGCGAGAGAAGCTTAAAGGGAATCGTTTAGAGCGACGCGGCGCATTCGATGCCCGCGAAAAACGATTTGCGAGGGACGAAGAAAAGCGGGCCGAAATTGCTTTTTCTGGGGACACAGTTTCAACGATTCCTTTTTTTTTTAACTGTAATTACAACTTTGAGAGGAAGTTTTCTTTTCAGGATCCATTGTGGGAATCCTTCGGAAAGTTTGAATTTTACTTGAAAATTTTTTATTCTTTTAATTCCACGTGAAATAATTCAAATTAGAATGATGCATAATGACAGTGAGACACTGTATTTCTGCGAAATTGACTATAAATTCTTAATTGATGCGGTAGACCACTTTTCCTTTGATATGCATACAATTTGATATTACTGATATACAATTACAGTTTAATAATAATTTACATGTAGAGGCCTTCCCCCTTTAGTAGAGACTTTACATGCTTATCAATGCATATTCGATACCTATAGTCTTTTGAATTAAAAAATGGAAATTAAAATTTTGTGCAAAAGTTAATATAAAGACAAAAAACTTAAATATTGGCTCATCCATAAATACTGCCTGCATAAACAAGCGGAAGCATAAGTTTAAACAAGCAAGTTGTAACCTTAAAGGGAATGATGCACAAGGTGCTGCCTCATAAGCCATGAACGCCACGATAAACGGCTTACTCTAACCGACAAGTCGCCTTTGTTTTCCTTTGCCCCCACCAGGTCGTTTGCTCGTTCATACATCGCGCTGCTGCGACGCTTTATCATTCGCTTGTTTCCACGACCGCGCCCTTTCACCCAGTAATCCAATCGAAGCGCTAACGAACTTTTTTGTGCAAAAAATTCTTTGCCAGGCGTTATAAAGTTGTCCTAAGTTAATTTTATAATAAATTTCTTCTTTTTATATTGTACGAATCAATGCGTTTTTTATGCTTTTATACTAAATCTATTTTTTAATTAACTTTAACAAACAAGTATTTATTTGATGGGTTCTTTAATAATTTTGTTGAGTAATTTATTTATCACTGGAAAACCAATAACTTTTTATTAATTTAATTTTCAATAGCATTTGGATTACACTGTAGAAAAAAGCTTTAACAGCTGCAAAAAAATAAAGAGAAGTTACGTCTAGCGCAGTTGGCCAGCATTACAAACGTTACAAACGTACATCGATAAAAGCATTCAGTACGAATGCACAGTAGTAAATTGCAACTTCGCCGATAAAATCTAATCTATTTGGAGCTAAGCGATTGCACATCACAATCAATACAACCGTCAAATAAATACTCGGGCTAATTCCCAACTAAATGAAGTTATCATTTGCAGCCATTAGTAACTCGACTCTCAAAAGCGGCCAATTCCCGAGCCCGTGCGATTCCACCCCTGGCACCCTCGAATTACGTTTCCCCACCGACGTTGGCTCGCCCTGAAATCCCGCCTAAAAAATGAAAAAAAGCGAGCCCCCCTCCCCCCGGTAAAGAGTCTCCGGCCGATTAACGCAGTCATTCATCTCGAGCGGCTGCGGAATATCGCCTTACAGCCGGGGAACGTATGCCCGCGTCGGCGGCGGCTTTAAAAAAGAAAAAGACGCCGTAATCTTGTCATGGATTATTGAGACGGACAAAAGGCCAAGGAGGCGGGGGAATGAAGGTGGCGAGGTTATAATGGGCCGGCGGCTTATCAGATGGCCCGGCGCCTTGACACCGAAGATTAGCCCTCTTCCACCCCTCGGCGACATTTCGGTGCGCGCCCCTCGGCCGGCCCTCCCTCCCTCCCCTGCGCGCAGCCGGCGCTCCTGCTACCGTCGTTCCACGGTCTACAAACCAAAATCCCCGGAGAGCGGTATAGAGCGCGCGCGCAGCCGTAAACGCCCGCGTCCTGTCAAATGCCGCGGCGGTGCGTCTACAGCCCGGAGGAAGGACCGAAATTTCAAAAAAATAATTCACCGGGTAAGCGGTTCGTTAAATTTTTACGGGATCATTCATTGCTTAGCAGCTGACTGCCGCCGTGCTAAACTAGGCTTGAAATATTTATCGGGTTTTGTACTTTTTATAGCAATTGTTTACTCGTCATGTTGGTTTTTTAGTCCGTGTTGTTATTTACATTTTTTGCGGTGGGATATATAAATGGAACATGATACGTGCGGCGAAAAAAATGCATTTGCTAATAAAAATACGACAGTCGAACCAGCAAAAAGTTTTATTCGACATTGTATTTTTTGCAATGTTTTTATAAAAGAATATTAAAAATTTAGTAAGCAAACAACGCGGAGTTTACTTCAATTCACCATTCACCATTCACCATTTACCATGAAATCAACATCGAAAAAGTTTAAAATAAAAATAGTGGACGTTTCCAGTGGCAAAGGTAATAAAATACACAGAAATAAAAAAAAATACGAACCAACCGTTTACAGCAATACGGACGATGCTATAATTTAAAATAGCAATCAATACAGAGAGGGGTGAGCGAGATATATCGACAGCGGAATAGTTTTGGCGTTGATGAAAATGCAGCAAGGTGATCCGGGGGACGAGGGTGCAGCTTTCCCGGGCGATCCCTTGATTCGTCATGTAACGGGTTACGGGACAAAAGTGTACAAACGCGCGTACATCAGCGCGAAATCCAATTTGGCCGTTTCGCGAGCGCAGCTCTCTCTCGCCGGGAAGAAATTGAGTTGCTCGGCAAACGAGCGATCAAGCCGGAAATGACGGGAGTATAAAAAGATAAAACCTTTGGGGAAATGAGCGAGATTGATCTTTTGTAAATGAACGCCACGGCAGTCGATAGCATTTTAATCAAAATCGTTGAATTTTTTACTTTTAAATTTATTATTTTTTAAATTAAAAAAAATTTGGATTAAATTAGATATGAAGAAGATATGATTTATTAACAAATTTTAAAAGTAATTCGCACACTGAATCAAGAAAATCTGAAAGTTAAATTGAAAATTTAAAGTATTCTCAAGTTATTTTAACTAATTAACATTTTACTCGTTAAACTTTTGTAAAATAATTAACAAGATGACCCATTACGTAATTACATCATGAACCATTCAACTTTCAAGAATACGTTAAATTACCAGCAGCACAAGTTCAACAGTATTTTCACAAAAAAACTTACATTTCTGAAATGATAACCTTGAGGTAAAGTCATTCTAAGTAGTTCGAAGTAAGGCGCAATTACTTAAGGTACTGTCAGGAGAAATGAAGTAATCAGAAGTGAAAATCAGATGCTAATCGCCGAAAATCTCAGCAATATTTCAGGGAGATTCAAGGTAGAAAAAATTATTGCAGCCGTCTACCGTGGTCCTGCGGGATTCGCGAGGGTGCAGAGATTCTCAGTTCCCATAAATTTCATTCCCTTGTGTTTTGGCCACTGTCTCTTCTGTTAGAAGCAAACTTTTTTCCCCGTGTCTGACAAATCTGCTACATCCCTTTGTGAGTAGACGCGATACAATTCTAATCAGTTATTACTCAAAAACAATTGTTCAGACAAAAGTTACAATAAAATAAATTCCCAGCAAATTTTGATTCTTATAGTCAGTATGAGAGCCCATTGTAAACGACGGAAAAATTTAAGTTTTTTTATAAGAAGAAATTAATGGACATAACGTCTCAATTTCCTCAATTAATAAAATACATTTCTATTTACCTATGATATCTATACAGTAAAATGTTTATTTTACTTTTTATATATTTTTCACAATAATTTTCATATACTGTTTCTTAAATTAAATATCACTTATCAGTTTGTTATATTTTTTAACAGACCATCGTTTCTCATGAAAATTTCCACCGCAAACACTGTACAAATCCCGTAAATCCATTCCGCCTTTCCCGGCCTGAGAACGTCCAAGAAAAGCTCGGAAAAAAGCAATCGACGTCGGTTACCTGCGTCGCACGCGCGGCCGGCGCCGTCGGAGCAGTGGACAGGTCTCGCCGGGGGAGAGGAGAGGAGTGCCCGCGGGCTCGCGAGCCCCGCGGCTTTTGATGTGCGCCGCGCCCCCCGAGCGCCAAATCCCATTTTGAAGATGGGCCGGGCTCGCGCGCCCGCGGGGACCCCCGGCGACGCCGGCCTCTTTACTGATTTATCTCCCACCGGCCGCCGGGCGGGCCTCCTCGGACCCTGGTACCCCACCCGCGCCGTCTCCCCCTTTATGGCCGCGACACGCGCGCTACAAAAATTCTCGCACTCGCGAGATTACGCGGGCCTTTATGTAAAGGAGTTGTGCGCGCTCGCGAGCGCCTCAGAGCGGGCATATGTGTGTCAGCGGGCAGCCGCTCGCTTTCTTCGTTTTACTTGTTTTTCCGCGCGACGTTCGCGACGTATGAAGAGGGAATTTCACCCTTTTCACAGTTGCCAGTTGCATTTCTCGCTTATGAGGCAAAATTTTAGCCTGATTTGGCTGTAAGAAACGCTGTGCGACAGACTGAACGCACAGACGTGACAGTTGTAGAGCTAGAGCTTTTTTCAAGGGGATTTAATTGTTTCACTTGAGGAATAATAAGTTAGTGGAAATAATATGCATTTCATTAATTAATCGTTTCATTACATGATATTACATTTTAGGGATGCTTATTATATTATATGCTTACATTAATTTGTTTACAATAACCCAATCCATCGCGTTTCCCCCTGAAATTATTTTCATTCAATTAAATTTCGAAAAAATTATCAAACTTTAATACATTTTCTACTTCATTACAAGCGCAGTTTTATAATTTAGGCCCCTCTATCAAAGCATTATACAAATTAGACTAGGCTAAAGTAGATAACAGGTCGTGAAGTATTCTAATTTTTGTAGTTCAAATTAATAAGTTTCATCTGATTTAATGAAACATCTGCTGCTTAATTTGTTTTAATTTCTCCATTGTATTAATCGCAAGTGGAAGTTAGAGTTAGACATTAAGGTTGTAAAAACGCTTGGCCAAATGAATTCGCCAAGTTACGTTTTCATTTGGAAGCTCGCACTATTACTGTAAAATTCTATGTTCTCACAATGGCTTTCCCGCGCCACTCTCGTTGGCGTAGTCAGTGATAAGAGCAAGTTATTACAAACGGGCACGGGCACGATTCGATAAGCCAACAGTGACGCGCAAAATGCATTTTAAGTTCTATCGCGATGATGATCACGTTGCAGAAAGACATTAAGTACCAGCACAACTTCCGTCTTGTTTGTTAATTAACTAATTGGTGAAGTAATTAAATTCTGTTTTCCATTAAATATTTTTTTCAAATCTTAACATATTTATACCTATAACTTTTTACTATTTATTTATTTATCACTAAAGATTACGATAATTATTTTTCACAATGATATCAATCTTTGATTACAGGACAAGTAGATATAATCGAGTATGGTAAGACGCCCTTATTTTAATTCTTTCTCTTCTTGATCTGCATTTTAATTTATATTAATTTTTCTTATTTGTATTTATTTATTCCGATTAATTTTCCTATTTGATTCAGAATCATTCCGCGCAGATTCAGTTCAGATTTTTCTTTCAACGAATTCCCATAACGCAGTCTCGCGTATAAAACTAGGACAAAGTAATTTCTGGCAGTTAGTAGAAAATCGCGAAATCTACAGCAAAATCACCTCGTCGAGAGGATTGTGGTTGTTTCGCGGCGGTGACGCTTATTCTCGCGATTTCGCGGAAAAGCATCTCGCGTTGAAATCGTATCTCCGCCAACTCGAGGAAACACCGCCTCGGGAGGAAAAAATAGATCGCGCGGAGAAGATATGACGAATTGCCACTGAGGAATGCGAATGTGGCCGCAGCGAGACTACTTTTCCAGCAAAAAAAAAAGAGCGGGAGAAACCCGGGGAAAAAAGGGTCAACCGGGCGAGCTTAAGAAAGCGAGAATGCAAATGAGGAAGCAGTTACGAACAGACTAAGAAGCAAGCAAACGGCGAGGCGCGAGAAAAACGGGGGCGGTTAGGGGGAGAGCCGCGCAAAGGAGGAAACAAAGGAGCGGCTATATAAGCCCATGAAACCGGCTCGGGGCATAATGAGGGAAAAAGTCGCGCGGAAAAGCGGCTCGTAGCGCGCGCGCGGGATTCCACCGTCGCTGGCGGAAAATGCGCGCGGGTAAACAAAGCGCGCGAGGAAATATCGGACGAGGGGAGGGCGGACAAAGGAAGGAAAAAAAAGTCGATATTGCGCTCGCGTCTTCGTGATTCCGGGGCCCCAGTCCACCCCGCGGGGGCGTCGAACGTCTACTCCAATTTTCGTTTCCGCTCGGATCGCGACTTTCGGCCGCACCGTTCTTTTATCTGTTTCGACGGGGAGTTAACGTCGCGAAGTGCCCGAGCCACTTCAGTGATTACTTAGGCGAAGTACGTAAGGAACAAGGGAGGAGTGAGGGTAGCGTAAAAAAGCATAGGGAAGGGGCGCATTTATCAGGTTGTGCACTCCCTACCGAGCAGGCTACCTCGACATCTGATTCTCTTGTAAGGTGAACGAAAGTGGAAATAATAAAATTTTATGTAGCAACGATAAAAATCAGCGGAGAATGACGGTGATGAGATGAAACTCCATGTAATTTACTTTCTATTCTTTGAAATGAAGATAGAATTTTTTACAATTTTCTTATAAAATGTCAAGTCCGAAATTTACATACGTTTTCATTTAACTAAATTGTAGATGTTACTAAACTAAATTGTATTAAACCCTTTTAAGATTTTGTTTACAGAAGCTACAAAATTCAAAAAATTGTTTTTTTCCAAAATTATCTAATTTTCTAAATCACATAATGTACTTTCTTGTGATTCATCGTGTAAAAAAATTACCTATTTGTGGAAACATGTAAACCATAATATTTACGAATTAGGAGCCGATCAAGGAGTTCTATAAATATTTACTCGGTCCTCGAAAATTCGCAGATCGCCTCGAAGAAACGAATGAGCGAGAGAGACAAAAAGAGAAGCAGTGAAAGGGAGACCAAAGGGACGGGGCACACAGGAAGCGACTCCCCCGCAGTAGCGGCTCGTTATATTTTCGCAAAACTCCGGGTGCCTCCTCTCGCTTTTCCGCCCGCGGTGTTTGTCGCTACGGCCTTAATCTTGGCCCCTCGGTCGATCGGTCGCGTGCGGCGCAGGGAGCGAGAGGCGATGTAATTATAAAAAGGAAGGAAGCGAGGGCGGCGCTCCGGAGGGGGAGGGGGAGATAGGAGCCGCGCGGAACCGGCGAAGGAGGCCGGGGGTTCCTCGAGTGGGCGAAGGGAGCATCGAGAGGCGCGGGGGAGACGCCGGCGCTAGCGACGAAATGAAAAACGCGGGGCGGCGAAATATTGCGCGCGAAAAAAAATTGCAGACTACGCGCCCCGACGCCGGCGGACGCGGCGAAACGCACGAAAACGCGTCGCCAGAACGTAATTTTTCACGCGAAAATTATTGCTTTTTTTTCGGGGGTGGGAGCGGCGGTGATAGCGCGGCGTGCTTTTACTTTGGATCCTGCGCACTGCTGACTGTGCTTACTGAAAGGTACGCGATTGCGTAACGACAATTTAATGGGATGTTGACAGAGCGCCCTTGTCAAATTTAAACTTCGGTATCGTGTTTTGTATAATACATTACCGAAGTTTAAATTTGCACTTACAGAACAAACTTTCCAAGTTATTTATTCACACGTCATTTGTGATCATTTAACGATGGCTTTATTTCGTTATGAAATTCACGGATGTTTAATTACTTGTATTGACATTTACATGTAATATTGAAATTTCGAAATGAAGTTTGAATTTAATTAACACGTCAGTGTATCCTGTAATAGGCATAAAAAATCGACTGCAGATGTGTTTGTTTCCTCCTTCATCATGTGAGAGAGTGGAAAATCCAACAAATCAATCTACTCGAGTAAAAAATTACAAGATTTGGAAAAATTGCCTCAATTTTCACTCGAATTTTGTAAGTATTAAATTTATTTAAAGAGCTTCGCAAAAATGAACAGAAATTGACTTTTAAGGAATAATATAAAAAAACCTTGGAAAAAATATAAAATCTATCGAACTCATTAAAACCATAATCGAGCGCGCATCGAGTTTAAAGTTTTAAGAATGCAAATAAAAACGTCGTAAAGATGATATTTACTTAAAGCAAAGTAACTTTGGTAGCGCCATACTTTCTTAACTCCCAATAAAATGAGACCGTTTATAACGCAATCGGTCCGAGGATCCTTTCAACGCGCGGAGCGTAAGCGTCCGGGAACGAGGCCGTATACCGGCAAACTGCGGGGGCGCGCGCGCCGTTTCGTAGAAAAACCGCAGGTTCGTTACAAAGCGAATAACGCAGTTAGTTAATTGATGTGTCAAGTAGCGACTTATGCGGCGCTTAAAAGGGAAGACCCGAGACGACGGCGATTACGAGGCTCAAAGCGCCGTTCGTGCGCCGATTGGCTTTGGCACGGATAAGGGATAAAACTCTTCGCGCACCACTCTGGTACACTTTTTTTTCACTCTCTCTCCCCCTTTCTCGCTTTTCTCTTTCTCTCTCCTTTCATTTTCAGAGCGATCTGGCATCGACTTTTATTGCACGACCGAAATGCAACCGCTCTAATCTTTATTGCGCTTTCACGGCTCTTCAGATTTTCCCGTTTGTACGCGATTAATTCAAAAATAACCCGATCGAAAGGCTGAACTTTATTTAAGCGGTAAATGTACTAGTGTAGACTTTTAAGTGAAATTTTTATGTAGCGGTGACTGTGGAAGATAATTGATTTATTTTTTTTTATACAGTGACGCTAAAGCTTCTTTTACCTATAATTCTTTTAACACAATCTGTCACCTATCCTATTTCAAGATAATCATAGAAATTAAAAAATGTAATTTAAAAACGCCAAAAAACTAAGGAGCTTTTCTAATCGCTCCAAATTGGCTGACGCCTTTGAGTTATATTCTTTGCAATCGTGGATAATAAATGAATTTAAATTATACTGGTAATAAAAATATTATTTTGTTACTGTGCATTCGTTAATTAACATTAATATTGAACAATTAAATGTAAATTAACTGTCGTTTAAATCCAAAAATAGAAGAAAGTAAACGCGAAGAATGCAAAAGTCTATAAAGTTTGAAAAAAATCATCTCACATGAATAAATCTATTCACCTACGTAAAACTCTTCACACTCAAAGTAAGTGCAGAAGTTAGATTGTCTGAAAAGTTGGTGCGCCTCAGAGATCGTAAGTCAGGTACAATTTAATAAACTTTGCATAAATCGACCATTTAGATTAGCTTCTTTCTTCGTCTCGTTAATTTCAACCAAGTGAATCACGGAAAGCTTACACGAGCTCACGGGGCTGCATCCGCGCGCAAACCTTACTCGCGGAAACTACTGTTGCGTACTTTTAAAAGTGGAACGCGTGCGCGTATAAAAGTTTGCGAGCACATTTCAAGCTGAGGGCCACAAATAACGCGGATTGAGATGCTATCGTTGACTGCGCGCCTCCTCCGTACTCCCCCCTCCCCGGGCAAATAAATAGTTCTTCGCCGAGTTTCTCGCGCAAAGTACACTCTCGCTAAATTGAAACTTATGAAGATTGCCGCTTGCCTGCAAAATGCACATGCACGAAATGTGAAAAGTACGCTTTGATCTGCCCTATACGCTCATAGATGAATTTTAAGGGAATAAGTAACCCTTTCATTCATATACGATTTCTAACTTTTATGTTGCACAGTTTTCATAGTCAATAAAGACGATTTCTTTAAATAGTTTATATTGTATTCTTAAAAGGTTTAAGGCATCCAATAGAAACAGTGAACTTAAGCTAAGCCTGTTACCAACCAATGCATCAATTTTACATATACATTACGTTTGCAACTTTCTTTTTATGCACTTCTTTAAAATGTAAAACCTCTTCGGAAATATTATATTTCCGAAAATATTGCCTTTATACAGAGGAAGAAAGTTGTTGGTTCAAGACGAGCGTGTTGAGCAATAAGAGCCAGAAGGAAAAGTAACGCGGAGGGACTTCGAAGCGGAGATTTAACTTGCACACGCGGAGAAATGGAGTTTTCCCGCTGGATTAGCCGCGTCAAAGATTTGCTCGGGCTATAAGCGAAATCCCTCGAAATCTCTTGCACGGGCGCGGCGACGTATACGCGCGCGCGCCAGTCCGCTCGCGCTCCTTCCACCTCGCAGTTTCAGGAGATTCGAATCCCCCCTACGAATATTCGCATTACGATCGTCGCGCGAGTAGGTATAGGCGCGCGAGAGCGTCGCTGCCCCCGGGAGCAGACTGGAGGGAGCGAGAGAGGCCACCTTTGAATATGTACCCTGTAAACGAGAGTTAAATTGACCCGTTGATCCAGCCAGATGTGAAATGTCGCGCCCGAGCGCTTACGACACAGGTAGCGGAGCAATCAAAATTATGTTTGTCGCGAACCGTGCAAGTACAATTGGGGGAATCGACTGGGAGAATCGGACTTACTGCTTGAATCTGCACGTTCTGACGCTTGCAAGTAATTGGTCGTTTTAAAAAACATTTATAATAAATGTATAATTCGAGCCCGTTTCAGGATTCTTCCATACTTTTTTCTTTTTCAATTTTATGATTGCCAATAAATATATCGCATTTTCAAGTATCGTCGTTAGTAAATCTTAATCCATATTTATGATAATAAACCTAATAAATTAATAACAACGATTTTTCATATCAATACTTGTCTTTGCATAAAGAAACGCATATCAAATATTTAACATTTAGAATCTTTTATTAATGAAATCTGAATTACATAATTGTAAATTTATTTTCTGACTATTTTTAACAGCATTATGCCCTAAATTATGCCCTAAAATAATGTCTAGCCAAAAATATTATAAGCTACAACAATATAGGTGAAGCATTCGCGGAGTGATTATTCAAAATGCGCTGTCACACTCAGTGACATCGTTTAAGAAAGCAAATTAATTACCCTCGCAGTGCGCTCCACAAAAGCTGCAGAATGCCCCGCACAATAAAAGCGGCGCGCACCATGGACAACAATGTAAAGAAACAATGCGACGCACTGAAATTCTCGCTCTTAGTCGCGCGCGCGAGCGCAACCGAGAAACAAGAGCAAAATCGACGATCTCACCGGTGCGGAGTAAAAAAAAAAAACGAGGCGAAACGGGAAAGGAGCGCGCGCAAAGTTCATGCCCGGCTGTGCCGACGGACGGACTTAACAAAACAAAAAAATAAAGTACGACGACGCAGAAAACTGCATCCCGGTGCATGCATAAAAGGACCGGCAAAACGCGCTAACCGCTATCGGCCGAGAGGTAAACCGGTCGATTCCTTATTTTTTCCTTATAGTCTCCCCCCTCTGCCGCCCCTCTTTCTCTCGCTTTCGTTCCTTTCTTCGACCGCATCCTCCATTCTTGCGCGCGACGCTCCGTTCGGACAGGAGCATTTTTATCGGCGCGCCGAAGCAGGCACGCCAGAGGAGAAGAACGAAAAAAAAAGAAGAGACGCGAATGGGAATCAGAAGCACGTGCTTGTGTCGGCCGTTGGTAAGCAAGAACGAAAGCAAGAAGGCCGGTGTCGAGAGGGAGGAGGGGAAGCGAAGGATGAAAAAAAGGGTGGAGAGGCTCGCCGAAAGACAGAGACGGATAGATCGTGACGGACGACGGAGATGGGAGAAGAGTAGAAAATCGATTTTACAACCTTTTGTTGCATTTGTTTTTTTTTTTTTTACGGCCGTCTTTGTTACGACTGATTTTATTGCTGGCTTATAGAATGTATGCATATTATAAGGTTTACGGCATTTCTGAAATGTCAAACCAATAAAAAAGCAACGCGGGGTTATTGAATATGCGGCACGGAAACGATGTTCCTCTATTGTTTTTTAACGTTTATCCGAGCAAGTATTTTACTGATCGAATGAAAGTTTTATGCATAATAATCCCCGATTATAGAGGTGCAACGAGGAAAAACAACTGTACTTTTTATTTGCACTTGAAAAACAATGACACTTTATTTAAATGTTGAGTTAAATTTATTATATAATCAACGATCTTTTAAAACTGAAAAGAAACTTCAAGGTGAGATAAGCCCTAATAAAACTAATAAATTCAATATTTGAGTGCAACGTAATAAAAAATTATCCAAGAACAATGCAAATATTTTTAAATAAACATATTTTATTTTCTCATAAACATTAAAAAACAACGAAACAAGAATAAAAATAAAAAGGAAATACTCCACTTTAAAGGTCCCTTACAAGACTGCCGACCCATCGTTTCGCACTTGTCCGCAAGCCGGGGCGTGAATTCGAACGCACCAAACCTGCTATAAAACAGCGTCCGCAGCATCGGCGCGAGAACCGGCGAAAGAAGAAGCGGGAGCTGGACAGGCGTGCGAGGGGTGGAGAGCATTCGTTGCCGGCTGCATTCGCGCCGCCGATCTGATCCGACGTTCCGCAGTCGCCCCCCGGCAATTAGCTAATCTCCCGCGCGCGAAACGATAATTGGTATAATCGGCGAGATGCGCCAATTAGAGGGCATGACGAGATAACGAGGCCCCGGCCGCTTTCGGTGCCCGGCTCTCTCCCTCCGCTTCTTTTTTTTTCGCCGCGCCAAATCAGTCACTTCCGCGGGAAAGCGAGCCGATCGCCTGCGCCGTAGCATTAAGTCACGCGAAGGAACTAACCCCCTGGGGGGGGACGAGAGACGTCAATGGCGCTAATTTTGGCACTTGAGGCACTCGAGCGTCCGGGCGGATTGTCGCCGCGGGTGAAAAGGTCAAATTGGCCCCGTCCGGGCGATTATTGCGCGACACGCAGCAGCCGGCGCGCCGCTGCAGCTGGGGCGTTGCGCAGAGTCGCTGAAAGGGCCGCGCGCGGCCACCTCCGCGATACGCGCATGGCACTTTTGTCCCGCGCGAACAAGGGCCGTGTGCCACGAGGGCTCCCGGCTAATAATGCGTCGAGAGAGAGAGAGAGAGGAGCGAACGCGAGGCGGGGATTATGAATTGGCGTTTCGCGCTTATTGTGCCAGGGTCGCGAGGTGCGAGTGCACCGAATTAACAGCCACTCAAAGGCGCGCCCCGATCTTTTCTCCTCCCCGCGTGGGGAACAAGAGCCGCGGAAAGTGGGTGGGGCGCACGGGCTTCTTTTCCATCGAGTGGCCCCGAAAAAACACGCGGAGTCTCTCTCCCCCCTGTCGACACCCGATCCCCCTCCTGCGGGTGCATTCAACGCGCGGCCTCGGGCTAACGAACGTCGCGCTGCTCCGCAAATCGTGAGACGGCATTTTTTTTTCTCTCCTCTCTTCTTTTTTTGCGCGCGACGCGCGACATGCGGTCCTACGAGCGCGTGCGAAATTAAGTTTGGTCGGGGCTGTTTGTAAGTTTGATGTACGAGCGCGAGATGGCATGATTAACTGGCGCGAGTATACAGCCGGAATAATGGTGAATTATGAAGGATGCCTGATTACGATGATTTTAATAAACGAATGATGAATAATGCTCGGCGGGCGGACGGGATTTGCATATTGCGACCGGGTAATCCTTTACGCGCGGGCGACCGGAACTAAAAGTCGACCGCTCGTTATTTCGCCGCGCACTCGTTTTCTAATTTCGGTTAATTAATTATTGGATTTTGATCACAAAGAGGATTCTGCGCTTGAATAATAAATCTCTCTATGAAACTCTTCAAATCTGAAAAAAATCAATTCTTTTAGAGAAAAAAAAACAGCGACTCTTTAATACAGATAATACATTTTTTAAATAAGTATTCAAATTTATTTAAGTAATATCCAAAAAATAAAATTAGCGAAAATAATTAGATTCCATACGAAGTACTCTGTACGCACACGACCTTTCAAATTTAATCAAACACAGTGAAACTTCCGGAAAGATTGACGAAGCCCGCAGAGAGAAAGGATTACTCGAACCCCTTCGGAAAGTCACAAGCCAGCGTATAGGAAGCGTAGGTTTTGGAGTTGGCGCCGCGACGATCGTCACGCTCGAGTAGCTTGAGCCGGAAGAAGTCGAAATCGAATGGACGTGGTGGTGGTGGCGAGGGGGGCAGATCCGCCGCGCGAAAAACGCCCGACCCCCGGGCTCGGACTCGCCCTATACCCCGGAAGCCACGGCTCGCTTGCAAGGCGAATTTTAGTATTGCGGCCCCGACTCGGTCAGATGCAATTCAATTACGCCGCGGCGCGGGGGACAACTCGCCGATTGGAATTTTAAAGGAAATCGATTGCACGCCCTGGCCGATGGGGATGTTTATCGGCGGAGCCGGAATTCGGGGGCGCGCGTGACCGCCTCCGGATGAGCCGCTTAATTTTTCCGCGCTATCCGAGGGGAGAGATTCGAGTAGCCCGCGACGCCGTTGGAATCTAATGTGACGGTTATCGCTATACTTCGCAAGTGGAATGGATTCGCTCCGCTTTAATGACGGGTTATTACGGCTTACTCTGTGCGGCTCAAATTTTACACGACAATTAAAATTTCAATTTGCTTGGTATCAACTGAATCTATGTTTAATTTGGTTTGAATTAATGAACGTTTAATACCTATATTTTATAAAGTGACACAACATTCTATTCTATTTCTACAGTTTACAATTGATCCTGCGAATTCTGAATGAATGAACATTGCATTAAATTATTAATTCATCACAAACTAATTTTGAAGCACAGATTCGCTTATTTATTCATAGAATTGTACAAATTAGTGATCAATACCCTACAATCCTGTATCATGAATAAAACAAAGAAGCAATAAATTAAGTTATACAAAATTTATTCAGCCGCATAGATTATTAATACTAATAACTTAATCAAATAATTTCTCTAATACTATTACGGATATCCGCGTTCGAATCCCTAAATTAAAATGTGCCAACTTTACATTATATCGCACGTAACCGAATAAAAATAAGCACTTTAAGCAATTTGGTCAGTAACTATAACAATATTTTTCGCCGGCGACGAGAGAGACAGCCCCTTTTAGCGAGCTTTTTCGCGGCGCGACGCGACGAGCCCGTAGCTCGGCTCGTATAATTCGGAAACACGGCCGCGCACAACTTTGCCGAGCGAACGGTGTACGCACGGTCGAAAACTCGATCCCGGCCAACAATCAACGTTCCGCCAATAACGCTCGTTTATTATTTTCAATTAAAAGCAGCGGGGTCATCCGGCTACCGTGGACGTGCGCCCGAAATCGATCTTCGATGCAGTACATATAGCTGCTGCATGAGAGCGTTGCGTGAACTTGCCTCTCGCCTGTCCGAAATGCCGCGGGTGGCCTAGTTGGCGTGCTTAGAATTTTTGCTCCAAGGGTTAATTGAAAGGGAAAGATTAACTAGGTAGGTGGAGGAATTGTAATCATTCTTTTATATGGGAAATATCAAGTTTATTTGTCATCGAGGATGGTAGTGAAAAAGTTCATTTGGCTCGTTGTTTGGGTTTTTCTCATGGACCTTTATTCGTCGATTATTAAGAGATGGGTGTCCAAAAGCATGGATTCCTTAAAATTATTTTGGAGAAGGCGCATAACTTCTAGTAGAAACCAGTGGGATTAGATAATTAAATTAACTAAAATATAGTATCCACTTCTAAATAAAAATTGTATTATATTCTGTTTCCGTTGATGCAGGATAGCGTAATGATTTCGGTTAGCCCAATAATTTCGGGTATATAGCTCGGATCCGATTGAAATTCCTACACTCGCTGGATAAGCAAATCAGGTAACCCAAATAATTATCATTAATAGTGTTCAAAACAAAATTAATATATTTTGAGAATTTATCATATAGAAAATATCAAAAATTTTTGTTTACATAAGCTCCTTTTAAAACTTTTCATAATCGTACTTTTCACAATTGTACAAACTTTTATAAGAATAATTGTACTAAATGAATATTTCCATAAATAATCTGAAAAGAGATGTGCTTATACTGTACTGTACGAGCTGTACAAAAAAAACTAAAATAATGACTCCCATTCAATATCGTATTATTTATAGAAATATTATGAAAAATGTACATCCAAATCATGGAAAGAGATTCTTTTAGATGAAACTGGCCATTTCCGAACAGGAAATCCTTTTTTCGACTAAAACGTACAAATACCCACTCAATTAAAAAAATTTAAAACTCAATTAAGCCGCTTAAGCGTAAATCATGAGGCACCGTTCAATCAATCCGAGCGGGAAAAATTCCATGCAATCAAATTATTTCCCATTCAAAAAAGGGGGGATAAAAAAAATCCAACAAAGTGAAAAAAAACAGACCGATAAAATAGAGTTGCGGAGATAGAGTCGTGGTTGTGGTGGTCCCGCTTGGCGCGCAGAGAGAAAGAGAGAGCAAGAGAGATAAAACGAGAGAGAGAGAAACTGAGAGACCAAGCGCTTTGGAAGTTTGGCCGTCCGTGGAAGCGGGACGGGGAAGCTTGGCCGAGGAAGCGAGACGAGAGGCGACAGGGCTCACCGCGAATCGCTGCTATCCGCATAGCAGCGCCGGGAGCGAATAAGTCCATCGGCCCCGAAACCGAGGCAGCCGGGAGGGAGCGAGAGGACCCGGCGAGAGAGAGAGGACAATGTATAGGTGGGAGCTAAATAATGCATGAGGGCCGCGATCGAACGCGACATTTAAATGCGTGTACGCAGCCCGCTACACCCTTGGCCTTGCGCGCGCACGCCCGCCGGCGTCCATATATACGCATTATGTACACGTGTATAAGAGGCAGCGAAATTTTCGGGGCCGAAACAATCGCATTGTGCGTGAGCGCGCGCGCAGGCCGCCCTCGTAAAACTCCAATTGATTGCGAGCGCGAGATTCCGCGAAGAATCGGCGCGCATTTGCATTTCATAGGGTGTGGAACGAAGCTCGGGGAGCGAGAGGACGAGAGCGGGGGAATCGACTCGCGATACTCGACCGGAATTTTGCTCGGTTGTTTTTATCAATTATGCGTGATTAACGTGAGGGGAATGAATAATTGAAATGCGTGATTTTTTTATTGTGGACCGGCAGGAAAAGTGAAGCTGAATTACGAAATCACTTAGTGCTACTAATCCTGCGTATTATTTACTGGTCATTTTTTATCATTTATTTATTTATTTATTTATCGAATGTAATTGTTCATCAGGAATAAAACCGTATCTACTAAAACACGGTTATAGTATATAAAGAAGGTTATAATTAATTATAAATGTAAGATAAATGCAAGATTTTCTGAGAGACACATAATCTCTCGGTGCTTTCTTATTACATTCTGCCGTTTCTACAAATACATATCATGCATGATTTTCCTGAATGAATGATATCTTATGCTTATAATTTATTAATAAGAGATTACATTAATGCTCCAGCATGCCTTGGATAACATTGTAAAATGAAATTTAATTCCACTCTAGTTCTTTAATAAGTGTAACGAGATGATCAGAGATAAGATAACAAAATGATTCAATTTTAAGTGAACACCTGTGATCGGTTCTTTAACACAGATAAAAACGCAGCAACACATTGCCTTAAAATGCTCAACGAGCAGCAAAACGTCGGCAGCAAGAAAAACCTCGCACGTAAATCGAGGCGGAAAAAAGCGGGGGCAGAGAATGAAAAAGAAGTAGATATAGGACGGGGATCAGAGGGGGTCCTCGGAAAACTGAAATGAGATCGTTCGGGCATGATGTACGAGTTCCCGGCTCTCGTCGCGAAACTGGGTTATGGTGCAAATAGTTTGGAAATTTTATTATACGCCTACCGTTATCTCAGGAGGGGGAGGAGGTAGCGCATACGTTTAAACGGCAGCGTAGAGGACCGACGGGCGATTCGCCCGTAAGACGGAACTTTTACACTTTCGAATACGAATCGGCAGCAAAGTGGCGGCGACGACGACGGGCACCGCGCTATCGATCGGCCGCCGTCGTGGAAAGGAGCTCGGATATGCCGATAAAAGTGTTAGACCGGAAAAATCGACGGATATATATGCGAGCGAGCCGGACAAATGTCGGGGCGCGTTTGACCGGGCGACGGCGTCTGATCTCGCGCGACCCTCGGCCGACGCCTCGATGTCTCTTTTCTGCTCGCTCCTTTGCTTCTTCACTTTGAATTTCACCTCCGTTAGGTATTATTATTTCATGTCAGAATGATAAAAAATTTTTATTACTAATTATCTTTATTGGATGATTGATATATCCTGTATGTAATAGATTTGCATTATGTAGGTGTGAATTAAACTGAATTATTATGAAAATGTTGAATAGTACCTGACTTAAAAGAAAATAAATTAATTATAAAGATACTTTCTAAAATAAATGCACACTCTTTCGATGTAAAAGTAGAAAATTTCAAGAAAATGAGATTTGAAAATATAGGAAAAGTTTCACGGCACTTGGCCATAAAATATCATTATCACTTTTTAGTGTAATCAAAATGCAGACACCGTAAGAAATACTTCACTATATTTAAGTTTCGCGAGATTTAGCCCAGCGATTGCGCAAAAAAAAAGAAAAAGGAAACATCCCATTCGCGAATGCGCATTTCAATAGCGAAGAAAAATGTCCCGGGCTAAGTGAAATAATTTCAAATTGTTTTCGCGCAAGTGGTTCGCCCGGGGTCCTGAGAAATGGGAGCAGCAACCAGAGAAAGGAGCAAGAGTGAGAAAGAGAGAGAGGAAAAGAGCGACGGCCGAGTCGCGCCCGAGTCCTAATAGTGAAAAATCGTTCATTAAACAGAGAACCCAAAGCGCGCGACTGAAATTAAAAAGAAATGGAATGAGCGAAGAGTGGTGGGAGACGGAGAGAAAGAGGAGCCACAAAATACGAAGAATCGCGACAAAGTAAAGGACTCCCCGAGGTATAATTCAGCAGAGAAGAGGCGACCATTTAACCGTTTAATATTACAGAGCATTCGAGCGTGCTTAAATTAACGGCTCTCAAAGCGGAATTAATGCGTAATCGAAGTACCAGCACAGTCTGAACTCGGCTCTCTTCTGACCGATCAGAATTGTCACTGCGATTTAACCGATTACGGTTTGATGCCGAGGGAAACCAAAGGGCTGATCGAATCAGCCACGGGCAATCGGAATCTACTGATTATCTAATTAAAATGGTAGTGGAATCAGACAAAGTAGATAAATCTTTTAGTCGCTTTGCTATAAGTAAGCGTTACTTACCAGGAAAACTATAGTAGAACATCTATACCAGTGTATATTTTACAGTACTGTAAAACTACAATTACATTTAAAGAGAAAATTCTATATTTAAATAATAAATTTAAAAACATCTAAACTAAGAAAAATCAATATCTAACTTTGTCTCAGGTGGAAACTGTTTATGAGATAAAATGTCCAATTTCTATAATGAATACAAGATATAAAAGTATATTGTTGGAAGACACAGAAACCATTTTGGGTAAACATTTTCCAAACGAGATAAGCAAATGCATTAATCCTCGCGAAAATCGGCCATTCGCCCGCAGATCAAATAAAGATCGCGCAAAGTCAATCAATGAGTTTCGCGGACGCGCCATCGAACGGGATGCTAGCCGCGCTGGAACAAGACGGCCGCAGCGGTAGAGGCGCACGAGCGAGCCACCAATAACTCGACGTAACGGCGCGTCGGAAATTTCCCGGCAAAACTTAGCCCGAAGAAAAGGGCTAGGGGGCGGCGGAGAGGAGCGCTCGCGCGTCCGCGCAGGCTTATTCAAAGTCCCGGGCTTTGTTGGTTTACCAGGTTACGAAGTTCGAAACCAAATTCGATCTCGAGTGCGACTGCGGAGGCGAAAGAGAGGCGGCGCGCGCCGCGAAAAAGCTCCCCAGCCGCCCCGGCGCGTCGCTTAGCCGAGCGCCGAGGAAATTACACGCTTTGCACGCTCTAAGCGACGCGGGCGTGCGCCGGGTCATTTATAATGCAAAACTTATAGCGACGCAACGAGCCTCGCCCTCTCTCTTCCTCTCTCTCTCTCTTTCTCTCTCTTGCCCGCGCGAGGGCTCTTTTGTGCCGGCGTAAGTGCCTGAATTTAAGCGGTGGCGGTGGTGCGTTAACAAAATGCAAGGAGGAAGGAAAATGCAGCTTGGCTTTTTAAACGTCTCTCTCACGCTCTCCTCTCCTTTTTTCGACTATTTTTCTTATTCGCGAAAGTGGTCTGTCTGGTTTTATTTCTTTCTTTTGCGTTTGTGATGAATCGCGTGTGCATAATCTAGGAATGTCAAGTATTCAGAATGAAATTAAAATTTCAACAAGTGAATCTGCAAAAAAAACGTATTTATTAATTAAGTTTGATATTAAACTTTAAGTACAATTTTATTTACTTTAAGTATAGGAAAAATTTCAACTTAATTGACTTAAACTAAAATGATTTATTTGCGAAAAATTTGAAATATCACTTACGGTGGAATGA
Source organism: Eurytoma californica (assembly GCA_035586675.1). NCBI lineage: Eukaryota > Metazoa > Arthropoda > Insecta > Hymenoptera > Eurytomidae > Eurytoma > Eurytoma californica. Next base: position 7,045,620 of record JAXIUT010000021.1, on the reverse strand, counting down.
ATTTTAGAAAGCTCGAGTAATAATTATTGTCTTGCTATAGTTGACTTTATCTACTTCCAACATCGAACTGAATTAAAACAGCATTTTTTACATTCCTGGTAAACTAGACATTTTTTTTAAATTAAACGTTTCGTTTTACACTTAATAGTACAGTACGTCTACCTTGTAATTCAAATGGGGTAAATGATGAAGACCTTCATGCCCGAAAAAGCTATAGTTTCACAAACAATTTACTTTACCATAAGTGTAATTATAATTCATCGTTTAAATTTCCATAATTTAAAAAAAAGTGTTAATTCTACTCAAATGAATCAAATATTTTTGCGCAAATAAAAACCGAAAACCTAAATATGTACGAAAATAAATGTAAGATTATTCTGGCATTGATAAGAGCTATCCAGTTGAAATTTCCGACCTTCGAACAGCTACAGCGAGTCCGTTCGCTCTATGGGGATGATATCGAGCGGAGGTTCGCAGACACAAACGCTCATCGAGAGCGCCAAGAGCGTTTTTGTTTTTGGCGCGCGCGCGTACACCGACTATTTTCCCAAACACGGGGTCGAATGGGCAGAAAGGTGCAGGGGAGTGCGTGATGACATGTCACGCTCGACAATGCAATGAGTAGGCGCGTTGATCGGCCGCGCCGATAGCGAGGACGGGGAGGCACGAGAGATTTGGCAGACAACATTTTTCGCTCCGCAGTGTCGAAAGCCGCTCGAAGCTGCGTATACCCGAACCTCAAAACGTGCGCAAATTTTCCACCCGTTCAAGAGCACGAGTTTGCTCTGCGAAGAAAAATATTTTTTTTTTCAATTTCAGTGAGAGACTAACGGTTGCTTATACGGTGGACCATTTATGAATAGATTTTTGCTTTCGCAATAATTGAAACGACACGTTTTTTGCAAATTAATTTATGAAAATTATTAAAGTGGACTAAAAAATGTTATAAAGAGCATGGGACATAAAGTGATTTTAAAATGTAATATTATTCACATAAAGAAAATTAAATACACTTCCTGGCTTTTAAAACTACGTACCTAATAATTTAGTTACATTTCTGCTTAAAATTACTGCAAATATAAAAAAAACACAAGAAGAGTATTCAAATTTACATCTTCTTTTCAAATAATAAAAATTTTCTCTTTACGCTGTACTTCAAATAATAAAAATTTTCTCTTTACGCCATACTTCAAATAATAAAAATTTTCTCTTTACGCCATACTTCAGTTTTTTAAACCGACTTGGTATGTTCATTAAAATCTATAAGTGAACATTGAAACGCTCTGTGTAAAAGCGCCGCGTAAACTGGTAGACAAAACACAAAGTCGCAAAAAACGAAAATAAAAGGAAAGGAACCTTTAGTGCTTTTCACGTTTTTCGGTTCATTTTCCATTTACTGTTCCTTTTGCTTCTTTTATCGGTGCTGTGTCTCGTCTTTCTGTGATATGCTTTTGGAGACAGGCACTTTTTCTATGCATTAAACTGTTTCACTTTGAAAACTGTATGTTTGCTCAATTACATCAACGGAATAAAAAAGTGAATCAAACAAATTGTCATTTTATTATTATTATTATTAGAGAATTACTAAAAATTATACTTAAAATTCAAGAAAAAATTATTTTTACAAAAAACTGTTATTAAGAATGTGCAAATCTCAAAAATTTGTACCTAGCTCGTAATCTATTCTATTGAAGCTCAGTCTCAAATTAAAATTATAATTCTTATTATCTCTATAAGTGCCAGAACTGCAAATTATACGCAAATCTGATCACATTAATTTAACCATTAAATTTTCTAACCGTAACCGTAAGTGATTCATTTTTCCAGTTGTACACATTCACTCAATAATACAAGTCCTAGTGCGGTACGTGCATATCACCGAAAGTAGCCAGGGTGCGTTAACTGCTTGCGCGTCCAGGGAGTTGAAAATGGGTTAGGTTTCAACCAGCGGCCGTCGTCGACGTCGGCGACGGTATACGGGGTTACTCGATTAAACCGGGCTCCCATCTGTTTGGATTTGATTATGACACTTGCGCCGATGAATATCTTACGCGGGGATCCGGTGCGAGGCTCGCTCGCACGCTTACACGCCGATGAATCACAGTGCCAACGGAGAAATTAATCCCTCGGCCGAGATCTATTATGCACTCTTAAGAGGATTGCCTCTTTTTACCCCCGGCGACGGGCGTAGAGCAAGAGCGCGCGTGACCCTGAGGTAAAATCCACTTTGTATTCGAAATAAGACAATCGTAAAATTCTGTACCTTGCGCGCGGATAGCTAAATAAGTTTACGCACTCCGCTGTAAAATTTACGATGACTGTAAATAAATATTAATTGTCCCTAAAAGTATAACGTCAGAGACCGAGGGTAAAAAAGAGAGGAGACGTCGTTACAGAAACAATCGTCCGTTGCGTCTGCGGGGGAAGAGATTTTAATGGCCCGACGAGTGATGCATAATAAGAGGCAAAAAACGTGAAATGTAGCGGCAATAAAAGATGTTTCGTTCAGAGAAAAATAAGAATGAATAAAGAACTGCTTAATCAGCGAGTCGATCTTAAAAAATTTTAAATGGAAAGTTATTTCTTGCAAAAATAAAAACAATTATAAAGTACATACTTGGTTTTCCATTCACTGTTCATATCCGTCGCATTCAGATATGAATAAATTCATCAAATAATACTTTCACGAAATATCTTTTTATCAATAACACATATTCAGTATAAAAGTAGAAAAAGCTTGTTACTCCGGTAAACAATTACAATATAGTCAATAATTTTAGATTTAAAAGACTTATTTGATAAAAATTACCCATGCATACACTGCAAGAATTGCGGTTTTTATTATGCAATGCTGCTGCAAGGCTACTTTTACCAAACTAATCTTTTGATCCCAATTTACTACTTAGTAATTGAAGAAAAAAATCTTGCCACGTACTAAATACACGTACATAATTATTCAATAAACAGTTTAAATAAGAAACAAAATAAAAATAA
>JAXIUT010000021.1:7011889-7033554 GCA_035586675.1 Eurytoma californica | reverse complement strand
AGTATTTAAAATTAAATTGGTATGTGTTTTACAACAAAGAATTATTGATTGAGTAATAAAAGTAGAAAAAGCAAAATACCTATATGAAATTTACTGTTAAAAAAATCCACAACACTTGAATGCCTTATCGCATTACCATAGTCCGTTGAGCTACAATCGCATAAACTTTATCGTTGATCAATTTCAAAACCACTACCCGACGTCGAACCCCCGAAAAAAAAGTATACGAGCGCGAGCGCATCACCGGCAGTCGGGCGTAAAATCACATCGCAGACGCGCTCGCGGAGAAAGTAACGGCCGATAAAACAAGCGCAATCCAATAGCCCGACCGAAAGAGAAAACCAGTGCACCGACGGTACAACCGAGCTAAAAGGCTACAGTACACACTCAAATTCGTCGCGGCGACGCAAAAACCGCGCTCATTTCGCATCCGCGTCTGCAGCGGACTCCTAAATCACACGTGAAAAATGCGCCCGCGGAGGTGAAAAGTGCGATGCCGAATAAACACATCCGCGAGCTCGCGCTTCCCCGCAAGAATATACGCTCTCACGTGTGCGCGCGCGCCTCGGACGCGTATTGTTCGCGAGATCCGCAACTTGAGAGTCTGATGGGAAAAGCACTCGCAATTCCGCATGGGTTTTTTGTTTTTGTTCCGTTCATCCCGCCGCGACTCTTTCCCCTTTTGCGCCTCCGCGAATTTACGAGCGCCTACCCGCGGTCGCGGCTTTAATAATTTCGCGATTCTTTGGGATTTTGAAGAGCGGCCACGACTCTCCGGGCAAACGACGCGGCACGATTCGCGCTCTGCAAACTTTACATTCATATCAAACGCTCGGGTCTAATATGTTTTTGAGCAAAGATTAATTTTGCGCGCTGTCGCACAACGGATGTGTATCTTTGCCTACAAAGCTAACTTTAATTAGATTTTTATTTTATTATTATATTATAAAGGGCATGATTTTAAATTGGAATAAATTGCTTGTACATTTTCTGTTAAAATAAGTTACTAAGTATTTTAAAAATTGATGTATGAAGGAAAAATGGAAAAATTAATTTAAAGCTCGAAATACAATAAACTGATGCAAAAATATTAACGTCACGGAGCATAAAGTGTAAATTTTTAAGCGTGAGCAAAATTGAACATGCGTTGGAATCATGCCAAGAATTTCCTGTTAAAATATACGAAATATGTATTCCATTTGCTATTACAAAATTTCCTGTTCATCTTACGCAATATATTTGTTTACGTGCCACTGATAACAAAAAATTAATATAATTATTAATGAATAAAAAATAAAACAAAGAAATAAACCTCGATACAGCGCATTTATTATAATTGTTAGGAATATTTTTCTTACTGCTCTATAGAACGTATGCAGTAGTTGTATTATTGATTTTTCATGCAAAGCAGATAGAAGCAGGGAATCATGAAATATAGACGTGGACGTAAGAATCAATTGCCACTTAAACAACAAAAGGTATTAAAATATTCACAAGCCATTAAAAATCAAGACTGTGTGTAATGGGAAATAAAATGATTAAAATCACTTCGTTTATCCAAGAAACTAATATTAAAAATAATAAAATCAACAACAAAGCTATAAATATTTCCAAAATAAAATCGACAAAAACAACAACCCCATACACGTCGCGCGCAAAATTCATAGCGGAGCACACCGGCTCGCGTGTGCGTAGGTGCAAAGCTCATTGTGGGCAGGCCCTCATAAATCGCCAATTCCACTGAAAGCATTGCGGCCAGAATGAGAAAGACGGCGGGGGCGAAAACGCTCGCGGGAGGAGGCAGGAGACGCGCCGGAGAAAAACAACATCAGCTCCATGCATTTTTAAGCGAGCGTCGGATATACTTTCTCGCCGAGCGATCTGAAATTTTGGAGGGGGAGAGAGGCGCGAGGGGGGAAGTAGGAGTGCAGATACCGAGAAGACTGCGAATTCACTCGGCGAGGCAGCGGGGCCAATCTTGCCTTCGGGATCGCGCCCGACCAGTGACTCGCGCGAGCGCCGCGTCATCGGGCGCACGCGAATTGAGATAGCGTGGCTCACTCTCCTTCGCTCGCGGGCGTCCTGATAAAATCTGACCTTCCCGGTGCAGCACCGAATTGCCGATCGCTTGTTTGCGCTGCGGGATTCGCCCGCGAGTCTTTAAACCGTCGGTTTATCGCTTCGTAAGAAAACATGGGTGGAATCGGCGGAATATGGAATTCTTTTACTGTGGCGCAAACGTATGGTCCTATTATTTATTATATACATGGAGAAATTCTTCTAAATAATGTTATAGGTACTAAATTTTAAATTATTTTTTGGGAAAAAGACTTGAATAATCGGCGATGAATCAAATTGTTTGTAAATATTTTTTAACAAATTGACTATGCGCGCCAACAATTCACGTAAATACGTGGATTTAAGGAAAAATAAAGAAAGAAATTCTCCTTAAATTCACGTAAATAAGTGACTGATCCACGTAAATACGAGCATAATCTACGTATTTCACGTAAATGCGTGACTTCAGTTAGTGACTTATTTAGTGAATATAAGGAGAATTTCTTTCTTTAGTTTTCTTCAAATCCACGTATTTACGTGGATTGTTGGTACGAACAGCCCCAGTCATTTTTTAATTACCAAAATATAAAGGTAATTAATAAATAATTACACGTAATTTTAATTTGTCGCTGATCACTTTTCAGATATATAAAATTTTGTTATACAGTATTTTTAGCCCAACATGTATTTCACATGCAAATTGCAAATGTAATATTCTGAAAAACTGCGAGAATTTTTTTAATTAAATAGAGGTTTGATGTTAATTATTAATTGGAGGTATATTTATTGGAAATTTATTATCAAGTACTCTCATACGAATTTATTGACGCACATGAATTACTAGGAAAATGAACAATTATTTATTTGTAGTCAAGAGTCCGAAGTAGATACTTTCAGAGAATTGATTATTGGACCTTTCAATAAATTCATAAAGCAATCCTTCAGAAAATGGCAATATTGAAATTACTCCGATGAATACAAGCTAATATTATTAATGACCATACTGTATTATCACATTCTACATTTTTGAAAATGTAATATCACAATCATCTGCAATGTATTATTAAAAATATACAATTTTATTAAAAATTCCAGTCACGCTGAATAATACATCAAGTTAAAATAACTGTTATTTTCGCGTACTCCATCAAGCAACAAAATGTTAATTTAAAAAAGATTACCTAAGGTTACCCTCGAAAAAATTAATCTGTTTGATAGTGCAAAGAAAAAGGCAGAAATCCCTGACACTTTGAAAGGTTACGATCAGAGGCGCCATAAAATGAAGACATAAGCCACCTCCGTTCCATTCTTCTTCATCACTTTAGCATCTTCTTATCAGCATCCTTCGCTCCCCCGGTCCTATCTACTTTCAATTTCTCCTCCCCCCCATTTCGCGCCCAGGTGCTTTCCCCGCGTATTTTACGCGTGTCGCGCGTCGCGTTCCAGTCGATACCAAGCGGCCCCGGTGCAGCCAACACAGGCGCTCACCCCGGTGTGCGTTCACCCCGCTGCAGCAGCGGCGGTAACAGCAGCTATATCGAGCGGCGGTCGCGCTCATCGCGCGCGCGGGCCGCGCTTCGCTCGTCTGGAGTCAATTTTCTCGGCTAGCGAAACTCGCGTGCGCGCCCGAAATCCTCGCGGGGGCCCCGCGCGCAGAACGAACGACTAATGGAATCCCTCGGCGGATCAGCGGGGGCGGCCTTTCAGCGGCAGCCGTTAATGTTACGCGATTATACGGGCCTCCGCCGTGGGGGCGAAATCAACGTGCGCAGTGGGTTACGCCGACTGCGCGGAAGCCGACTCGGCGAAATTTCTACAGGTGTTACTTATTTTACGCCGCGGGGAAGCTATAGGCACGGAAGTAAGCCGGTTAAAGGATTGACTAGGCTAGATCGAGGGAGCGCGGACGGAAATAAGCGCTGGAAATGCGTGCGCGCAGAATCGCGACCAAGTGCATAAGAAAATGAGGATCAAGTAAAGACGACGAGCTTAAATATTGCCCACTCGCTATAAATAGCTCCGCGAATTTAGCTCATTTATACGTCGGGTGGGTGTAACCGCATACGTATACGATCGATACAACGACCGACGATGCGGTTGGTTAATGTCCTCTCTTTCTGTATCGCCCGTTATAAGTATCTTCTTTAGATATCCCAGAAGTGCCACTGATAAAACGATCGCGTACGAGTTCGCGTAATGCTACTTTTTGTAACGGTTATTATACCTACACCTTTTTACTGTTCTTGCTACATCTCCAAGGGTAAAACATAATTGTGAATTGATATTTTCATTTATAATATCAAATTCATTGAATTGAATAGTTTTAGATTTCGACATTTAAATATAGTTATGATGAGATTTTATATTGTATTGTGCGTCTGAGAAATCGTTTCATTATTAGGAGATAAAGGGGCTGTTTCCGTCGATTTTGAATTGATGGATCCGTGCATGTTCCATCTTTGGAATACGTTTTCAATCTAAAAAAAAATGTATATTTAAGTGTTAAAAAAGTAAAGATAGTTAAGTATTTAAGAATACACAGCTATAATTTAACAAATAAATTGCGACCTCGTAAACATTCGAATAAACAAACAATTACAAAACGCAAACAAAAACTCCGGTGAGAAAAAAAAGGAGTTGGAGTGGCGATAACGGCAGGGCGAGAAAGCCGAAAGAAAGCAAGAAATAAGAGAGACCGAGCGCAATAGATGAAGAGAAGGTAACCCCCGCTGAAAAGTGCCCGGAGGCAGCGCACGTACACACAAAGCGACCGACAAAGTCGACTTTGAAGGGGTGCGAACGCTCCAACGGCGGATCGGCCTCGCGCTCACACAGACACCGTCGCGCGCGCACCACACCTCGACTTTTCAATTCCGCTCTTTTCCAGCGCGCGCTGTACGTTCGATTGCGCCCGCGAACGGACGGATCGACGTGTATATAAGGGCGCGAGTGCGTGTACCGAAACGTTTATCTCCTCGGAAAAATATTTTCAGACGCGACCGCCTCCCGCGACGAGACGCGAGATTTCGCTCTTTTTTTCTTGAAGGATCGAACCTCCACGCCCGTGAGGATTATGAAAATTGCGTTCGACGGGCACGGACTGGCCTAGATTTTACTGGATTAAAGCGGGACGATGTTTCATTGCCCTCGCCGTGTGCGCCGCTCTCCAGAGCTTAATTTGCGCCCAAGCGATGCGCCCCCGACATAATGCGAACTTTGTATTCCGAAGTTGAATTTATTATGCCTCTGACGCGCGTTCGCGCGGCCCGTTAATTGCGGACTGTTCGACTGTACAAATTAAGATTTTTATTTATGGGTCGGAAGGGTAAAAAATTCATTTGCCGATATTAAACGACCAGCCGCTAATGGCTATCGATTCGTAGGTAATATTAACTTTTGTCATAAACAGTTGATTTTAATTACTTTACCTTTTGCTGAATGCTAATGTGCTTTTACTCCAATTAATTTAGAGATAAAATGTCATCGAATTTTAAAGCCAAATAATTTTTTAATTTAATTAATGTAACATCAATTTTATTAAAGATTTATTGCGATCAGTATGTGAAATATTTTCTTATAAAGAAAATTTATTGCACACTATGTAGACAAAAATGTTGAATTTGTGGGATTGATAAGAAATGTCCTATATTCCTACTATAAAAATTATATTTTATTTAATCAACATTTCCGGGATAATTAATCACACTCTGTGGAGTTTACTCTTGAATTCATCAATTGATTACAATCTATTTTTTACGTTCGCATAATAATAAAACATGCCTATAAATATTTTATCGCCAATCGTTTCTTTGAATAAAATAAACTAGTATTGCTTCTTTCTTAAAAAAAAATATCGAATTCCCTTTAAACTTGCGCAATCTGTTTTCTGATTGCACCGTGCGCTGCGTTAAAGAAATACCAATTAATAATAGAATAAGTAATTTTTCCTCAACAACACCCAGCGATTAAGGCATGACAAAAAATCGATACAGACGTCGCACGGCCCGAGCCCAGGACGGCTTACATACACGCGTGCTCTAGAACACGAAAGTCACGCAAAATTGTGACTCACTACCATCGCCGAGCGAATTTTCCTAGGACTCGGGCTGCAAAGGGCGGGCGCTCGTCCCCCCGCGTTGCGATTAGCCGTAATGACGGATAATAACCGCTCGGAAGCTATTGGGATAAGGTACGCCGCAGTGAACTCACATTGGATTGGTGGAGTTCCAGTATATGTCCGGCAGGCGGGAACAGGTGGCCTCCCGCGGAAAGGCCTCCATCACAGCAAGCAGCAGGAGAAAAAGAATGAACCAGGGCATGACGTCGAGCTGAATCTTGAGGCCGTTCGTGTAGCACTATACGCGAAAGAAGTCGGCTCGGGGGCCTTCGATCACCTGCTGAAACAGAAGGAAAAAAAAGGTCAGTCATTAGAGTTGCGCAACTAGCCCGCGGGAATATATATTGCCCCCGCGATTTATTCTGGATTTCGACGCAGGGGACTTTTTTGCTCCTCCGATTCGAGGGGGATGCCGCGACGGTCCGATTGCTTTTTTAAGAGATTGATGACGTTGTTTTCGATATATGAAGCCGCGAAACGTCATTGATCTCTCCTGGACAAGCTCCTTGTCGTTTGCATTCGTAATACGACGTTATTTATGGGGCAAAAATATTTTCCTGCCCAACTGACTATTTACGACTTTTCGAGTCTTCTTTACTTAATCGCCTGCATTATTATGGCGTTTTAATTAATTACCTTCGGCATTAAGTTAAATAATTTTATGCTACCAACCTTTATATTTTAATTAATACTTTATGTAACAGCTTGACCTACTGCTATCACGCGGCATGTTCGAAATTTGCAGAAAAATAAAATTTTCATTGTTCTTAAAAACTTTCAAAAAATTTATTCTGCAAGTGTAAATTAAAAATTAAAGTAATTTTTTTAATTTTTAGTTAAGTACCCACATCCTAAATAATAACATTAAACAATATATCTTCGTGTTGAAACTATTGGAAACTTGATTCGATGACGTCCGTAAAACTGGCACATCAATAACAGAAACAGCCCTGTATTCGTCAATAACCACATCAATCCGTATCGTAAATCAACAGACAACTAAAAATCACGCAATTCCGTCTGCCATCGGACAACTCATCTAATTACCCCGTCGCGCAAGGCGGAAAGTCGAACATTCAATCAAGGCGAAAGCAAACACGCCCGGTCGGTAGACGAGAGAAAAAAGCGCGAGAGCCCGGCGACGGAGGCGGGACGGGCAAACAGTTTCACTTTTCGCCGGTGATTTGCATTACGCGGGTGTACACGAGGTGCGCTAAATCACGGTGACGCATCGTCGCTGTCGACGCGCGCGCGCGCCAATAGATCGATCCCCCGAAATCGCAGAGGACGGGAAACCCCCGGAAGGCCTCTGAACGCGGAGATGATTATCAAGAGATCTTTTTTCCTCGCGTGAGGGGAAGGGAGCATTTAATACGGCGATTTATTGGAGTTGCAGATTAGCACTTCCAGATATAGAGAAAGTATCAACGTTTTCTTAGGGAATATAAGCTGCCTGTCTTTCCCGTTAGCTTATTAATAAAGCATCTTTCGAAAATATAGGCTGAGTTATAACTTGAACAACTTAACTTCTCTAGGGGATGGAATCGTTTTCATATATTATTTGTGTACAGAGTGTGGTTTTATCAGAACGAAGAAATATTAATGTATAATTTATGTGCAAATACTACTATGAATTTATGAATTCTCTTCAGTTATGTTAACTTAAAAAATAAAAAATTTACTATTATTAGTTGCGGAAAAAACTACACATTTGTATTAAATTTTACTATTATAATAGCAATATTATATTGTATTACACTTTTTCTAACGAAACTATAATATTCAATAATATAACTATTCGATAAGGCAGTATATATACCGCAACTAAATTTTTACGAAAAGCTTCCTTATTTCATTACTAACTATATAAGAAACTGATTTTAAGAGGATGATTTTTCTAAAAGTTCTTGAAAAAAGTGATTAATACGTTTTCAATTTTCTAAGAATCTATAAACATAAACTGCACTAGTACTCTATAACGATTAGATTTTAAACTTTCTAAAACTTTAATAACGACTCCATCGTAAACTCCTTCCGTTCAACGCTCAGAAAACCAGCTAAGAAAGGAGGTAGCTGAAAAAAGAGCATCCACCTCGCGGCGAAGAGGCAAGTTTTATTTAGTCACTTTGGCTTTAGTGGAAAACCTAATGGATTCGCTGAGAAAATAATTGAGAAATACGGAAAGAAAAGAGACGGTGGCAAAGCATTTCACGGAGGTCAATAGAGACAGCGTAACTTGGGAAGAGAGAGGAGCAGAGGTAGACAGGACGCAGAACGGAGTCGGCAATGTGTCGGATGCACCTCGGGAGGGCTGTAAATGTCGAAAGCTCGACATCGGGACTACACATCAAGATAGCGGGGCCGAGGCCAGCGCACACTCGCTAAGGAATCGCGAAACAAGACAAAATACACGCGGGGACAAGTTGAATAAAGGGACGCGCGCTCAAACACCGGCGATAGTGCTAAATTGAACTCCTGCGGAAATCGAATTCTCCCCAGAGTCTGGCTTGCTCTGGCCAGCGATTAAATTTGCATCATTTTTCCGAGTTATATGTTGATGACCCAAAAATTATACTATCTCGAATTCAGTTTTTGAAATGCTTTTTCAGAAAATTTCGTTCTTAATGCGAGAAAGTCTGTCCCCCTTGTGAAACCAATTTTCTCCGCACGGTCAGTATATTATGTACTCAAAAGTCGTTGCTACTTTATAATTTAAATTGGCTAAATTTAAATTTTTTTTACATTCATTCACACACATTCATTTCACATTTAAAAAAAAAATGACCGAAATAACGCGTTCAAGTTTAAATTGATCAACTAACGAACAGGTGAATTAATAATTAATTCTCTTATTTACAAAGATCAATTTGCTGAAGCACCTTTCGACCGCTAAATAAAATATTTAAATTCTCCACCTGCGACTGATTAACTCGAAGGGCAAACAAACAGTTTTAAAACTAATTCAGTCGCTCTAAGGAAGTAAAAATGTTACTTTAGAATGGCAGGTGAGAAAAAGCGGAGGACGCGGAGAGGCGGGCAAACCGAGTCGTCGGGGTTTTTAAAAGCGATTACTCCGCGGCGCTGAGATGCAGTTACATTGCAGTCACGTCTGCGTCTCGGCCCGTAGCGGCGGTGCCTCGACAGCTTCTACACCCGTGCCGAAGCTGCAAAACGCATAACGACCCCTCGACGCGCCGACGCTTCTCCTTTTTTTCACCGGGAGCTAACCGCGCTCCATTTAGTGTCCGCGACAGCGGCTGTTTTCTCGGAGAAAAGAAACGCGAGTCCACGAGGACGTAAACATTGGACCGCTGCAAAATCCTGCGAGCCTCTTCCTGGCGGTGTCAGTTCGTTAACGAAATGCTTAATAGATCGCCAAAAGAAACTCAAGGCTGATTTGTTATTTACTTTTATTTCGCCGCAGATAAAATTGTTGTTTCTCCTGGTGTTATTTAAAAAAATGTTTGCTCAAGTAAAATACGTAAATTGTAATACGAAAATCTTTTTTATAACACGTTTTGGAATAAAAATAATGATTGACGGATTATAATTATCTACTACAATTTATAGAATTGATTTATAAATTTTCTATTGCGAATGTGTAATTACATATAAGACAGCCAAGCATTACATCACTTACTGTCATTAAAATCGCTAATTAAATCTCAAATCTAGAGATCGTCAGTTCAATGTTTGAATATACAATTCAGACTATAAATTGTAAAACTTCGATTGAGGTAATTTGTTAACCACAATCGGTAGATCAATAACTAATTGTGCAAATTGAATTTCCTTTCACTACTCTAATCCGAAAAAATTCAATTTTTCTAAATAAGATAAATAATATGACAGTGTGACATCATTTAATCGTTTATCTTCAAATTCTAAGTAATTAAAAAGAAAAGATCTTTTAGTTTTGTGAGTTCACGGAAGGAGAAAACGTTTTTTACACTGTGGTACTTTCTTGATGTGAATATGAACAGTGTTCCATAATTTAGTCCCATTTTTCATAACGAAATCAATATAAAAATTGCAACTTAATTAACTCGGTAAAATGCATCCATGCATTTTCATGAAAACCAATCTAAAATTTTTAATAAATGTTTTAAGCATTACACTTTCAGAAAATATAAAATATTAAAATGGTTATAGTGCAGCAAAACAAGTATAGAAGCTAATTTCGCGTGTCTAGACTCAAAAAGATAGCATCATAGATGCGATAATGATGATCGTAATCTGCAATATGTTGCGAAAACATCAGCTGTAGCAGCGTCCCCTCCCCCTTTAATAGTTCGCCCAGACTCCCACTTTCACGGCCTAGCAACTGCGGGTGCACGCTTATATTTCGCTCGAATTGGTCCTTCTCATCCTTCAAAAATCTCATTTTACTATTTTTGAAAACGATCTCTAGCAAAAAAATGTTAGAGATGAATAACAGTATAAAAGATTAATAATAACAAGATGAAATACCATTCAATAATTGATTAATATTTCACGAAAATAAACAAAATTTCCAATAACAAAAACAAATAAAATTAAAATAAACACAGTATTTCGAAGAAAATTGAAAACTGTTATCCTCATTTTTCAAACCCTCATCGCGAACGAATCTCTGCATTAACAAACAAAGGGAGATCCTGAAATAACATTGTGTATTAATTTCCTAACTGCAATCACACTCGCTTCGGAATCAAAACGAGGAACGGAAAAAAAGATGAGAAAAAGCATTCCGCGCGAGTGCGTGTTGGAAAGAGGAGAGAGAGGGAGAGAGAGAGAAGGATGCAGCGCGCAATCGCGGAGGGACAACCCGACCGCAGGAATCGCGTCGCCCTTTGTACGAGGTTTCCCCGGCGTCGCTCGGCCGTGCATGTTGCGCTCGCGCGGCCGCGGGGAGCCGCGCAAGGTACACGCGCACCCACGGCGCCGCGCAGCCTCTCCCCCGCCTCAACCGGATCCTTATCGAGGCATAAATTTTCGCCGGACTAAGAAGCGCGAGGCCACGCGCGGGAGAGAGAGAGCCTCCTTATACCCTCCGTCGCCGGATCATCCTCCTCCTTCCCCCTCCCTGACCTCTTATTATTCCCCCGGCGGCATGAATTCGCCGTGGGGGGACGAACAATCGCGACGGACATGAACAATCGCGCCGGACGTAAACATTCTCGGAGGCGAATTGAATTTTCGCGCGACGCCTCGCGCGATGCGGGGGCCGCCCGCCGGTCAAGTGCGCGCCGATGAATAACGAGCTCTTTTTCGCTCGACACTCCGCTTTATCGCGTGGGGATTAATGGATTTTGCGGCCTGTCTCCCCCCCACCGCTCTCTCCCACCTTTTTTTCCATTTCGATCGATCGGAATTTATGGTTTCTTACCGCACGACGACTTTATTACGGGGACAAATTCAGTGATTCGCGCGAATTTCGCACTAAGTGTAGGCGAGAATTATGAAGTCGCGCCGAAGCAAATGGAACGAGAGCTCGCTCGATTTGATTTTCGTTCCTGGTAAAAGGAAGTCGTTACGAGAAGAAAGATTGTGCACTGGCTATTCCTGACAAAATGCTCTTCATTTTTTTCCATTAACAACTTTATACAGCAAGATTGACTCGAGTTTTTCTTTTAAAACTTTTTAAACGATTTACTTATGCATGTGTAGTTCATGTACTTTTAAAGTGCGTACATACAACAAGTCGTTAACTAATGAGAAAAATAGCACCATTAAAAATGCAAATGCAGATTACCGCAACTTCTCTTCGTTTCAATCCATTTACGAGGAATACTTTATTCATTATATATTTTTATCGAGTGCAATTTACCGTGAAAGGATTGTTTTTGTGTTTAATAGTTAAAGAGGCTAGTTCAATGCACCCGTCATGAGGTACTTATATGCACTTCGAATGACGTTGAACAACCAAGCAGTCAAAATTAAATTCTCAAGTAAAGAACTATAGTTCCTCCTATCTTCTTAAACTCTGCAGTAAATAAACAACTTGTTCTTAATTAATTACTCGTTAAAGTTTTGCTGGAAGTTCATCGTCCTGAGATGCAGTTTATCATCTATCAATGCTGCAATTTTTCTATTTTTATCAAAACTAATTTAATTACGACAGGGTTACACGCTGTACACTATCTGTTAATTAATATAAAATATTGATATACAGTACACAGTGATTAAAGTATCAAGTAAACGTCTTTATCTCTCTTTAAAAATATATAACGAAAGATCAAAGTTGTAATAGAGTAAATTTATAATTGAATATTATTTTCTAACATTGTTATTGTAAAATGTATCAACGTAAATGGATTGATAATCTACTGGTCAATGAAAAAATTCGACTTAGATGTTTTGGTTCCGTTACTGCAAGTAATAAAACTACATAAATTCAGTTTACTCGCAAATTACTTTCTGCTCGCTATAATTAGGCACTGAATAGATAAGATATATCAGCCAAAATTGACAGGCAATCAACGTTCAACGAGGAATTTTAGTAAAAACTACTATAATCTACCTCAATCATATCTACTACAATCAGAGCTGCTTAACTCCGTTTTCCTAAACTGTTATTACTGGTATAGCGCTATTGACTTAAAGAGTTAGTAAAATAATAAAGCCTTTATGTAAATCGATTAAAAACCTTTTACACTCTACCGATTCGTTGTTCAACAATAAAACGATTTATTCTTCGAATGAAATCAATAAAAAATTAATTGGTTTAATAAGAGCGTTTAAAGACGTTGTCGATTAAGTAGTCCGTTCGCTAATTTCTTCGGTATTTCGCTATTGAAAAGACGCGAAATTATTCAAAAGCAATCTCGCGATTAAAACAAACGCGCAGGCCAGCCTAATAAATGAAAATTGATTTATTAAAACTAAATTATCCTTCCATTACGGAACATTTTCTATTCATTATTATTATAATCATTTTCGGAGCAACGCCTCTTTCGAGCTCAGGAGCTCAATTTAGCACGGTATAAATCTTGATTATCAATCTACCGCCGAAGCAGCTTTCCACATTTCCATTAAGACTCGCGCCCTACCCACCCAACTTTATTTTCAAATCCCGACGGCGAAAAAGTTTCCGCCATCTTCCCGCGAGAGACCCCGGCGCGATGACCCCGGAAACGAAGCTCGACCCAATCGGAGGAGCAAAAAATGGGGTAAAGAAAGTGACAATTAAGCAACATACTTACCGTGTACAAGTGACCAACGTCGATGGCTCGTTGACACTATCGTCACTGTCTCACTCGCGAACGCGGGGGAGGTAGGGGGAATCGGCGAAGTTCGCGGGAAACGGGGGCTCTGGGCACCTGCGGTGTACGCGCGCGTGCCGCGGGGGTCGCGATAAAACGGCGACGACCGGAGACGAGACGAGAGTCCGGAGACGAGGAGAAAGCGCACGCGAACCGGTCGCCGATTCACGGGGGGATCCCTTCCTCGGGCGCTGATCCGCTCGCCCGGAAGTGTACGGGCAGCTATGCACACGCTCGGCTCGTTTGTTTATATCCGCGCGCGGCTCACTCGCGGCTGGACTGCAGCTTTTTATCCCCGATCGCTTCGGCGTCTGCTCGGCCTCCTATAGCCTCCAGCCGGCGTCTGGCACACTCGCACTTTGCCCCCTTCGGAATCACTGAACTGACACTGTAAACCGTCGACTCGCAGTTTCGCACAGTCGACTCCCCGGGATAATCACACGGTGGGCACGCGAGAAATTTCTCTTTCTTTTTCTCTTATTTATTCACACTGCACCGACTTGCACTCAGGCCTTCGATCACTTCTCTCTATATCTTTTATCTCGCACTGTCGCACTGAAAACTCTTATATCAACCGGCTGTCAATTGCCGAAGCACCCGCTGGCTTTTACAATATCTCCGCACTGCGCTTTTTTTCTTTTTTTTTAAAAAAAAACCGACTTAAACTGCCCCTCGGGCGCACTCGGTTCACACCGCGAGAAACGAACTACTTGCGCGTTGCCCGCGTCGGGAGCAGCGGCTCGGACCTCGGCTCGAGCGCTCGGATTTTTAACAGAGATGAGACGACACGGGGTAGGAGATCGGCAAGGATTCGTACGGGGTCTGCGTGACTGGGGGGTTTTGCGCTACTGCCGGCGGCTGCTGCTGCTCGCTCGTCCGTTGGCGGGCTTCGAATGAAGCGGCGCGCCTCGGCGCCGCGCCGTCCCCCACGCGAGCGCCGCCTAGCTCCGTCCCGCTCGCGCCCGGCCGAGCGGCCCGCTCGCGATCTCGCTTGCTCGCCGGCGCGCACGCTCTCTCACCTAGCCCCGGCGACCCTTTCACGCTCGCACACCCCCGCACCGCCTCGCGCCTCCTCGCGGCGATCCGGCGATCTTTTTTTTTGCGCCCGCGACTCGCACGAGCCTCCTCTCGCTTCCGATGGTCCGGCGAAGGAAATTAAAAGAGCGAATAGCCGTCGGAATCGGAGCGGAGCGAGGCGCGCGCCAGGCGCTAGCGTAAAAGAGGCATGCGCCATGTGAGAGAAGGACGCGAGTAGGGGGGTCGCGCGCGCCGGTGAAACCTTCGCCCGTGAGCGAGAGGGAGAGTGTTTTGCGCGAAAAGGGTGGAAAGAGGAAGGAGCGAGAGCGAGAGAGAGAGAGAGAGAGAGAGAGAGAGAGGCTGGGAGCGCGTGTGTGCGGGTTTACACACAATCGGAGGAGGCGGTGGTTCGGCGCAGGCGCGCGCTCGCGCACATATTGGCTCGGACATGCTGCGAACACCGCCGCAAGCACGCACACTCGGAAGTGCTCCTTCCTAGCGGCGAGCTTTTTCAAAGGCCCCCCTCCGGGCCTTGATTGGCAGGCTTTTTGCGCGGCGCTTCGATTAAGAAGCGGCTGAGTTCGGGGCGAAGGTGACCGCCGTCACCGACAGCGGTGAATGACTCGCTCTCACACACGCCGCCGCTGGCGGCGATGCATTCATGATTTTTAAAATGAGGTGTCGCTGATGCTTTTTTTTTTTTTTTAAAAAGGGGCTTGAGGCTGTAGCTCTAATGTATCCTGGGCTAGGTAATTTTTGTTTTTAAATGTTGTTGCAACGTTGAATAAATGACTTGTACTTTAATAGGAAATAGTTTCTTATGGATATTTAACAATTTAGTAATTTTTGCAATTGTATTCCATCATTGTTTTAACAAACAGCGCCAAAACACAAAGCAAAAAAGGGGCCCAAGGAAATTAAAATCTATTCACTAGATCTTAAGATCTAGACGTACACATTCGCTTATACACACAGATGAAGATCAAAAACTATAGAATATGATCAAATACATCGCAAAACATATTTCTAATATTTAGAATAACTTTTTTTTAATATAGCAAATTTTTCTAGGAGAAAGCAAATTTCCAATTTGTATCAGCAATTAAAAATCAGTTATTAATTTTGAATGGTCGGACTATAGACGGTATCTGCCTACGAGCACGTTTAATTACCATTTAAAACTTGAATTTTCAATATTTTCTTACACATGCTCGTCGACAAATATTGAACTCTGTAAATGAAGTTCACTTCGATACCAAAAAATTCAAAAAAATATCTTCGTTAGAGTGAAGTGTATGTAATTATACTTTGTGAAATAACCCTCTAGTTAATTGATTATTGAAAATTCATTCAATAAAACATTGAAATTCAAATAAACGATTATTTTTATAAACAGTGAATAAAAACGTGCTTGGATAGAAAAAATCGCTCTATTTCATTTAAAAAAATTAAACAACCCAAATGGAGGCAAAAAATCGTTTTAATTAATACTAATTAATTAACGCTAATAAAGAAAACTCTCATTGTCCGAGAGGCATAGTCAGCCTCGCCGTCGCGAATTCGCGGGTGCATGTGCAAGCGAGAAGTTGCTAGGGAGAAAAAAAGGAGAAGCGCCGGAGAAAGAAGACGGAGAAAAAGTGCAGGGAGGCGAGGAGAAGGAACGAGAACAGCGAGCAGAAAAAGAAGAAGCCGAGGAAGGGCGCGGATGAGAGCGAGAGGCGAATAAGGGGCGTCCGGCGAGAGGAGTGAATGAAAGAGGGAGATAGCGATGTCGAAAAAAACACGCGGCCCGGCGGGGGAGGGGCGAGGAGAGGGGATGAAGAGCGAGCTGAAAAGATACGGGCGAGAGCGAGAGAGAGAGAGAGGGGGAGATAGAGCGCCAAGTGCATATAGTACGTGCATTTTCGGCTCGTGCACTTTTGACGTGCGCGCGGCGGCGTGCGACACCCCATACGAGTGTGTCGTCGCGACAGTCGGGAGAAGGGGCTGCGCCGCGTCTTGGGGGAGCGCCGGGGACCGCTCGTTTCCGAGCGCGCGATTACACTCGCCTCGTCTATCGTCAAAGGATAAACGCGAAAAACAACGAGCGCGCTTTTTTCTGCGCTCGCTTCTTCCTCGCCTCCTTTTTTTTTCTCGCGCTGACGAAACAAAAAACTTTCCTCGAGTCAAATTTACTTTTTTTTTCATTGTTTCGCCGTTTTTTTTCTAGCCGGGATTATTTTCGCGCGGCGGAAGGACAGCGGGAAAACTTTGAGACTTGTCGAGCGGCGAAAATTAGTCCGGGCTGAATTTCACACTCGGCGGATTTTTTTGCATTTCTAAAGTTTTTCCGCGGGTAGGGAAGTTTTTATTTGAACGTTTTGAAATATTGCGACCTGCAATGTTGCACCGTGGCCTGGAATTTCGTGAATTTTCATAATTTACAACGGTTGTCGCTTAAACAATGCAACATACTTAAACATAACATATTTACTTTGTATAAAACGTGCAAACTGCAAATATAGAGAACGTACAAATAGTGAATTATTTAATTGAGGTAAATGAACAATTTTCGCTTTCCCTATTCAAATGGTATATAAAAGATTCATTCACTTTTTTACCTCAGTAGAATTCAAAATTTGCTACGCTCTACCGGAATTATGATTTAATATTTAAAAAATATTTGCCGTGAAATTCAAAGTAAAACAGTACTTTATGCATTCCATGATTTATTCAAAAGAGAATTTAAAGAATTAAAAAATAAATATTTAATATAAAAATTTTATCCGTAAAATATATCTAAACAGTTTATTTCAAATTTATTTACTCTATGCGATAAATAAATCTATTTAATACCATAATATAAAATATTTAAATAAAATCATGGAATCATTTACATTGATTTTTTTAATGTTTTCCCGCCTTAGCAAACTTATTAATTAACTTAATTACAGTTTTCGCCTAAAGTATATCTCTATTCTCTCGGTTGGAAAAATAAAAGAGCCGAGTTTGTCTTGGCGAATTATGAAGCCAGCTAAAGGCCACTGCAGCGTTATCGTAAAAAGAAAGTGCAAAAAGCGATGGAGCTTGGATTTTCAATTATATACTGTATGTTCTACACGTTTGAAATATTTGGCTCCAGACCAAGAGGGACAATTTAATGTTGATTGTGATATGAGAATTACGGTAAAAACGATGCACCGATAAGAGAACTTTTTGTCGAAACCCGCACCCTCTTCTTTTTTGCGCAAAGCGAAATTTTCGATAATTACTCCCGATATAAAGTTTAATTGTTTGCGAAATTTATTTTTATATCGATTTTATTAACTACGGATGTAAATTTTCGCGTTAAATTGAAAATCGTTAATTAAATAATGGGGTAATAATTTGTTCGAATAACTTTTTCAATAAAGTAACTTTCAGAAAGTTCTCAATTGAAGAAAATTAATCAATTACAATAAAATAATACCTGTGTCAAAACAAGCCCCTTCTACACGTTTAAATTAGATACGCACCCTTAGATAATAATTTCGTCTCATAAAAATTAAAGTACATATTTCCTCCCTATAGCAAACCCTCTAATTTACATTCATGAAACCAAGTTATAAATCAGCGCTACCCGTAAAAGAAAGCAATGTTTTCACCAAAGCGGAATTTATCAAAAGCAGTGCGGCGCGTCAAACGGATTGTTGAGCACGCGAAAAATTTCCGCCGAAGAAAAAGCGAAAAAAAAGACGAGGCCAAATTATACGCGGCACTCGGGCGCTTCCGAAAACGCGCGCGCGACTTTCCCGGGCGGCGATTTTCCGCGAGCGGCTCCGACGGTGCGCGACGCACACCGCGAAGCCGGCCATGAAGAAAGAGATAAAAATTCGCGGCGACGCGAGCAATTGCCGGGCGGACCGGCGACGGCGTCGCCGAGGGAGGGAAGAAAAACGAAAGTACGAGGCAGCGCAAACTCTCCCTGGCCCTGCGGGGTGAAAGGGGGTTGGCCGTGAGGCGAGGGAAGAATTTTTCATATGCGCGCCGCAGACGAGCACCGGCGCTGGAGCCTCATTAGGGATGCGCATGATTCGCGCATGTGTGGCGTAATTAACGCCCCGAAAAATCATTACTGCTTTAATTTTGCAGGCGACTCGCGCGCGCGCTGTCAGGGGACGCGAATTTTTCGCTAAGAGTAGCCGTGCGAGCTTGGCCTCGACTTCTTTTTTATTATACCTTTAATTATCCAAGCCCTCTTTGCCTATAATTTATCATCCGCGAACTTCACTTTTAACGGGTTCCGTGTTGCCGGGTATGGATTTAATAAGCTCTGATGGATCTGTTTTTTTTTTTTACATGGAAACATGTCTTATTTGTAAAGCAAATGAAGATCAATAATAGAGTAATTGGCGTAAGAAGTAATAATGCTTATCAATTTACATCCGTTTTAGTCAAGTTTAATTTATTAATGTCAACTAAAATGTAAATTCGCATATTCATTTAACAATAATCATGCGGTACTCCTCATTTTTAAACGCATTTATTTTATTATTAAAAACAGTTATTAAATATTATGTGTTGAATGTAAGATTTCCATTAACCCGTTTATTTACATTTTATGTGAAAAGATTTTTTATAAGAAATGTTAAAAAGTAACAAAATTATACACATTTATAATTAACTGTATAATGCTTTCATTTGATTAGAGCAGATGGTAATCTATTTTGACGATCTATTTTATAGGAATTGCATTTTTCTTTGAAAGATTTTAATGCGAAATTTTGTGAAACAGTATTGTCCAGTACAAGTATTATATTTTATAGTTAATTAATTATTGCAACGCCTTACTGACATTACAGTTTTTAATCTTTCGTATTTTTCTGGTTATTTCGCGAGAGTGAGGGCGACACCTTTCGGCATTCGACTAAATTCTCTGCTGGGAGCAGTAGGTGAGCCTAGCATCCTAGCAACATTATAGGAAGAGCCGAAGAGCGGCAGTGTCCCTTCAGTATCCTCGGTTCGCATCTCTGCCGAAAATGTAGCAAACCACTTGTACGTATTATCGACTATGGGAATTTCATTGTTTCTACTTAGTCAGTTTTAAAATGTAGTGTATATAAGCTTTCCATTAATTATTAATGACTAAAATTTTACAGTCACACGTATTGGCTAAATGATTTATGCATTTCAATATTTTATTTGCATGAACGCTATAAATAATTGTGTTATTTAATATTAAAATTGCATCAGCAAATGCGCAGAATGAATGACCATTCAAATGCCATTTATTTTAATTGAACGAATGAAGTGAAACTCATAATTTTCTTACTGAAACAATGTAACGTAAATATCAGTAACACATAAAACACTTATAATTTAAAAAAAAAGGAAAAGAATTTTAAAAATTGAACTGTACGTCAAACGTAACAAAAGAACTATAATAACAAGTCGAATTTTCATGTATTCTGTGCACACTAATTTTTCAAATGACATAATTACAATAATTCCTAAAGCAAACAGTTGCACCTAACTACAATCAAAAATCGAACATGATAAATAATTTAATATTTCCTCAAAGAACAATGGGCAATTCATGAAATTTTAAGCGAGTCTTTGATACAGTGTATATATCCGGGCCGCACGAACTGAGAAAATCCGTCAGCGACAGCGTGTCCAGCGAGAAAGGCTTCAACGTCGCGACTATCCGGGCGCACGTGCGTATCGATCGCGCTTGTAAATGCTTAATGACACCAAGAAAGTTCAATACACGCTCGAATGGAAAAGGCATGCTGCTACCATTTTACCGAAAGTCGGCCTAACCGCAGTGCTGCTCATCGTTTTATCGATTATGCATATTTATTTGTTTCTGGTCAGCTGCGAGTAACCGTAGTAGAACCGCGACCCCGCAATTTTGTCGAAGTTTAATTTCGTGTATTTATTTTTAAATGATGTGTATCGTTAAATTCCTTTGTGATTTTAATGTGAAATTACATTGTCCATTAGCTTATTAAGGCTGTGCAGTATCCTTTTTAAATTTAAAAAATTTATTTGTAACGCGTGAATTTTAAATTTTTAACAGCATAAAGTTAACATTGTTAATTCTATTAATTAATAAAAAATATGTTTGGAATAGAAAATATAGAATAACACTTAACAAGGTTAAACATTTTCTTTAGTAACACTATTATGTACTTCCACCAACTTTTTGTACATCATCAGAAGTTTGCTGTGCTCTTTATTTTAATTAACGAAATTTTCTAATATTTATGAAATGGACAATTTATTCATTTTTGAAGATCAAATTTGTTTCGAGCAGCTACTTACAAACCCTAAATATATGTAAAACAATAATAATATGAAACTTTGTAATGGTAAAAAAGTTGTTATAAATACATGCTAGAAATGTGTTTGAGATGTTTTTGATCATAGTCTAATGATTGTGTGTACGGTCACGCCTAATCAAATTCTTAAAAAGAATGCAGAAAAAAAGCTCAGGTTATAAATGATATCAGGATGACTATTCGTAATGTAAACTTAAATAATTATTTAAAAAATCAACTATTTTTTTGATATTATTAAAAATATTACGAAAAAGTTATTACTTACATCTCAATTTACTATTTAATACGTTGAATTTATAAATCAATGCAATCATCTTTTGATTACAATATTGATTATTATTTAAAATTATACCTGCAACAAAAAGTTTATTTTTCTTAACATATATAATATATAATATATAATATGTATATATATAATATATAAATATATTCATTGAAAAAAACAAATTTAATGGGAGATAAAGGGTGGGAATTGCCACTGCCATAGCCACGATGCTCTGAAACTGACTGCAAAACAAAAAGAATTTTAATTAATAATTTAATTTAATAATTTGATTTAACCCATGATTCTACTATTAGGCTGAGTCCATCGTCTTCTTCAGTAGGTGAGACATTGCATTGTTACAATGTCTTCGCAGTGGAACACTGCACATTTACAGTGTTGTTGGGCAGTGGCAACCTACTGCTAGAAAAGCTAATTGGGACATGGGATGATTCTATGAAAACTTTACCGGCATTTAAAAAAACTAAACGAAACTAATTAATATTTAATAAGATTACTCTAATATGTTAAAAAAACTATCAATGGTCCAATTTTACGGCTAATTAAAACAACAATATAAAAAAAATATTTACATTCGCAAAAAATTAAAATGTTAAAGCATTAAACGCAAAAAATTAAAATATTAAAACATTAAACGCGAAAAA
>JAXIUT010000021.1:6985771-7011789 GCA_035586675.1 Eurytoma californica | reverse complement strand
AAAAATTAAAATATTAAAACATTAAACGCGAAAAACTAAAATGTTAAAGCATTAAACGCGAAAAACTTACTGAAGTAAAAAAACGATCATCCAAATACTATTACTTAAACTAAATTAATTTACACCCGAATGATAGAAAAAGAGAAAATTTGATTTAAAAAAAAATAAAATGACTCATTGTCGCGGATTCCCTCGGTGTAGACGTCGGCAGCTTGGCCTCCATCGTCATCTTCTGCACCTTCGAGTGCTCGGAGATCCCTTCGAACCCCACCTCCACCATGAGCTTTCTTCGAAAACTGAGATCGAGGGCCGCAATGATAAAGGGGATGCGCGTGAGATGCATATATACACAATTAAAATGAACAGAACTTTTTCACCGTATCACTTTTAGAGGGCATATTTTCACATTTCAAGCGTCTCCATCATCATTTACGACCATCGAAGAACCCTCAGAGTTCGAGCCCACTTGGGAGCACGAATTATCACCAAAGACCGAGGTCAAGGTACGTAGAGACAACAATGGGAATTCGCAAGAGTACGAGATGTAACATCTGTACAATTACAATAATTCCCATTGGTGCTTCTACCTTCGCTGAGACATCCAGAAAGTTGAAATTGATGATCTTGTAGAAGTTGAATGAAGACGAAATTCGTTTTCCTGCAAAATATAATAACGTATGCACGTGTTATTTGTAAGTTTTAAATATTTTCTAAATGTAAATATTTTGATAAAAAAATAACATTTAAATTGCTAATAATGTATAAGATAATTGTTAGGTTTTTATAGGGATTTGCAAAACGTAAGTTAAGCTTATGTTTGAAAAAAGATATAAAAATAAACTAAAACAAATTTTATATAGAATATTTATATTTTACATTTGTTAACAAAAGTTAATCATAAATAATTTGCAAGTTCAAGGCTCATGGGGGCAGCAAAGGGAATTCTTATGAGGAGCTAAACACGTTACAAAACTTTATATATAGGTAAGTATATGTACCTCTTCAATTATTCTTGGGGAAAAAATTGTATTAAAAATTGCTTAATCAATTTTTATATTCTGAGAAGCTGACATGTAAAAAAATTACAATTGTTTTAGTAAAATTTATTACATTCCCTGGAAATTTTACAAGAAACTATTGCAATTTTGAGTAGAGCTTAATTTAAGCACACTGTTTAAATAAAATCAATGATTGTCCACGGAAAGATATTAACTGCTTTTCGCGCCTGACGATATGTAACCAAACGGGAGCGCAGAGTATCAGTTGGCAAAGTGCAGGCGCCCACTATATTTTTTAACTACCTCCCGCACCTGCCTCAAACACATCCTGCACCTTTCCACCGACGGCCTCGTCCGCGGAACAAGGAAAGGGACAACGACCGGCCCGTTCAATAATGCAGAGGAAAGGAAACGATGCCGGCTATTATTATTACGCCGGTAAAGGCGAACGTCAATCGCCGTTGTTTTCCGCGACTTATAGCCCTTTCCGAGTGGACTGGCGTTTTCCGCGCGCTCGCGGAAACGGAAGCCGGCTCTCCATTGTCGCGGGGACCGTGACACGGCGCGGCCGAAGACGCCCGCGGGAGAAGGACGCGAGGGGGAGGGGGACTATAGGTGCACGCGCCGCTTTAATTATGCACCGGCCGCTGCGGCTCCTGCATATTTCAACGACGTGATGACACGGACCGAGAACCGGACCGGCGGAAAGGCTCGATTGGGACGAGTCAAGCTCTTATGCGGTCGAAGGGTTTATCAAATAATCTTCTTGCGGTTGGGGTTGCTCAGCGGGAATGTCTAGTCTTTATATTACTTCTAAACATAGTTGCAGATGTATTTTAGATGTTTAAGCAATTAGAAAATTATCTGAGCGAGTTGATCAGAATAAAATTAAAATAATAATAAATTAATCAGGAAGTTAAAAGGAAAAGCAATCAGAGAAAAATGGTTTTTCATCAACCTAAGCATTGTTGAAGGGAAGGGAAATATGAAATGTTGTCTGTACAATATAGTCTTGCCGGTCCCGTCTGTTTCTACTTCCTCACAAACCGTAGGGAAAACGAAATTGTTTTTCCAGCTTTATAGACTCTTTCGTAATTTTTCGAAAGTTCCAATCGATAAATACTAATCCCTAATCGCTTAACTGTCTACACAATCTAATTATCAAAGAGTTAATAAGTGCTATCGTAAACGAATATTTCTTATCAAAATCCGTATAAAACCCGTGACTCTTAAAAAAATAAAATAACTCATATCAGGATTTGTTACTGATCATCCACTTATAAATTTATTTATTTCAATGATTTTTATATTGTTTATCTTGCAAAATAATTATATTTAACACTTTAATAATATGTAATTTAATCTGTTAATAACAGTTGATAGAACAATTTATTAATTGCGACTCTTATCAGCATCCTTTATAACAAATATATTAACATAAATTCACTGACATTTTATGCAATTATAAAAATATTATATTATAGGTAACTATATTAAATTTTGAAATCAGATAATAAAATTCATAACATTGCTATAAATAAAATCACAAACATAATTCACTGCATATAGAAAATTATTTATTTATGTCAATTGATTGCATTTCTAATGTAATATCTTTTTTGTGTTTATTTCTTAATGAACTGCACAAAAAAATGTAAAAAGAAAGAATAAATATTGTACTCGTCTCAATAATGAATTCCGTTATAAGTACGTATTTAAAAAAGTGCGTCATTTAACTGGCTTTTCAAATTTAACTTTTAAATTTTCGGTTTGCCATACTTCATAACTACTTTTTTATACGAATATTCCTGAAGGTATAATTTACAAATACTTTATTGAACGAATAAGTACTTTGTAGTTCATGCTTTTATTAACCTATTACATTTATTTAGTTCAATAACATACTCATTCTTGCATTAGAAGATTTCTAGAATTAGAATTGACGCAAATTTGCATATGTATAAATAAAATTAGCTTCTACAGAAGAACCCAGCCAATATCATCGTAACGATGTGTCCCAGCATACTATTATTTACTCCACCCACCTCAAATATTCCAGGAAAATCGAAATGCCAATCATAAAATATGCACATCTCATGATCGAATTCAAAACGACTCCGCGGCATCGCAACGGGAAGCTCGCCACCTAAAAGCCAGGAACTAAGCTCTGCATTAGGATTCGCGAGGAGCGCGGTAATCGTCCGCCTGGCGAGCGCTCCGCCCGTACGACAATCAGATTACGCGGCTGCATTATGTGCGTGAAGCTCGCGCCCCGTGGAGGCGGATGCCGACGGTCCGCTGCATTAAACATAAGCGGGTCCCTGCGCGTGATTGTTCGCCACGTCGTGTCCCCAGCGCGACGGCCATCGGCGCCCGCTGCACCGATGAAAAACGAGCGGAGCTCCTGCGGGCTCGCTCTATTTTTACCCCCCTCTATTGCGGGGGCGTATAAAAGATGAATGAACTCGGCCCCCGACGGACTATTATGCAACGGCGCTCGATTTAATGCCCGAGTCGAGGAAACTGTGATTTGACTGAGAAATTTTCCTCGAGCGAGGCGAATACACATCAATATTCGATGCTACGCGGAATTGAAAATCCTTCGCCGAGCCAGTTTTCGCGGAAACGGTTCGTTTATGCCCCGCGCGAGAGTAGAAGCGATTCACAATCGATTTAATCATTTTGCGTTTAGAGAGAAAGAGCAAGAGAGAAGGAGAGAGAGAAAATGGGGATTTCGTATGGGGACTTTTAGATTTCAGAATTAAGCGGCTTTTATTTTATTCCAAGAACTGAATAATTTAATGTTTATGTTTAGAAATAATCTCATAATAAAATTTATAACAAATTGCTTTCACGACCGTTAGTACTACGTAATTAACAAAACAGGAGGGTTTATCTTTTTTAAGTGAGGCAGCTAAACGAAAGAGAAACAAATATAAAACTAATTTAAAACAAAATGTGTAATTTAGACGATTAAGAAATTAAACACATTTCATATCTAGAGCTAATAATTAGAATGCAGTATTAGTCTAAATCTTAAAATAATATCAACAATTATCATAAAGTTATAGGAAAATAAAGAACTTCAACTTAAACTGTGATAATATTAGCAAACTTTTATTAGCATTCACTCAAATGCAAATAAATAAAACAAAAACATTTTAATACTTTGAAAATCAAAGAAATGTTAAATGCATTTCTTCGATACTCCGGATCTATCTTCTTCATTAACACATGTCACAAGACTAAATTCGACGACTGATGATCATCCTTCTCACCAGATAGGCTTAGCGAAGACATTGACGGTGAAGTTGAGATCTTGACCGGTCTGGCTCCAGAAGTAGAGGGTGACGTTCTTCTGGTTAACTCCTCCCCGGATGACCTGAGCGTATCCACCCCTGCCCACGCGGTTCAAATCTCTAGCTTCAATCATGGTGATGGTCTGGTTCCACCTGGGCACATTGCAGATTCTCTGGGTGATGAGCACCGTACCGGGCCTTCCGCGGAGGTTGATGTCTCCGTAGCAGACGAGTCCGTCTTTGGGCTGCCTGTATCCAACCCTCAAAGTGGTAGCGCTCACACTCACCACAACGATGGCCAGAGCCACGATTGCTAAGAGCAGGTGCTTCTTGGCGAACATCCTTGCTGGACGTTAGATTTCACTAAATGAGCGAATCTGTGACGATCCCCACGGCAGACAGCTGCTTTATAGGTGAAACTTTATCTATTTGCACTGTTATCTTATCAAGTCGAGTAAAGAGAAAACAAGTAGCTGACAAATGTTGGAGCATACAGTGACGCATCACCTTTCGCGGTAACTCATAACTGCAGAACTTTCCTTAATAATAACGGTACACTCCAATCCAGTATATTTTTTTTTTTTTTTTATCATTTCATTTGTTACGCGACTTAATGAGCCACTGGCTAAAATTAAACATGACAATTGCTTTAGGAGTTATCATTTATTAATTAGTAGTATTAAAAATATCTTTTGCACAATTTGAACTTTTAGCTTCTTTATTTGAATATAGAAATCAAATACTTATTTACAATGAGTTACGAAAATAGTAATTTAGAAAAAGTCATTATTTTTTTCTATAGTATCTATATTGGGTAATTTCTGAGATAATTAACGAGATGAAAAACCCCATGGTTAGGAATCTGTTTTACGGGTATACTTTCCAATAATTACTGGTATCAATTCGAAATCATACTCTCAATAAGCGATAAGTTTAGGTAAATTGAACTGAAAAAATCATGTTTTCTTCAGTTAAAAAAACTTTCCACACAAGTATTATTACTTTTTTTGTTATCTTTTAACTCTTTGCTCATATTATTTATTATCTAAATTTTCTCTAATTAATTACACGATTGTTTTATTTTTGAACTACAAGACTATTCAGATGGATATCGAGTTCGAATGTGAATCCTAAGAATTTGATAAGATTTAATTTTACGAATATCGTTTTATCAATAAAATAGGTGTGTCAACGATTTTAAATTAAAGCTTTAGAAATTATTAATGGTTTCAATCATCATAATTTATATTTACAATAAATCAATAGTTCTTAAACTTTCGATCGATGCAACTTTAAATCAAATCTAATTTCTGCAATTTTTTTCTTACGGAATATAATCATTACAAAAAAAACATGAAATAGATAATGTAAATCATATTAATTATTTGTAAATAAGAAGACATGTATTTTATTATCGGGATCACCTTGAATTTCAAACAAAAAATAATCTTTAGCGGAAAACTTTAGCGATATATGAAAATGCAAGGTCAGGTGGGATCTGAAGGACCAAACTGGTATCTCCGGTTTCGCATTTAACAAAAAAATCAAGATCATGCATTTTAATGCTGCAGCATCGCTGCGTATTCAGTGTGTGGCAGTCGGACGACGGAATCTGCGACGGAAAGTAAACACGATCGTCGAAGAGAGCGCTGGTCAGTAATATTGCAGCTTAGTAATTTACATTCTTAACTGTGAGTATTTATATCAGAATAAAATATTTTTAAACTGATCAAATAGTGAAATTAAATAAATAAGTCTTTCTATAACACTACAGTTTTTTTTTGTTTTGTTTTGTTAACTGCGACTTTTTATTTCCTGAATAAGGATGGTCCATGGTGAAATATTTTAGCAATAAAAATATAATAGTAAAAGTAAAAACTGTATAATTAAAAGTAGTAAAATATAATTTCCTTAATTGTATTTTAATCAATTGTAATTAAATGCAACATTTCATTCAAATATCGCATTGAATAAATTTAAGTTTTTTTTAAATTTAATAATACCCGTCTAAAAAATTTAAATACTTTTTTTAATAGTGATTCATTAAGAAGTCGAGGAACGATAAAAGCTTTCATGGTTGCAGCATTTTTTACACATTCATAAACGCGGACAATAATACATCCAATGACTGCTTGACCTTCGATTATTCTATCAAAAATATTAATTAAATTATATGGCTTTTTTATAATGTTAAATTAAATCTAGCAAATGAAGAATTAAGAAGGAATCTACTCCGTTTATTGAATTGAATTGATTGGAAATTGAAAGAAATTTAAGAGAATTAAATTAATATTTCAGTAAATATGTGACAATCGACAAGATTACTAAGTACTTGTTCAAAGGATGATAAAGTTAATTAAATAATGAATCATTATATGAATCTTTTAATATAAATTTTATTTAAAATAATAATTTTGTGCATTTATGAAATAAAACTTTTATATAAACTAAAAATGCTTTTATATAAATGTTATTCATTTCAACCTTTTTTATTTTCAAGGATTCACCCTACAAAGACTGCCACAATGTTTTATATAATTCTACTGCTATTCATGGCGTTTCTCGTTTACTTTCATTTTTCTACCCGATACAGTAGAACAGGACGTTTAATAAATAAAATTCCGGGGCCATATCCGCTTCCAATAATAGGAAACGCACTTTGGTTCAATGATTACTCCCAGCGTAATTATACTTTTTAGTCTTTGTAAATGCCGTAAAACTTTCATTTCCTTAGTCGAGTACAGAACAAGGATAATTTTATTTTAGGAGGAATGTGGATTTGCGTTCGCAAATTTTCTGACTTGCATTATCCGATAACTAAAGGATGGATACTGCACCAGGCTATGGTCAGTATTCGTCATCCCGATGATCTAGAGGCAAGTCAAAATTTTAAATATCTACTAATTTGATATTTTTATGTTTAACATTTCTTTAATTTCAATCGTGGCTTTTTATATCTAACGCCAATGTTTCGATATGACGGTTATATATCCAGGCAAGATCTGATTGATAGAAATTCGGAAAAATATAAAAATATCAATGATATCACCGCAAAAGTTCATAAAAATAAAAGCACGTTTTTGTTAGATTCTATTATCAAGTCAAAAAGCTAGTCACAAGGATTTTCCTTACAAATTTTTACGGCCATGGCTAAACGACGGTCTACTAACGAACAGAGGTGGATACTGAATGACAATTCTATTAAAAATTAAACGTAAATAAATTTAATAAAACTTTGGAATTTCCCGAATTTACAATAGGTGACACATACCGAATTCGACGAAAAATGATAACGTCTGCATTTCATTTCAACATGTTGAGAAGATATATTGATATTATAAACAAACATGCAGAAAGACTAACAAGGGAACTATCAGAGAGAGGGAATAATTTTACTTTAGATGTTCTATCAATATATGCAGATGTTAGTTTCAATATCATCATCGGTATGATAATTAAAATAGACCTTTCAAAATAAAATAGATATCAAATTATCGTTGTCATGTTTTTCTTTTAAACAGAAGCAGCTATGGGTATAGAAATAAATGACTCGAATAAGGAGACAGTAAAAAGCTACCAACATTCCGTAGAAGAAATGGGTAGTGTTTTAGTATACAGGTAAACTAATTTAATAATTTGTTCTATTAACAATAGTAACTTGAACAACATTTTCCATAAACAATATTCCTTTCTATAAATTTCATGATTTGAAAATAGGTGTATCAAAGTTTTACACGAGTGAAAGTAATAATGACAAAAATTTTCGGGAACAATAATATGTGGCGAATTAAAAAGGCAATCTTGTTTTAGGATGATGAGGCCATATTTACAAGACTGGATGTTAATACCTCTTCTTGAAGTGGGGCGTAGACAAAAACATGCTTTGAAAATTCTACACGACTTCACTGATAAGGTTGTATCTTAAATATTTTGATAAACAAAAGTAATGATTTTTTATCAATAAAAATGATCTACCTATCTTTAGATAGTAAGAGAGCGAAGGGAACACCATAAAAAAAGCGGAGAGTTGGAGGGATACAAAGAGTTCACCGACAACATGGAAAAAGAAGAGTCCATATACACCGTAGGTAATAAAAATGGCTTCGATTTTATTTTACAATAGCTAAATCCTAAAATTTTTATTCTAAAATATTTTATTTAGGCTATAAAAAGAAATTACCTATGCTCGATATCTTGCTATCAGCTGAGAGATCGGGTTTAATAGATGATCAAGGGGTTAGAGAACAAGTCGATACATTTTTACTTGGCGTGAGTAACCGTTACATATTTTTCAATATCGCATGTTATCGATATCATTCCACTAACATGTGATTTCCCTAATCTTGAATTACACATAAAAGTGTAATTTTGTAAGTGTTTACTGACATAATTACATAAGTAAATATTGCACAAAATCTGTTTTTAGGGTACAGATACTACAGGGATGACCATGGCTTACTTTACAATGTTAATGGCTGAAAATAAAGATGCACAAGTAAAATTTTCTATATTAACATTTCGTATATATATACTTTGTTAAATATCGTAGTACGATATTTTAAAAAGCTATATTTATTTTTATACGTCTTCTAATTAAGCATAATTTTATCTTCATTTAGATAAGTATTCACGTAAAACATACAATAGTCTTCTTAAAATCTATCTTAAAATTTAATTTATTATTATACTGTGTAATACTTCTATTAAATTATTACGTATACATTTTTATTACGAACTTTATTTTCATAATTAACTTTATTGTTATAAATAAACAAAAAAATAAATTATTTTAGGATAAGGCAAGAGCCGAAGTATGCAAAGTTCTTAAAGCAAGCGATGGTAAAACAGAAATAGCTGATCTACAGCAAATGCCATACCTCGAGCAATGCATCAAAGAATGCATGAGGATATTTCCAATCGGTGCGACAGTATTCCGCTATACAACGGGTGACGTTCAATTAAGTAATTTATCTAATTTCCAATTAAAATTATTCATACGCGCGTAAAAAAATGCGGATCACGTCGCAATTTCGAGACCGAAAAATATTAAAACCAAGCCGACCATTTTCAGAGAACTACTTGATCCCGCCGAACGTAGTCGTAGTGGCACACATTATCGACGTTCACAGAGATCCGAATTTTTGGCCGGAGCCAGCCAAGTTTGATCCGGACCGATTTTTGCCGGAAAATTGCCGAAATCGACATCCCTTTGCTTTCCTGCCTTTCAGCGCGGGTCCTCGGAATTGCATCGGTAAAAAATAATCTTTGACGGACGGATTTTGTTTGAACTTAAATTAAGAATAAAAAAATTCACATGAAATGCATTTTTCAGGTCAGAAGTTCGGCATGCTAGAGCTGAAATCCGTCTGCGCGCGCTTGCTGTACAATTTTTATTTAGAACCCGTCGATCGCACAAGTGACATAACTCTCATAGGAGATATTGTACTACGACCGGATAAGCCCTTTCAAACGAGATTTATTAAAATTA
The DNA here is from genome assembly GCA_035586675.1 of Eurytoma californica. Taxonomy (NCBI): domain Eukaryota; kingdom Metazoa; phylum Arthropoda; class Insecta; order Hymenoptera; family Eurytomidae; genus Eurytoma; species Eurytoma californica. Next base: position 7,002,004 of record JAXIUT010000021.1, on the reverse strand, counting down.
ATAGAGAATAGTTCCTGTATCTCTATTGTGCAATATTGTATTGCAAAAAGGGTGACTTATTAAATAGTGTAAGTACTTTTGAGTAGGCTGCTTGCAAGAAACATGTTAATCTTTCATAGGACAAAAAGTTTTATAATTCATTGTATAAATTCATGTATATAATTTTGTACTTTTTTGTAATAACAATATGTAAAATTGTAACAAATAAAGTTAAGCATTAGATACTTGAACTTTACATTAACTTCAATTGTTAGCCAATTGAACTAACAGATGTGTATTATAATAATAAATGTATTAACACTTTTTCAAGAGAAAAAAGGTTGTTTTACAAACTTTCGTCGGAAGTACTTATTGTATCTTGACTCGGGAATGAAATAATGGCACTCTCAGCGTAGATAAAAAGAAGGTCTCAAATCATATGTTTATTTGATCTCTTTATCACTTTATATGCGTGTAATTTGTACTAGAAATAGTATGAATTGCATATATGAAAATATGGAAATGAAACAAAAATTGCTCAAGCATATTTCATGATAACAATTAAGTTATTATTTTTGTGGGACTGTGAAATAATTCTAAAATATATAATGTGAAAGAAAAATATTTATTTTTACTCGCGCAATCTACATGGAATAACAAAAAACGATGAAAAGAACATCTTGTAAAAATAACTGCTCATTTCTTATAAGTGACCTTGTTGTTCTTTACTTCTGCTTGGCGAACACCTGTACGACGAAGTGAATTCCGTGGAATCGCTGACTCTTGAACCTAAGAACAATATTCTCCAATCCTGGTCCACCCGCGCTCACCGTCACAGTAGCCCCGGTGCCCTTCTGCGCGAGGTCCAGTGCCCGAACTTCAGTGATCACGTAGTCCCTGAGCGCGTGGAACTTCTGCTCGAGAATGACTTTCTTTCCTATTAAGCTTGCCTTCTTATTGATGATCTCTTGGTACACTAGTCTGTCATTGGGCTGCCTCGATCCCACGATCAGGTCATTCGATCTTATATCCGAGGGAAGACTCTCCCCGACAATTCGCGATCCGCTGGCTGCGCTAACGGCCAGTACTGCGAACGTTAGCGCGATTATAAAATTCAACGTTGATGCCATTTTCGTGTTTAACGGCTATGTGATGGAGCCAATACGACTGAGGTGTGAGTTACATTTTTTCTACGGTTTTATTTGGCAGTTTTATTATCTTATCTCATTTGGTTAAGAATGCATGACTCAGAAGACGATTGTCTTTCAGAATAATTTTTCGAGAATAGTTCTTATTTGTAATGAAGGCTTTCAATACTAATGTCAAATAAAAGCGATTTAATAATGTCTTAATATGTAGAAAGACGTGCTTGCAATGCAAACGTGAAATAAGGCAAAAAAGTCGCACTTCTTTCAGTTTACTTTATGTATACTCAGCTAAATAAGCAGTAAATACTCAATGAAATTATTCAATAGAGCATAGAAAATAAATTATTCATATTATAATATTAATTATGATGATTCAGAATTTACAATGTTATAGTAATCGTCATAAAGTTTTCCCCACGTGTTAAAAAATGCTTAGGTACTATTTATAATTTGTTACTATTTACGAAAGTTTATTGTTATTTTGAATACAAATGTATTAGTTTTTATAGACGTATCTCATCTAGAAATGTTTCTTAATTTCCAAGTTATTCAACTGTTCCGAAACTTTCAGGCACTCTGCAATCTGCATATATATAAATGTTAAAAATTTTATAAATAATTAATGTGATGTAAACAAGTAATTACTATAGAAATAAGTAAAAAAGTAGAATGGACGGAAAAATAAAATGTCAATTACAAAAGGATGAAAAATATTTAAAATATTGAATAAAAATTTTAATCTAACCCACTTCTTAGATTCAGTACTGTACAGTCAAAAAGGAATAAAAATCGCTGAATATAAAGAAAAAGTAAAACCAACTTTAAAAATAGAAATGTATATGAAGAATTTTTCATTATATTTTATCACAGTCACTCAAATTTCATGCTCAAATGAATAATTCTAAAAATTATCTTTTGCCTAATTAAATAATAATTATCTAATTAGCGCCAGTATACTGCAGAAGTAATCAATATGCGACAAAAATTGTGGCGAATACTTCATACAGATTATAACATGATTTAACCCTTTTTTCTTGTGATTGTAATAATCGACACTTAAAAAATATCTACCACTATATAGAAAAAATATTTTAGTGTTTGAAAAGGAATCTTATACATTTAATTAAAAATTATTTTTCAATACTCCAGATACGCTCTTCTTTCGTCTACCTTTTACTGTTTTAACATTTTATTTTTTCATCTTTTCTACTTTCTCCAAATTTTCCATTATGAGATTTCAACTATTTTTCTTACATTCATGTCAGGGATGGTAATTACTTATTTAAATAACAACTTATTGTAAATTTTAAAAAATGTACACGACTTTTGATAATTTGTGCTTCTGGTATTTTTTAAGTAAACGAGGAATTTCCTTCAATAAAAGAGCTATTTAAATGCTAAATGTTAAGGAAAAAGTCAGCTACTGCTATCTAATCTAGAGGCATTGAGAGTCGAATCACTTAACAGTAATAAAATTAAAAGGCATTTAACCTAAGCCTTTAAACATACTAATAGCAGGAAACTAGGATTAACTACGCCACCCAACTCAATAATCCTGCAGGTACGCGACCAGTAGTGCAATAGATTGAATAAAGCTAACCACAGACAGGCCAGGGCAATGACAGGTCACTCTGTTTCCGCGGATTTTCCTTCACTGTAGAGTTTTGCCCCATAGCAAAAAATAATAACGTGTGAGGTTTTTCTTAACTAAAGGTATCACTGTTTTAAAGTTAGTTACACAAGTTGTGTGTTTTCATTGACTTTTTTATTGTACCTAGCTTATGCAAATAAGAATAAATTATATTTTTGCAATAATTGTGACTGCCTGTAGAACACTATCTACGATGCACAAGATAATTTCTTATCTTGAAATTTTTAAAGTGAGATAAACATGTGTCACATCAATTATGTAGATACATACAATACGTATCCTATAGTTTACGTTCGCAGCCAACGAGGAAAACTTTACGCTTTTATATTACAGTTTAACGAAATAATATTTTACACTACAATAACGTAATAATAAAATATTATTTTTAATAAAAAATACTTAAAAAATCACATGTGTCTAAATAATCAACAAACTTTTGTATTTCTTTTTCTAAACATTTTATAGATTATTACACATATAACTGCTAAAAATTTTCTTTTTGCAGATAAAAAAATAAATTAAATTGATTTTACACTTATTGAAACGATTCCATTGTTTGCTTACATGCTAACAGGGGTGACATTTTAAGTAAACGAGTCTAACATATAGAATAAATAAAAAACATTAATTTATTGAAACTAGTAAAGTTCACTAAACGTAATAAAAATAATGAAATGTACGATTTCAGTCATATAATTTATCTTCGTAAGTACAAAGCAATTCGCAGAAGATCATTGGCATATATTAGTCCAACTCAATACTTGGACCTGGCGTACAGTTGAACAACGAAGTTGATCCCATGGCTCCTCTGGCTCTTGAATCTCAAAGTGATGTTGCTGTAACCAGGGCCACCAGCAAGCCTAGTGGCAATAGCTCCATTTCCATTGGTCTTCTGGTCCAGAGCAGCGACCTGTGTAATGTAATTGTAGCTGCTAACGTTAAAGGTCTTCTTCACTTCCACGACCTGCAACCACTTTGACGGCTTCACTATATTCTCCTGATAAACCAGACGGTCGCCGGGCTGCCTGTTTCCGATGATCAGATTGTGGGACTTGTTCGGCTGGGCGTAGGAAGATCGGTATCCGCTGTAACCATTGTAGTATGGGGTGGAGCTCACCGCCACCACAGCCAGCAGCGCCGCCAGGGTCGCCAGAACCAACCTCCTGCTCGACGTGGTAGTCATTCTCCTTTTCCTTTCTTCTCGGAGAGTGTGCAACGAAGCCAATGTGTAAATTCAATTTGCTAACCTTTGCCGGAAAGACTGGCTTTTTATAGCTCTGACGCCATGCTTCGCTTATCAGTAACGACTTATCAACCGGCACCTGCCGGGGATTTCTCATATTCTCATGTATGACACATTTCTTTTATTTTCGAGGAAGATGTCACTCCGACGTATGGTACGATAATCACTAATTATGTGATAGTATTACTGCGAAACTGCGATTGGGCTAATTTTTACTTTAATTAGCAACCTTGCTATCGGTTGAATGATGAAAATAAAAGAAGTCTGGCTTTACGTTTCGCAAAACCGATACATGTTACTTTTTCAAAAGTATAACAATTTTGCGGAATATCTGGATGTTGATTAATTGGTTATAAGAAATCAGAGGCATAAAAATGTAATTTCTTATTAGTTTGCACTTACTTTATTCGAATTGTAAAATCATTTGCAAATAATGCGGTTCTACGTACCACTGTTATCTAATGTGTCAAGCATTATTTTGCCTTACTCTAGTTTTATTACGTAGTTAATTTAAAGCAAAAACATAAAAGTAGAGCCATATTTTTTTTAAAAGCTTACTTCATGAATGCAAAAAAAATTGCGAAATAACGCTATGAATAATAAGAACATTATGAGACTGACAAAAAATTCTAAAACTACCAAGTTTAGTAAATTGGATTAAGGTTGCTTGAATGATTTATATCAAATTTAATCATCTTAAATTAAATAGAATAAAATTTAAAAAAATTTTAACCGATTGACGGAGAGGCAAATTAAACGTAATATTTTATTAACATAGTAACTAAACATTTTTTCCTTTAACTGGTTTCAATTATTTATAGATTTTATAAACAATGATAAGCATTTGTATTTTAAATGAGATGTGAATTTTTTCACATTCTCGTTAAATTTCCTAATAAAAAATAAATCAATCAATTTCGTATGCACGAAATTTTAAGATGTGAAGCCTAAACAATGTATGCACACGCGAGATAAGCAGTTTTTGTTGTATCTCCAAACATACAGTAAAAATACTTCGATCTATTTATGATAAATTCTTAGGAAATCACTTCATGCACTGTGCGACGCGCGGGCGGAGCAGCACTGTGTATGTCAGCACATGTAAATGCTCTCTCATTGCAATGGAGGAGAAGTAGTACATGAATGCTAGCACAGTGCTGCGTCGTGAAAATATTTTCGTACAACGAAAGCTTATGTACTTTTTGTATTATTGCACATGTAGTAATAAAATAAAAATTAAATAAGTTTCCGTTGGTTAAATAATAAATTCCACAAGATTCTTTAAATAGATTATCAAAAATTTTATAGTATTCATGTCACGAATATAGAGCGTAGAACACTCATATTAGATACTATAAATTTATAAATTAATTAAATAGAAAAAATTCATATCGTATTTTTCAATAAAGTGCAAAATTAAAAAAAGCATTTGGGAAAAGTTACCAGGTAATATCGGATAATGTTGATTGAACAAGTTTTGATGTATACCTAGTAATGCAGATGTTACTCAATCGTAATTTTTAATAATGATCATAATTAAATGGCCCTTAGACCTTAGAGGACCAGTGTGACACATCAACGTGTCACGGGCTCATTCGTCACCGATATAACCATTCGTCTCTGATATAACCACGGGACACTAGATCATAAACGAAAATAGCAAAGGAAAATGGGAATAATAATACGCTTATTTTCGAAATTTTGGTCATCTAAAGATTAACAAATTATTATGACAATCAAACAAGCAAAGTTTTACTTAATTAAGTCAATATTCCCGACCTATTCCACATCAAAAGTGTTCCATTTACACAGTAAATGGAATAAATTTAACATTAAACAAGTACATTTGCATCACTTTCACTTATTCAACTTTTTGTATAATATGATAAATTAAAATTAGCTTGCAATATTAAAAATGAAATTAATTTAAAAATTGTGACTGTACTCACATTTGTATAATTCAATTTTTGTAATTCTTTAGAGTTAGTCTAGAGATGTCAATCCGCACTGCATCGATATATATTTAAGATTATCTATTTTCCTAGAAACAATAAAATAACTGAGTTACAATAGATGAAGGGATATATCAATTGTTACTACAAGTTTCAATAAATTTACCTTATAATTATATAATTTAGCTCTACTGCTTATAGTCGCTGCTCTTTTCAGCATAGAATAAGTTTTCACACTTGTTGCAGCTTTCTTTTATCCAACTAAATCATACAATCAAGTAAAATTTAGTAAATAAAATGAAATACAATGTTGCGTAATATCAAGAAATAAATAATTATATTAACCTGAAAGTTAATGCATCATATTTCTTCTTTCCCTGTACTTTTGAATAGGCTTTGACAACTGGAGGTCCTGAAAAATTGTTATTTGTTAATTTTCTCAATAATGATTTTTTTATCCATATTGCTTCTATCAATCATTCTTGTATTTAATTAGGATGATCTCGATGATAATGAGTACAAATGTATAGTTAATATTTAACTGTTGTTGCGCAACAGTTAAATATTAATTATGTATTTGTACTCATTTTCATCGAGATTATCTTAATTCATAATTCTTCTATAAACTTTTTTTATACATATATTATCATTTTTCTTTTTTTTTTACTTCGAGAAAAATATATATTCTATGAATTAATATTCATAGAAATTCATTGAATAAGCAAACAAGTTTTTGAAGAAAGATTGATAATATCTACTAACAAAATATAGTGTTATGCTTTAAATAATGAATAATTAACTAATTGCTTTATTTTTGCCTTTAATATAGGAGATTAGGACATTACCAGCTATGTGGTAATGTGAAGAACATAGTGGGCCATTCTGTTAAATAAATTTCATCTGCTATGAAAAGTATGAAAAAAATTGCATAAAAAAATTCCATTACTATATTGGTATTAAATATATTAATATATCTATATAATAATTATATATTTTCAAAATTTACCGTTTTTAATTAAATTTGAATTAAGTATTTTTCATAGCAAATGAAACTTATTACTTATGGTATACTACACTGCCACATGCATTTACTTTGCTTCATGGCCTACTATGCCCTGCTCCTCCCTATATAAAAGAATGTAAATATGTTATATAAAATATTAATATATAAATGCTCAAATAATCATAGAGAAGTACAAAGCAATGAAATCAAAAGCAAGAAACTCAAAATGCATAAAGAATTAGTACAACGTTAAGTAATGTATCAATTATTGAACATATCCTCTTTCAAAAATTGAGCTTTACAATAAAAAATTATTTCTTTTTTACATAATTTAAGAATGAAGAATTGTCTCAATTATCACAAAAGAAAACAAAATATTGTAGAACTTATAACTTTTTAAATAATATGTAAAAGATGTTAGTATATAAGCAAATAAAATTTGTAAATCAAAGATAAGAGAAGTTGTGTCTGATAATGCATGAGCAATTAATGTTTTATATAATATGTAATCTTTTTTTAATTCCTTTACCTTTTATTTTAACCCCTGTTTAGCTGCTTGCCTGCCCTTTTAAGTACAGGATAAGTCTCTTCTCCTGCCGCTACTTTTTTGGTAGCAACTAAAATAAAAAAAATCAAATTAGATTAGTAAATGGAATCAAGTGCAATTATAAATAGTACTAAAAAATAAATTTTATATTACCTTGATAATTTATCTTTTTTCTCCATAGGTTTGAAGAACATTGAAGTTCCCTTCCCCAATTTAAGCCCAAAGAGTTTGTTTGGACTACTGTTCTTACTTCTGGTTCCTGTTGAACTGTACATCTTTATTTCTTAACTTCTTGGCAACTCGTGGTCCTGTAACATTGGGCAGTATAAGAAATGTTATATTTAAATGAAATGTAATTTATTAATTTTCACAATCTAATAATTTTGTTATTTATGTAACTTTTTAATACACATTATATGTATTAATAACGTTATACATTATATGTATTAATAATGTTATACGTTATATGTATTAATATCGTTATATGTTACACATATTTAATAACGTTACACGATACGTATCAGTTTGTATTTCGTTTTGTAATTTGTTTGACGACAAACTTTTGGCTTTAAAAATTCAATAAGCAAACAAGTTTTTAAAAAAAAATATTTTTACATATGTCTATAAAAATTATGAATTTAAAGTTCCAAAATATTTGGAAAAGTACAAGTCATTAAAAACTAAGAATATTTTTAAAAAATAAACTACACGTGGAAATAGAATTAATGTCTATTGATAAATAAAATATTTAATGCTTTAAATAATAAATATGTATCTATTTTGTGTTAAATTATATTAATAGAATTTAAATGGAAAATTATTTTATATAAAATGTTGATGCATAAATGCTCAAATGCTCCTAAAAATATACAAAGCAATGACGAACTCAAAACTCATAAAAAATGTTTTTCTCAATGTCAAATAATAATTGATCTATTTTTTTTAATTGACCTTAAAAATAGTTCCAATTATCACAAAAGAATATAAAACACTGTAGAACTCTCAATATGTAAAAAGATTTTAATGTGTGATGGAAGTAAAATTTGTCTTGATGTTGCATATACAGAATTAAATTTTACTTAAAGTGTTTAAATGTCTCATATTTTTGGAAAACTTCTTTCTTCAAATGAATAATTAATAAGTAGATTACTAAAAACACATAGCGATATCCGATATTGAATTTAATTGCTCTGATACGCAACGACACATAGCCTCAAACACTTTTCTCAAACCTAATAACGACCTCTTGTGTCCATATATGGATACAAATATTACACATATATATGTGCAATATTTAAATATATGATGATTTTAGTTTGGAGTTTAGAAGGTAATAATCCCAAGCCAAACAGCTCCTCCGACTTATGCACTTACACAGCGCCATATAGTACCAATTTCAGCGGTGGTCGCCCTAGGGCCTTTCCACATCAGTTCTGTCCCGCTGCTCTGTTCCGTTGAAATGCATTCTGAGTATATCTATGTATACACTATATATACCTATACTCGCAATGCATTTCAACGGAACAGAATGGCGGGACGAAACCGATGTAGACAGGCTGGCCGAGTCGGCGTATGCCCACCATCCTCCCTGAGACGTAATTCCCGGAATTCAGGATTCGAAGCCAAAGTGCTTAGATATTTTTCGACCGTGCCTGTAGCTAATTTAATCGGATATTTTCAAACAGTATATAGGCCTTTTGTTTTAACTAATATATAATAAAGCTAAATCAGGTCATCGGAATGCTACAGGAGTGAATATGGTACTCTGATTGTGATCTCCAATACGTTATGGAGTATAGTCGGAATATGGAAATTTTTTGCTATATGGCTTGAAAAATACTTTATTAGAGCCTTACCCGACCTCTTGTTAATCACAATTTTGAGAGTTTAGGTAGTTTTGGGTAGAAATAATGTTCTAGAAGCTTCTAATGAAGCACCTACGCAGCGCATCCTAGCACTTCAACGGTCGCCGGTAGAATGCCTCCTCCCCCCGCGTTTGCCCTGAACATGTCGCGGCCGGCAAGTCGTAATTCTCGGAATTCAAAATTTAACGACAAAGAGCTTAGATATATTTGACCGTACTACTTAATTATCGATTAATTCTTAATAATAAGAATAATAATAATTATAATAATAATGTACAGGCCGTTGGTTTAAGCCAATGCCTAATAAATCAAGTCGCGACAGGAGTGAATATCATGCTCTGATTGCGATCTCCAATATATGTATTAAGTACGGTGGGAATATGACAAATTCTTTTTCAGTCTTAAAAAATACTTTACTAAAGCCTTACCCTATGTCTTGCGTCCGCGATTTTAAGTAATTATGACACTTTTGAATAGAAATAATGCTATTCTAGAAGCTTCGGATGAAGCACCTATGCAACGCAGCTATCCTCTTAACGGTCGTCGGAAGAATGCCTCCTCCCCCCGGCGAGTGCTCTGAACGTGTCGCGTACCGAGAGACAAAATTCTCAGAATTTAAGATAGGACGCCAAAGCTACTTATCGATTATTTTTATGCAATATACAGGTCATTTTTTTAACTAATGCATAAAAAAGATAAAATGATGCCATGCGAGTAAATATGCTCTGAATGTAAACTACAATATGTATGTATTGAGCATAGTCGAAATATGATGGCAATTTTTTCTACAAAACTTAAAAAAATACTTTACTAGAGTCTTACCCGATGTCTTGCGTCCAAGATTTTGTGTATTTAGCACACTTATAAGTAGAAATAAATCTATTCTAGAAGCTTCGAATGAATCACCTATGCGGCCTAGTTACCCCTTCAACGGTCGCCGGTAGAATGCCTCCTCCCCCTGGCGCTTGAACCTGAACATGTCGCGGTCCGCGAGACAAAATTCTCGGAATTTAAGATATGACGCCGAAGTGCTCAAGAAAACTTCTCGATCGTATCTGACTAATTATTAACTATTTTTCAACAATATATGACCGTGTATTGTTTAATTATTTGCAACTAATGCCTAATAAAGCTTGATAAAAATAAGAGAAGGCTATAAATGCTGTTCCTCCGGTCGGGATCTACATCTGTCTCTATACTATCACTACTGCTTCTATCATTATAAGAGGAATGCAATTTTTTGCTCAAAGAGTTGTAATTACTTTTCTTATGGCTTACCTCATGCATAATTGTGACCACCTTTTTCTGTATTTATAGGGTAGACTTTTATAGAAATGTCCTTACACGGAGAAGTTGCCCCTGCAGCGGTCGCCAGTAGAATGCACCCTCCCTCCCCCCGCGTCACCCTGAATATGTCGCGAACCACGGGGTGTAATTCTCGGAATTAAGAATTTTTGGCGCCAGTATAATCGATTTTTTTTACCGTATCTAATTAATTATTAATTACTTTATAATAAAATATAAACAATTAATGTAATAACAAAACTGAATATATCAATATATTAAATCAAGAGTTAAAAGTGAATTTGGTCACTCTGATAACGATAGATGCACTGTGCACTACGTATTAATTCAGAATGTGCAATTTTTTATTACAAAGGCTCATAAATATTTTTCTTAAGCCTTACCCCAAGACTCGTGCCTGCATTTTTCAGTATAGGTATAGGATGTAGGGCAGAGTTTCTGGCTCAGGCTAATGCATTTATGGAAAGAAGTTAATCCTTCAAGGGTCGCTACAGGGATGGCTCCTCTCCCCAATGCCCCATATCCACTCTCGCGGTCTGCCGCGGCCGCGCGAGATTCAATGCAATACCCGGATTTAATGATTTGTCGCCAAAATACCCATCGATTTTTCTACCGCGTCTAATTATTAATTTTTTTGTAATAATTTATTATTATTTTTGTTGTTTAATTATATGCAGTAAATATTTAGAAAAATGAAAAAATAATTATCAAGTTGTAAATTAGCTACGAGATGTACTGTACGGCGCAAACTCGGTATAAATAATTTTTTGTCCTAATGACTCGCAAATTAATTTCATAAAATTTACCTGGTGCTTTAAAAGATGTACCATAAGTGAAGTAGCTTTTTGAATGAAGTTACGTCTTCGACTGCCATTGATATGATGCTTCCACTTGCCCACTTGAAATGCTGTAACATGTTCTGGATCGCAACGCATACATAAATATGTGTATTTTTCGTTAAAGCTTACAATTTTTATTCGCAAAATTATAACTACTTTAATTCTTACTAAGCAGTACTAATTTTCAATCATGTTTAAGAAAACCCCTATTTTTAATTTCATTTTAACAATTTTTCAAATTCTCAAATTCACCTAGCTATAAAATTGTATCAACTTATGAGTGTAAATAATCTAACAAAAGCATTATTTTAAATTATATAAAAAACATTTTGCATTATACTTGAAAGCAGTTTTTTAAATTTTATAAAGCAGTAAATAATAAATAAAAATTTTTGACCCATTAACTATTTGATCAAAAAAATACTACAACAATGTTGTAAAATTTTCATAACTATCAAATTTTTCTAACTGATGTACAAACAATATAAAACAAAGTATTTTAAATGGTACCAGAAATAGTTCATATTCATATAAAAATTACTTTTGAAAAAATCTTATTTAAAACTTAAAAAATTTCTTACATAAAACTACTTGCATATTGTAACATTTTGATAGCTATCAAAATTTTATTAACAGCTAAATAACTTTTGTTAAATTTTAACTCTTGTAACTTTTAAGTTAAAATGAAATAGAACACGACATTTAGTACATTGAAACATAAAACCTAACTTAAACTTTCTTTCTTGGTGCGTTTGTCTCGAATATTTTACCATTTATGAGTACTCAAAAACATTGATTGACAGAGACGTGTCAAAGTACAATTTAATCTAGCTTTTAATTTGCTTTGGCTATCCTGAACAAATGCTTTAATTTCTTTCGCAATTAAAGTTTCTTTTTCAAAAAACTGAGTTTCACTTTAACGACTTTAACGACTATATTAGCCTCTAACTGGTTTTGAAATATGTAAATAGCATATGTTAGCGGATTTATCGATATATTGAGTAAGTACCAATGGCGATGTACACTCTTCTGGAATCAAGTAAGCTTTGAAGCTCGCGCTTGAAGTTCCCAATATAACAAGCTGCGTGTTCTGAACTGGCACATGTCTACAAGCGATTGTCTTGTTTCATGGGTTAATTTAAGAGTTAAGAGGCCGGCTTAACATTTTAGCACGGAAGTAGAGCCGCCATTCTGGCTTAGAATATAACAGAATATTTCAACGTTGTACGGTTGCGAAGCCTCAGTATCAATTTCACAATGTGCAAGATGAGATGATTAGCGATATCAGAAGAATTGTAACTGTTCTTCAGACGACGCAGACTGTGGTTCTGAAAAATGTCAATATGTTAATATTATTAAAAAATATTAATTATTAAAATACAGTTTTTAATTGTTTTTTAAAAAGTAATTTTTGTGATTAATATGTTTTTTCTAACAAATTCTATCCTAATAAAACTGTCTACGTTTCGTTTCATTTCAGATCATGAATCGCAACCGTTTGCGTGGACAAGTGAAGCCAAGGATTGCGAGAAGCGGACAATTACTTTCTCTGTATTTTTATCAAATGACGCCGCTCCTTTAAAAGTGTATAATAGTTAAAGTAAGAAATGCACGAAATTCCTGCTCTTGCAAAGTAAAGCGTCGTATTTTTCGAAAAGCACCCATTTCGGCCTTTTAAACCGAACTATACAATAAAAAGATCTGAAATAAAAGAATCTAATGATATTAAAAGTTATGTAAAAAAGGCTTAAGACAGCTGTGTTTATTAATTTTTTTATCACCGTTTTCTTTTTAAATCTTTAACTTGTCACTAAGAAGTATCCAAAAATGATGCGAGTGATAAATAAATTTTTAACTCAACGTTCAAGTTATAATGATGCCATACCTGCTGTTTTTTAAATATAAACAGTTTTTTTATAATGATGAACCTATCCCGACCCTAAATCTACACATTTATTATCTACGACCTTTTTTATTCAATACAATATCTGACCGAAGCAAGTTTTCTTTTATTGTGTCTGAATACCATCTGTAGTGAATGACATCGAATGTCGGTCAGCTCAATTGCAAACGCCGAAATGGGACAATTCTTAAGTTACCAGCGTTTTAATGAATGTATTATTTGTACCGCAGATTATTCGTATATGAATAAAAAAAAATTAATTCTCAAACCATGAATCTTATCGATTTAAGTTTTTTGCATGTCACATCTATTGTTAATTCAATCTAATCTAATGCTAATTCAATAAATTAATTTTTTAATATTTTTATAGTTTTGTTAGAAAATAAAGTAAAAGTTTAATTTAAGTCAAATTAATTGAGTTTTCCAGTACATTTTTTCTTCAATCTTTTTCTTTTTGTATTATATTAACTACTATTGCTTTGTGAAAATTATATTTATAGTATCTATCTATTTATAAGTTTATCTTTTTTTGTCTGTTGTACTACCCAAAGACCTAATCAATCCATATGAATAAAAACTGAACTCTATTGGCTTCCTACCCATACCTTAGCTCAACGTGGCACTTTTTCATTACGCATTCTAAATGTCTCTTCAGGTTACATGTTCCAGAAGAAAGCAATTCCATTGTGTCATGTAGTTCTGACAACAATACTTGGGAAGTCCAATATGGTATAAATGCAGCAATATCTTGAATAGATGATGCTGTCAGGTTGAAAGGCTCTGTAATGTGTGTTCAAAATAAATCATTTTTAACTGGAACATAAGCAAAAAGATAAAATAATTGATCAAAGTAGAGTGTTATTTACTGACACACTGAAGAAATTACTTACACATGTAGAAAATCATTTGTAGCACAAACTTAGCAATGAAACATCAAGATAACCGATTGATAACAGACTCCAGGATCTTCTCGCTGTGGAAAATTAAGAAAGTTAACATTTATTATAAATTACATGTATAAAATATAAAATACACTCAAGAAAGGAAACCAATACTGCTAATAATACGACAAGAATAATCAAAACGCTACGATAATTAATAATAAATAATAATAGGATAACATATATGAATGTAATGATTAAACTGTGTATGCAAGTCACTGTTGTGCACAAACATTAAGAAAGCATACGTGATATATAGAACAGTTTCAAGACAAACAGTGTATGGTCATTTGCATGAACTCTTTGGTAGTATAATAAAAGATACAGAATGATCTGACTGAAGGATACAGAAAGAATCTTAATATATTACAATGTGTTTAAAAAAATAGGTTCAAGGTAAAGATACAATAAAGGAAGAACTGATACTTGACTAATTATACTTACATTGAAGACAATGAATCATAATCCTGCATATTCTAAGCTACCTCAACTCCTATGACCCTATAAAACATGGAAGCATTAATATTGTTGATCAAAAGTACTTAGTATGAATCAATTATCTTAACATTTTTCTATTTGCAGCATTTATCATTGGTACAAGTTTTTGGTGATCTTACAGTTGAGATATCATTAATACTAATTGTGTAAGATATATTGAAAATCGAAATTCTAAAGAAAGATTATTTTACTCAACTTTATTATGTTTAAAGATTCTTTAAGAATCAACTTTTATTGACAACATTAGAAAAATATTAGATCAAAATGTATCCAAAATAAGCTACTAAGTTATAGTTAACTTACATTAAGAATAAATAGAACATGTTAAATAAATTAAAATACTTGTAAAAATAATAAATACTTGTAGTACCTTTACGTCCAACTTGAAAAAAATCCTTGAAGAATCCCCGTAGATCTAGCGGCACATCGAGATCTGATGTCAACTAACATGTATGGTGGCATAGCGGCAACCAGCCCAAGCCAGTAAATCGAGAAGAAGAAGAGATCTGATGTCGACTGCACGACGACTGGTTGCAGCTAGTATTCGCTGACGGTCGTTTCCCTTCTCTCCCCTCCGCAAGCTGTTCGGCGCCCCACCGTAAACCCTGCAAAAAGTGCGGTTTACCGACTTTAGATTTTTTACCATTAGAATTGTAAATGTTTAATTCTTTTACACCCTTTCCATATATCCTGCTTTTATCATCGCATTGCGCCGTGATGTAATAGTTTTTAATTGCTTAGTTATTAAAACTAACTTTTACTTCCAAAACTATATAGCAATAGTAGTGTGACTTGACTATTAAATTCTGAACGCTATTCTAATAAAAAACAAATGGAAATTCATAATTTACACTTAGTTTGGCTCAAAACCATTATTACTTTTAACTTAAGGAACATTGACCAAAAGAAAGTACATTTCTCTGAGCCTAAGCTCCAAACCGTGTCTTCGACTTCCCCCTCCAACGGTCGCCATTTGAATGCCGCGAAGCCCGCCCACGCTTACTTACATGCCCAACGAAATGTTGTAGCTACTATGTTTGTCATGATCCCACATAGGCAATAAATGACTTTAAAAGTATTGATTACTGTCTTTCAAATAATTCTGTTACATACTGTGCGAGACGCCGGGCTGGCCATTGGGAGGCTATGGGGCGACTTGTACGCGAGTATTTGCAAATTTGAGAAATAATATGAGTAAATTCTTACTCAAATGTGTGCGTAGTGACCTAATATATGTAGTTACTAACAGTGGGAGGGACATTACTCGAAAAAACTGCATTTATCCAAGCCACTTCCGCGATGTTCCCTCTCCAACGGTCGCCGTTTGAATGCCGCGAAGCCCACCCACGCTTACTTATA
>JAXIUT010000021.1:6967505-6984729 GCA_035586675.1 Eurytoma californica | reverse complement strand
CAATCCCGTTTGAAAAATAGCACACCTATTAATTCTTACAACAAACTTAGCTGCTGATGAATTAAATTTCTGATTATGAGCCCTGTAGGCAATTTAATATCATAATGATAAATAATTGTTCACAATTACGTTACTTCAAATTTTTCATTGTTTCAACAAAATCCAAATTTTGTTGTTGTAATAACTTGATCTGTTAGTTAAACGTGCTCGTTAACAAGTCACGAAGTAACAATAAACTTACCTGCCTACTTATTACACATGTACAAAACATGTATATCTCGAAATGTATCAATTATTATTAGTAGGTAACAGTTTTTTATGCAAAAAATAATCTCCCTTTTTTATTTATGTTATTTTTTTTAGCAATGAAAGTAACTTTCTGATGGAATAAGATTCGATCAGAACACCGAGAGTTTGAAATAAAAAATTATTTCTGTGCCAAGACTTACTGCCTCCTGCCCTCAAATTTCAATGGATCTCCCTCATTTAATTCATAATTAATTATTACGATTTTTAATAAGAAACTAAAAAGAATGAATGTATTGAAACAAATTCTAATACAAGATGTCATACTCATTAGTTTCATTGATAAACATTAACAAATTAAAAATTAAATTACAAACGTTATCAAAGGTGGTTCTAAAAAATAAAAAATAAAAAGCATTTACTAGTTGAAACAACAGAATGACTTACTTATAAGAGTAATTGTTAGAAAAAGAAAGAATATTATTTTTGCATCCGCCATTCTACATTGATCTATTTATTCTTCCTGCACATTACTAAATAATTAATAACGTTTAATGCGCATTTTAATATCGAAACCAATTAAGTAGTATAAAATTTTGAAGCCTTTCTCTTTCAAATCTGTCCTTTCATCTATTGTTGAAACTAGTATTTAAAAAGCTTCAAATGAGTTTCTTTTCAATGTCAACAAAAAAATTAAATCAATCAAGCTCGCCTAGCAAAGTCAGTTTTGTCGCCAGTGAAAGTGTTTTCTATTGCTTTTGTGACAGTAAACAGAAACAATAACGAGCTCGCCAGCTCCAATTTTATGCTTTAGAAGACTAGAAAGCCGTTGTAGTATTTTGAGCAATCTCTTTTTGATTTATCAATTTATGATATAAAATACTTTTTATCCATTTTCTTAAAATAATCGAATATCGATGCTGTAAACATTAAATGATAGATTCTTAACAAGAATTGCGCCTAATTTTTTTCTTTTCTGTAGCTAATTCGGAGAGGAAATTGTGCAAGCTCTGGAGATCGAATTGAGACATAAAATATAAACTTGCATATTTGTTTTTAAGTTGAATCTTCCATTTATCGTTTAGTAGCACAAAAATTATGAAACGGCCACCTCTTTATGATTGTTTTACCACTGACAGCAAGTGATCAGATTTTTCACCTCTTTCGATATTATTTTATAAAACATCTCCATACCTGTTACCCTTTACCGCTGAACAGCAGCTAGTTGATTGTGCCTTCCAAAACTTCAACACATAACTTTTACCCTAAAATTAATAAAGTGAATTGTTACGTGTTAAATTTGTTATCATAAAATCAAGATTTTAAAAGCAAATAAAGAAAACTGACTATTCTCTGGCGATTCTTGGTACTAGCTCTTTTCTCGAGTATATTACTATATCTGGGCATCCATAGTTTTGGATTGACTGCCACCGTCAATGTCAAGATCTGGGCAGCTCGGCAAGAAGCGTTCCTTTCCAAAATTCATTCAGGCCATGTTGCGCGACTATTACATATTATATAGGGAACTGATCCTGGCGACAGTACTCTTTCTAGACTCTTACAGTAACGTTCAGTAAAAGAGGACTGCAGGGAAACAAGAAGCCAATTAGAATCTGAAAATTATTTTGAATAATTAAAGAAAGATATAGTAAAAGTTAGAAAGATTTTTTTGAAAGAAAAATTACTAGATGCAAGCTAAAGAATCTTGCAAACATAAATTCTACACTTAAATATACTCACATGTAAAATGTAACTGGTTATGGATAAATCTTGCATAGTTGTTTAAAATTGAATTGAAACGGCGCCATTTTCGGACAATCCAAACATTTGTCTCGTTGTATTATTCCTCATGTTATTCCTCTTGATTAATTTGTGGGTCGTCATTAAAAGACACTGCACTCCTCAAAATAAAAGAGCATTTTTCTGAAATAAAAATACCGAATAAATAAAATTATTCATAAAGAATATTTACATCAAATAAAAAAATTATTGTTGTTACCTTAAATTATAATAATTTACTCATGGTCCAGCGGCGAGGTGCCTCGATTGTCTGTATTGAAGTATAAGTCATGAAGTTCGAGGGTTCCGGATACTCTATAAGCTATACATAACCGAGCTAGGGCTTATATTTTCGCGCGCCCTGTAAATCCGAAGGAATTGTACAAGTGCAATATTTCCATCGAGTTTCAGCACTCAAGAGACACCAGATGCAAAGTTGGATGGCTTAGGCGATTTGCAAGCAATAGCGCTACTGGCTCTTTATTCAAAACATGGATCTGAAAAAAAGAGTCAATATATTAATTATTTGAAAATTTTTTAAAGTACAAAAACATAAATTATTAATATACATTGTTAAATACTTTTATAACAGTAGTTAAATTGCAAAAATAACATGTGTTGATTTCATATAATTGAAAAGTAAAGTTGAATTTAAACTAATGCAAATTAATTTAATGTTTTAATTAAAATCAACAACAAAACAATAAAATTTATTAATTATGAAAATAGGATAAAAATTAAATTTATTTACTTCAAAGTTACCTTGTCGTTGACACCGCCTGTCCTGTACAAAGAACGTCCTTATTTTTTTTTTTATTTGCTCAAAGGATTCTTTCTTGAAAATGGATGGTTATAAGAAACGGTTGATTTCATTATTTTCTTAAATGTTTAAATAACATAATTAGGAAAAGGAAGCGGAAGGGAAAAAATATCTTGTAAAAAACGATTTACCTGGATTCATTGTAAATGAATATTCAAAATGTTATCAGGCTCCACAAAAAATTAATTTCTGTTAAAATAAAATATTTTGAATAAATAAATTATAAAAAATGTATCTCTATTTTAATTCTTACTAATCAGCATTAATTTTCAAATATTTTTGAAGTATTCTGTGCCATGCCATTACTCTATTTTTTTAATATTATTTTAACATTTTAAATGAATGCAAAATATATTGAATAAAAAATAAAAATGTTTGAGGTATTAATTACTTGACTATTAACATAATTTATAACAGTTTTGTCAAATTTCATTAATAGCCGTGCACATAATCTAAAAGAATTATTTTTAAATTATACAAAACACATTTACAATAAATTTAATAAGATATTTTTTGAAATAATTTTCGTAAATTCTCATAAAACATTAACCTAAAAATAAAAAAATTGCCTCATTAAATTATTGCTGAAGAAAGAACTACTGTAAACTCATAAAATTTTTATAGCTATCAAACATTTTATAAATGTTCATTATGTACCGATTTCTTATCTTAATAAATAAATTCAAGATTCAATAACGAGCCAGATTTTTTAATTTACATTTTATTTCATTATATTTTAAATCTTATTTCAAGCAGTAAATCATATTGCTTGCATCTACAATCATAATATTCATTGCTGCCTCATACGCTAAACGAACAGAATAGACATTGCCATTCAGTGGGTGAGGAATTTGGTAAAATCGGAACTCGTGTGTTTTGGATAATTTAGAGGTATAAACCGTGTCTGATCAATCAATTCTGTTTGGAGACACAATGCCATTAATGCCTCAAGCAACATGCCTTTGGCATGAACTATGATAAGGTTCGTGACATTTGTAAACAACAAGAGGTTACGTCTATCGTTGGATTCAAATAAATTCTTTTATTTTAATAAACAGTTCGTTCTCGTATTTTAAAAGTACAAAACGTTTTTTAAGAGCTAATTACATTCATCGGAGACAACTTTATACGCATTTACAATATTTCAAAAATATGTTCCTGATGTCCCTTCTTTTCTTTACAGTGCTAGTTTGCATTTATTAATTGAAAACAGTAAAAATTAAAAAAAATGTTCTTTTAATTATCATTACATGACATTTACGTCTTTTAACGGTTTAAATAATGTAAAATTATACAAGATAAAAAAAAGAAGGATAAAATTTCTTATTCTAATCACTTAGGGCAGCTGCAACCTCTGCCTCATTTGCTGCCTCATCATCTTTGTCGCCATTCACCTCAGCAACTTTCCCTTTAGCTGCTGCTTTACCTTTTTTTGCTGGCGCTTTTCCCTTAGCTTTTTTTGCTGCAGGTTTGGTTTCTGGAACTTCTTCCTTTCCATTTTCCATTGAGTCGGACAACTCTACACCATTTTCTTTTGCTTCTTCTGAAGAAGCTTTATCTCCTTCATCTTTGGCATCTGATTCCGCCACTGGTTGACTTTCAGCATCTTTTTTGCCCCTTCCTTTTTTGGGGGCAGCTAAAAAGGTAAATAATGATTCACTGAATAAAATTTTTTAAATAGTTTAAATTAGTTTAATAAATATAGCTTCTATTCAAAATAAGATGGATTTGTTTCATGCAAGCTATATAAACACAATAGTTATCTTATAAATTATATTTTCATACATTTGTAATACAGGATAAGTGAATAAACAACTGTTTTAAAATTTAAGCTTTAAATCAAGTGAATTTTTAACACTAATTTTGGATAGTTTACACGTGAAGGAAATAGTACTGTATGGGAGGAATGCATGTATTTCATGTAACTTTTTATAAATGTACCTTCTGCTTTTGCTCCTCGTCCTTTGCCTTTTTTGGGCACAGGAGAAGTTTTTCCTTCTGTTTCTGCTTTGGTTTCAACTAAAATTTGTACAGTTTCAGTAAAAAAAATAAGACAAATAGTGTTAAAAAATTAAATTTTAAACTAGTTTTTTAAAACTGAATTTCATTCAATTACTTATGAGCAATTATATTAATAATAATGCTATTAACCTTCGTCATTTTTTTCTTCTGAATCAGCTTTTTTTACAGCCTTTCCCCTACCCTTTTTGGCAGGTGGTTCCTCATCGTTATCTTCAACCTCAGCCTCAGGTTTCTTTGTATTTTTTTTTGCTGCAGGTTTTTTCT
Source organism: Eurytoma californica (assembly GCA_035586675.1). Taxonomy (NCBI): domain Eukaryota; kingdom Metazoa; phylum Arthropoda; class Insecta; order Hymenoptera; family Eurytomidae; genus Eurytoma; species Eurytoma californica. The sequence continues at coordinate 6,979,598 of JAXIUT010000021.1, read as the reverse complement.
CGGCTGCTTCTGTTTTTTTAGCTGCTGGCTTTTGTTTCGGTGCAGTCTTAGGAGCAGGTTCAGGCTCTGGTTTTTTATTTTTTGCTGCTCTTGGTAACCTTACTTCTTTGGCAGCTGATGGCTCTTCTGTTTGAGTCTTCTTTTTCTTGGACGCAGAAACTTCATTATTTTCTGGCGCTGCTGTTGCAGTATCTGCACTTTCAGCATCTGCTTTCTTACTAGCTTTGCGAGGAGCCATTGCTGAAAAATTGTGCAATATGTATTTTGCTGCATTTATGTTTGAGTAAAAAAAACTTTTTTTATTGGTTAAGTTTTAATAATTTCTTAAGTTTTTAAAGAAAGTTTTTCCAAATACGTTATTAATGAGTTTCTTTGTGCAGACTTTTTATAAAAACCCCTAAAAATGGTAAAATAATTAAATAATAAATGGTTCATTATATAGTTAACTTATTGCCATTCATAAAAAATTAATTAACTTGTAAGTTTTCAAATTTTTGATTCAGAAAAAATATGCAGAATGTCTATCTCTTAATTTATGTTGAATATAGTTAAGTGGATATTTTGTTGTACATGTTATTACCAAACTTTGATTTATTTTCAGTAAGTTTTTTTTTAAAAAACCAATTAAAAAAATAATTTTTTTATACGATTATTAGATCAAATATATTTTATATTTTTTGTTAGAAAGATTTTTAGTTTTAAGCACATAAGTAAAGTAATTTAATTGATTAAAAGTTCAGATATAAGACTTATCTCCTGATAAAGAGCTATTTAAAAAATAGATACTTCATAGTTAAGCATAATAACTGCATTTCAATTTAATTCCACTGAATAAAATTTTTGTAGTAGTTTAAATAAATTTTATAATTTCTAATTTAAAAAATCTTTAGAACTGTACATGATTTAATAAAAAATTATAGTTAAATACATGATTTTTTCTATATTGAGTAACAAAAAAAAAGAGTTACTCATTTATTACCTTATACAAATTTCTTGTATATTTTTTTAATATAAAATTAATTTTGATTCGGCATTAAAAAATGTACATTGAAAGCAACATTTTTACATAACCATATAATACAATAATTCGCGAACATTCTATCATAACGGAAATTGCACCCCCTTAAAGTCACCCCTTCCCGGAACAGAGCCAAGAAAAGAAACATCAAATAATGAAAATGCCACATTGCCAGTAAAGCAAGGATTAATTAGAAATTTTTCTCAGCCCAAATTTCGTTGTTAACGACTGCAAAGAAAGGCAAAAACCCTTCTGCGGGCGCAAGAAGAAAGGCGCTGCAAGGCTCGCGGGATGCCGTGCAGCCTGACGCGATATACCGGACATCTTCGAAAGCGCTGCGCATTTCGCGTCAGCCAATCCGGGCCGCCTCGTCGAGAAACGGGCCTGGTAGCCGTAAAATTCGCAGACGCGTAGATACATATGTACTGCGGAGGTGCGACGGTGAATGCGAGAACCGAGCGACCGTGAAAAATCAGCGTGAGAAAATCCGAGCGAGACGCGGCCCGCGCCACACTCACCTCAGGCCAGCTCCCGCCTTTTTCGTCGCGCGCGGCTCTCGGCTCTCCGCCTCGCCGTCGCCTTTCCTCGTGACTTGATGCGTGCCGGTCCCGCGGTATACGCGGACTCCCGCCAGGACGCGAATCCAACAACCCGACTCCTCCGTCAAGCTCCCGGGCGTGCAAGAAAACGATCGGAGCGAGCGGGCCGTCGCCGTGGCGCGTTTTTAACGGGCTACGCTTAATATGCCGGGCGGCCGGCGACGGCACTTCCTCCTCGGGCTTTGAAAAGCGGGCGGACTCACCTCACTGAATCACAGGCGTCTGAATCGAAGGCCGGAATCCGTCGTCGCCCGCGGGTAGCTGCGGGTGCGTGCGCCTCGTGCAGGGGAGGAAGGAGCGGGAGAGACCGGCACCGCCGGTTGCAAGATGCCTGGAAGGGACGTCTTGTCGGGCGCCGCTGTGTATCACCGCGAGCCTCGTTCGCTATGGTCCTTGCCTTTCGCCGAGTGCCGTGGGATCCGTGCGCGAGTGCCTGCCGCGCTCTGGCTCTGTCCTTCTCGCCGTCTCTCTCGCTCCCACTCCTAGTCGCCGGTGTGCGCGCGCGCCACGGTCCGCGAGGTCACGGGAGACGCGCGAATTTTCTGAAGCGCCGGCCAATCGCTGGGGTTCCTTTCTGCCGAGGCTCGCGCCCCATTGGCCGGGAAAACCGGCAAAGCTCGCTGGCGCACGCGGCCAGCAAACGACGAGCGGCTCCCGCGTAGCCTTACAGCCGGCGAGGCCCATTTCGGGCTTCCCGGAATTTTTCATTGTCACGACTGACCCGCTGGTCGGAGTGAAAAATCCCCGACTTCCTCGGGGGGTCGATTCGGGGCTTACTTTTGCCGCTGTTCGCTGTGTTTTCACGCCGTTTCCGAGATGGATTCTCGTTAATAGTGGCTTTTCGCGCGAGTGTGTGCGCGCGCACGCCACGCGGGGAGAGCGCTGGCGCCGGTGCGCCTGTCGGGTGCCGACGCGACACCGTGTACGCAGTCGGCAGTCGCATGGACGTCGAAGCGTCAAAATTCACATTGCACTGTACATACTTATGCTTGGGCCGTCGAGGAATGCGACTAGAGGCTTTGTTAGCCGAAGGGCGAGATAAGAAATGTTTACAATGCGTATAAGTAGTTCGTTGAGTCTACTTTAGCCTGTTGAATTTTTTTTTTTATTTCGTGGAAAGTAAAACAGTTACAAATACTCGGATTTTACTTTCGTTCTTTACTATATGAGATTTTACCGCAATGAGCATGCTATAATATAAGTCGATAGTTAAATTAGAAAATAAAAAATATTTCAAGTGTAATAAAAATAAAATTATTTTATGAGTAACAAGTATTAATTTTATTTTTACATAAATCCTATAATTCCAACATTTTTTTAACATTTAATTAGAAAATATTTTTAGTTAAAATATAATATGTACAGAAAATAATCTAAATATTTTAAGAAAGAGGCAATCAAATTAATTTTTAGCTTTCAATGTTTTTAATTTGATTTTCAGGTGTAAAAGGTATGATGTAAATGTCAAAAACCTTACCTACGACGTCAATCAAGTAGTGGCACTGTGATATAGCCAGACTGCAGGGCTCTGGTAGCCGATCGCTGCCGCTGTGTCTGCACTCTGCAGGCTCAGACCCGTTCATGAGAATCGCACAGATGGTACCTCATCAGCCGTCTGTGGTTGGCGCAAGCGCAGCTGGCTTTTTGCGCATGCGCATGAGCGCCCCTGCAGGGGCCACAAGGAAGCACTCGGTAGTCGACGTTGACGCCGTAGTAGTGAATTAGCTTCTAGCGTGTAACGACGTATATGCAGGAAAACCGAAAAAGTCAAGCAGAAACACGTAGTACGCGGAGAAAATGGCGTCGAAGAACCAGCGGTGGGTTGTCGACTCCGGAATTCTACGGAAAAAAGGCGAAGAGGAGGAACCACAGGAGCTTCTAGTCTTCGGTTACAGCTGCAAATTGTTTCGCGATGACGAGAGGGCCAAGTTGATTGATCAGGGCAAACATTTGATTCCTTGGATGGGCGATAGCACACTGAAGATAGACAGGTCCGTTTCCCTAACCTAAGCAAACACACAAACAAAAAAAAAACATTATCACCTAGTATATCGTTAATGTAAACGTTTATCTAAATCCACGAAGGCTTGATCCAATGGAAAGAATACGATTCTTTATTGACTTGTTTCAATCAGCTAGCTGCAGGGATAAGTCTCTGTTCCCTTCGATTCTTTCTTATATTCAGTGAACGGACAAGCAATCTGGAGACAGTTTGAGGCTTTCCGCAGGTGTGCCTTGGCCAACCAAGTGTTGCAGTGCATTTTTAATGCACTCTGTACCGTGTATGCAGAGGCGTCTGTGTGATCATTTGCGGTGACTTAGAGGCTGAAAGCATCCTAAGGCAGCAAGGTGAGACACAACGTAGAGAGACAGGTGAAAGGCCGACGGTCATAAAGTGTGACCGTACCGGCTGGTATGTATTAGATCTAAAAGAAATTTAGAGCTATCTCCATTAGTTTAATCTTAAACTATGGCCCTTTGTTGTAATGATAATTAAATTTAAAAATATTTATTTAAGTATACCTAAAATTAAAAATATTTATTTAAGTATATAATTATTTGTTGAATACATGGTTATAAAGATTAAAGTAGTGAATATGGCTATTTAAACATTTTTTTTTATACTACAGAAAGTTAATTTAAAAAATTTTAGGCTGGATTAAAATAAAAAATTTATAAATTTTCAAATTAATGAGTCACAACTGCTTTAAAATCATTTTAAATTAATTTAATTATTGGAATACATTTATTTTTGTCTTCAACTTTTAGTGAAATGAAATTGATAATAAGTTTCAGTTCATCTTAGCAGAATTTATTGCTAAAATTTTTTCTATTTTCAGATGCAGAATGAAAGCTGAAATAATAAAGTTATTTTTCAATACTTATTTTAATTTATTTTTTTTATATGTGTAGATATGATGCTCGAGGAGCCTTGGGGGATCTGCGGATATATGAACCACCACCTGGAGGAATTGATTATCGGACCATCCTTACTGAAGAAGAGTACAAAATAGAGCAATTATGTGATGAAGAACGTTATAGATCTTTGTATAATAATGATGCAGAAGAATCCATGTACCATGGTATATATCAATTTTTTAAATGCTTAGTTTTAAGAATAATACTGATTGTGAATACATAATTGTTATTGTTAATTTTATTCACATTAATTTTTTAGAAGAAGAAATTAAACGACTTCATCAAGCTCTTGACTCGGAAAATTCTTACAGTCAAGTTGGATTTAATTATGATGATGAAAAAAAGTGTGAAGAAGATTCACAAAGTCCAAAGCAATCGGAAGGATCACAAGAAGATGATGAAGCCTATATACCGGATCCAGAACTGGAAGTTCCAGAAGATATAGTTGTGGTAAGATAAATAGATCTGTACAAATAATTAATCTTATTTAAATGAGAATTACACAAATTTTTCTATTTTTTGCAGCCTGACACACAAAAACTTAATGCAATTATAAAAAAAACTGCTCTATTTATAAGTCATCAGGGTGGTCAAATGGAAATCCTGATAAAAGCAAAGCAAGCAAACAATCCGCAATTCTCGTTTTTATCTCTTGAAGGCGAGCTGCATCCCTACTATAAGCACATTCTAGAGGCTATAAAGTCTGGGAAATATAATCCAGAAAAACAACCTGAAAAGGAAGAAACCGGTACGCATTCAATTTTATTGTATATAAATAAGTTAAAACCTTTCTTCACTTATTTAATCGAGTGGAAGACCAAACTTAAGAGAATTGTTGTAACATGATTGATGTTGTCTTCATTGAAAGAAGTAACTCAATTATAGCTGGATTTCATAATCAACATCTCCTTTGATTCTGCTTATTTTGTAATTACCGTAAGTACCACTACTACATTAAATCATTAATGACCCATTTTCGGTGCAGTCAGGTGTAAGTATTGGCAAGTTTATGTTGCGTTTCTAATCTTAATGATTTTGCTTGACAGAACCCGCTGAAGAATCAGAGGAGGATGATGAACCTTATCTGCATCCAAGCCTTGCATCATCCCTTAAAGTTGAAGCGGTATGTACAAATTGCTAAATACTTTTTACTGATATTTGTTAAACTTTTTTTCACACAAACAAATTATTTGTCTTTAGGCACCTAGCATTCCAAGCATAAATTATAAACCATCAGCTGATTGTGCTTACTCCATGTTGGTAAACAAAATCACTGGAAAACCACCAACATTACAAGGTCAACAGCACCAACAGCAGCTGCATCACCAGCAACAACAGCAGCAGCAGCTGCCACTGCAGCAACAACCTGAAATAATACCTCCACCACCAATGCCTCCTATTGGTTTCTATCATCCTATGCAGGTAAATTTTTTCGGATCTATGATAAAAATTCTTTTATACATTGACTTGAGCATGCAGATGAATTAATAACTTAAATAACTAAAGTTATTATAAATGCATTTTAAAAATATATTTTTTGATTAATTTTTGTAAAAGGCAAAATTGATATACCTAAAAAATATATATTGCAGTAACCATTGATTAATTTTTTATACTTTTAGGGTTTTCCAGCATTTCAAGCACCTCCGCAACAGTATGCTCATGGCCCTGTTCTATATAATGCAAATGGAAGTATACCACAAGCTCCAGTAACTCCGATAGTACCTCCTGTACCAACCCAGCCAAACAACGCCATTCATACCCCACAAAAAGAACCAACACCCCTAGTTCCTTATGGTCCTACACCGCCGAAACCTCTCGGTAGGCCGTCTTTCATAGTTCCACCTGCCGACGTACAAATAATAATCGACAAAATGGCTAGTTACGTAGCCAAAAACGGTCGAGATTTCGAGTCAATTGTCAAGAGCAAAGGAGATCCAAGGTTTAATTTCCTCGAATTGTCACACCAATATCACGGTTACTACGCTCACAAACTCACGATATATGAAGGAGGCGTAAATCCTCGAGTATTAACTGAAGAGGAACTGCTGCAGAAGCAAGAGTTGCAAGAGGAGAAACAGAAAAAGTTGGAAGAGCTACAGAAAAAGCAGCAGAGGATGGAAGAAGTACAAAAAAGGGTCAAATTGATCCAAGCTAAGAAAAAGGGAGAAGTAAACACAAGGCAGAGTCCAAGCAAACAAATAACGACGGTCTCATTTTCCATAAAGAAGCCTAAGGAAGGCGAAAGCAATGTGATAGAGAAACGAAATGCCTTGCCTTTGGAAGAAAGCGATGACGAAAACAACGAGGAGAAGAAAGAAACAAGCCCCAAGCCTAATTCGCCAGCTGTTGTAATAATGCCTACACCAGCGCCCGAAAAAGCCAGTAGTCCTGTTAAAGTAGAGAAAGTCGATAAAGTAGAAAAGGAGCCGGTATGCTCAGACAAGCGTTCGACAGAAAAAAGGTCCGTGAAACCCACGACAGCCGTCGTTGTTGAAGTCAATGACTTCGTAGATCTCACCGACGACATCTTCGAAGACTGCCAGAAGGAAGTCCGGGAAAGACAGCAACAGGAGAATAAGATAAAAAGTAAAATGATGGCGGCGGCGCGGGAAAAACTGGTCGCTTCCAAGGAAAAGCAACTGCAGATGGAAAGGCGGAAAAAGGCAGCGATGTTTCTCAGCCAAATTCAGACAGGGACGAAGCAAGAGGTACCAGCGGCGAAGCACGAGGTGCCGACGGTGCGACAGCAGCTATTGGCTGTACGGCAACAGATACCAACGGTACGACCTCAGGCACCGTCGATACGACAACAGGCAGCGGTGGTACGGCAACAGCGGTCGGCGAAGCGGCAGGAAGTGTTGAAGTACGAGGTACCACCCGCAACGGCGATCAAAGAAATACCGAGCGTACCTACTTACCCTTCGCCGTGCAGGGCCGACATTGAAATTGAGGAATTGCGGATGACCACGCACTCGCTCATGAGTAAGCTGAGAGCGGACTTGAACAACAAGAGGCCCAAGCGGTCCAGAAGTCGGAGTCGGAGTCGGAGCGGAAGCGTCAGCTATTCGGAAAAACATAAAAGTCACAAGAAACACAAGAAGAAAAAGAGTTCACACAAAAGGTATATTTTTATGTCAATTTTAAAATTTCATTGCGTTTTTTATTTTTAACAATTTAATTTTACACACATTTAAATTTAGAATGGGTTGCAATTCTACTGGTATCGTTGGGATTAAGCATATTTTTTTTACAAATAGATTACGATTATTTAAAATATGAATGAAACAAGACTGAAATTTTTATATTAAAAGTTAATACAAATAAGTTAAGCGAATAATAAAACTATAATACTGCTTAAAAATTAAAAAAAAATAAGTATTTTTATTAATAAAGTTACATTACATTGCAATGAAAAATAAAAAATAACGTTTTGAAATGTCGCTAAAAATTGATATTCCGCATTTTATAAAACAATTTATTGTCCATATTACGACACTACCATGGCTACTGTGAATGTATTATGAAAACGTAATCTTGGATATCTGCGCACTAGTTTTAACTCAATTTAACGTCTCTTTGTTTATGACCTTAATTTGTTTGTTTATAAAGTATTCAAAATTTATCAATAAAACTATTTCGAATGAATTTAGATTTATCGAAGTAGAAATAAAAAATCTTAAATAGTTTTTGATGAAAATTACGAATGACACAATCAAGTTATAGACTTTTTATGCGATTATTTATATATTCATGGCAGTTTTAATCGATTCAATGGAGCTATTTTAAGTTACCAAGACTACAAGCTTTTTTGCTTCAAATTGAAACAGTCTTATTTGTTAAAGTGGCTTGTATCACGTGAACAACCATAAGAATTGATGGTTTTTTCGAGAATCCGATCGGTTTATCCAGAAATTTTGAAAATAAATTTTTTACTTGATTTTTTTTATTTCATAAAAGAGAAATTTTTCTATTTTAATATAATTTTTTATATTCTATACTTATTTTATTTTCTTCGTATTTTAATATCTTGAGAAACCTTGAAAGGTAATTTGTTGAATAATAATTTTGCATTGTTAACAAACAAATTTATTCAAAGTTATTTCATATTATTTTTTTAATTCTTTATGTAAAAATGTAACGTAAATTCATAAGTGTCAAAAATCTGATGCAAGCAATTCAGTCACGCGTGACTTCTTATTACTTAATGTCTTGAAGAAAACTGTTGATAGTGTAGATAAGGAAGAACCAGAAATTCATCAACGTATGCATACTTTTTAAAAACGGACATAAATATAAATATATATTTTATTGAAACTATATCATTAAAGATATTCTCTGATAGGAAATTATTTCTTATATTCGTCTGTGTTAACTAAACTGTAATTCAAAAGCACATGGTTGAGACAAAAAAGTGTACTTGTACATACGTCAGCTATACCGCATATTTAAAAAAAAAATCAGTATTTATTTCTTGCGTTCGCGATCGAGTATAATAACTGAATAATTGCAATTCGATTCGTAATTTTTGTCATAATCTAAGGCTAGAAAATCGGAACACCAACTGTGACCCTAATAAATAATTTTGTCGCAAATAACATCGATAAATACAATATATCCGCCACTGATTACAACCGGAGCAAGGTTTGAGCCTCCTGAACCTACAAAAGTCACTCGACGGAACGTTATGCCTTGTAGGACTATTTAGTTAATATGATCCCATCGTACCGAAGTGGCACGCAGCTTTTAGGAGCGATGACATGCCTCGGAGGATCACAAGCTCGCGGTCTTTTCCGTCGGTCGTTGCTCGTAATGCAACCGCACGTGAGCCGTACTCAAATGGTCTGCATCGCTCGTGACCGATGGATCGCGAGACTCGATTGTCGCGCGATTGCTGCACAAGCGATGCCCGGTTAATTCAAAAGCATCTTCTTACGCCAACTTCATAAGCTATTGAAATAGAAAGTGACAGATGAAAAAGGGTCAGCCAATTCAGGCAATTTCGCATTGTATTTCTGTGCCCCAATATTTATTAATTTATTAATTTTGTGATGCAAACTTACACTACTATTACATAATTTAAAAAATCTGTAGAAACTGCAGTTTCTTTTATTTATCTATTTATTAATTTAAAAGTGCTGAATGCCCTTCTATGCATAGAATGTAAAATTCTCAACTTCAAATAAAATAAAATTATTCTCTTAAGCTGGTAATATTTTGTAATTTAACTTTTTATCATGATTTTGAAGATATGTATAATTAAATATTTTCTTTTTTCAGTGGTTATCGAGAGAGTGTTAGCAGTTCTCGTTCTCACAAAACGAAAAAAAGCAAAAAGTCATCTTCCAGACATCGATCTCGATCGCGGAGTCCCTACAGGCATCACACGTCTTCGCGCCATCGAAAAGAAAGCAGCTCTGGCGACTCCAGTTCCAGTTCGTCCTAAATAAACGGTTCAGTTTTTGAAAAACTATTGATGATGTTGATAAATAGTGTGGATTTTTGTATATAAGAATAATGTACATAAATAATTTAGGATTTTTACAATCCCTATTTGCGAGAGAAAATAAATGATTCTATCTATTTTACTTTATTTTCTGGTGAACTTTTATTAACACCAATTATATTTTATTTATTTAACTTTTATTACTTTGTTTAATTTTTGTCACTATAACAGTAAAATATTAATTTACAAATCATACAACTTTAAATAAGTAAACAAAAATAAAATCGATTACAAAAATTTCAAAAACATTATTTTATCAAGCAAAAAATTTTTAGAATCATTTCTGTCTAAATTCAGCAGAAATGACGTGCTAAGCATTGTACGTTCAGCTACTCTATGCAGTGACAGTTCCATCATGGCATTGTTGTCTTGTTGAGTTATTGAACTTTAAGATTACAAGAGCTGTGCTTAATTCGCCGGGTCGTAAGCACATGACTCTGCCGTCACGTTTTCCGCACTCCGTTCAAGGCTGCCCAAACTGTATCGGGATTCTCGCATTAAAATACGATGCTGCGATCAACTGCTTACACATCCACAAATAAAAGCCTAATCAATTTTCCCGACTAAACTAGAACCTCTGTCCAGGAAAACAGATAGCAGAGCTTGAGTATTACGTAGAACGAAATTATCGCATTGGATGATTCCGCTTTAGAAGATAGCTTATTTACCGTCTTTAATCGAATTTACAATTTTTATCGAAATTTTCCACTCAACCGTATTCTGTCGAATGCCATATATAGTACCTCGACTCCAAAAAATGATTGCACATGCTTGCAGTATAATTTGTACACGGACGGAATGATATTCTTCGCGTTGCAATTTTATTAAAATGTAGATATCAGCTCTGTCTGGATTATTCCGGAGGATAATTTAAATTATATAGTAAGAAATTAATACTTTCTTTATCAGTGGAGGATGAGTTTCCATTATAGAGGTCGAATATAATAGCAAAAACAGTAATAATCAATTGATCAAATTTCATTATTGACTCTAATATAAAAACTATTAATTGCATGAGTATTATAAGATCTTACAGAAAAAGTTACTTTTTTTCCTTCTTTTCATTATTACTGCAAAAAGATAGTTATAAATACTATCATTTTTTAAGTTTTTAAGTCAAAATTAAGCAGATGATATAATTATATTTTAAAGCATTATCATCAAAAATTTTAATGTAGATTTGATTATCAAGAGATCCAAGAATTTTTTGCTATATAATTAAAAAGAATGTATAGCCTGCAATAAACATAAAAATTAAAATAAATTGAATAAAATGAAGTTTCAATACAATTTATTGTACAGTACTTGCATACAAATACTACCTTCATTTTTTCTCATTCTTAATGTAAATTTTATTTGCTCAGGTCACAATAACAAAAAATATCTAATATCTATCATAATATGTATTTTGTAGAATTTTTTTATTCCGTTTCGGGAAATGCAATATAACATTCCTTTATTACAAATGGTTTGAAATTTAATAACATATTCGTATGTTGACATATGAGTGCACGTGTCGTATGTTCGTTATACGCACCAATTTAATCGATAAAAAATAAAACAAGGCTTGATGTGTTGCAAGTTCACCTACACTAACACAAAACCTACGCTAATTATGCCAGGCAATGCACGATAAATCGCAGCTGTTTATCAACAACGCATAACTTTTATTTTGAATTAATTTAATGATAGCTTCGCAGATTTAAATTTTGAAAAAGAGAAAGTAGAAATATCCCTTAAATTTTGAATGAAATGAAATGTGATCATTTTCATCTAACAATTAATAAGATAAAATTAAATAAATTATTTTTAAAATATTTTTATCTTATAGATTAATATTGCTCTGATGCATTATGTTTGAAAATGATTACTTACTTTTTTTATAATATTACACCATACTGAACATTATTACTAATAAGTCCTGCAATAAATTGTAGGGTATCATTACATATGAACATACATAGTTACTTCTAACCCTAGTGGAAATTTTTAGTGTATCAAGATGTATCAAAGTGTATCAAGATGTATCAAGATGTATCAAAATGTATCAA
>JAXIUT010000021.1:6953516-6967405 GCA_035586675.1 Eurytoma californica | reverse complement strand
CAGAAAAATAGAAGATTAATTAGAACTAGTTCTTCATCAGATTCTGAAGATTATTCACAAATCCTTTCGGATGATTCATCGCCGAATGATCGTAATCAACGCACTGTAAGAATCGAGCAAGAAAAAGTAAGAATTTCAAGATTCAGTAAATATGGAATAATTAATTCTTGCGATATAATATAATGTATAAATAAATTTTACTTGATGTACTTTACAGAAACGCAGAAAAATAATTAGAACGTGTTCTTCATCAGATTCTGAAAATTATTTAAAAATCACTTCAACTAGCTCGTCGAGATCCAAGAAGAAATCATCAATTGCTGATAAGAATTATTCAAGTTCTGTAAATACTACTAAAAGCTACATTACAGTTTCAAGTATGTTAACCCAAGGAAATATAAATAAGATGAAAAGATATCATATGCAAAGCGATTTTTTTATTTAAATTTTGATACAGGAAGACGTAAAGAAGAAAAAATTAAAAAATTAAGAAAGTATTTTATAAATTTAAATGTTAATCTACGCCGTCAGAAATACTTTTGGCAAGATTGCCAATTAAATGTTGAAAAAGTATTAAAATGGATCCAAAATAAAAAAAAAATTAACAATATAATAGAAGATCCTCGAGTATTACAAAGGGAAATAGAAGTGTATTTGGATCATTTGGAATTAAATGCAAGGACCATAGTATCTCTGACTAGTAAGTACATGAAACAAACATATTAGTTATATTTTAATTGGAAAAAGGCTTATGAAATTCATTTTCAGAACGAGTTACCCGTTCACAAACAGCTTCTCAAAGATGGGAGCACTTTCTCAAATATGGGAACACTATGAAAAGATGGCCTTTTTAAATCATGTTGAAGTATGTAGCAATATGCTACGTACACTGAATTGCTGTCTACTGCGAAATACTAAATTTATTCTATTATTTATTGTTTCACTGATATACAGCGGCTCAGAGAAAAGTATCACATCACTATTGGGCATTTTAAATCTTCAGGAAAAAACGATGGAATCCATTTTCTTTATCAAATGATAATTTACAATCATCTACAAAGATAATTCGTTAAGTACTGAAGAAAATTTGTCGTGTTTAAAATAAGCAGTATTCTTAACTATGTCAAAATTAAAAAAGTGTTAGTAATTTATTTCCGAGGTATGAATTTTCGGATTGTTGGTTTAAAAATTATGTATAAATTAGATGTATAATGATGTAAATAATGTAAATAACAACATACATTTGGTTTTTTCATGAATTTATTTGATGGTTTTTTTTTAAATCTCTTCGATATAAAATTTGTGTTTAACGATGCCACGCTGTGTGATATTCTTTCTGTTCTTAACTCTCATTCATTCTATTTACACGACTAGGTCTAAGGCCGTAAAAGATTATTCCATTCTTTTAGTCGATATCGCACACTTCAACCATGATTGTTTGGTTGCAAAAACATATTCAAAATTCGAGATACTTATATAACGGATGTTTCAAAAAAATTTGTCGGTTCCACCAAATCGTAGATTTTTTTTAAATAACAATAAAATAAATGATAATTTAGTAACAAGTACAGGATTCAGATTTTCTTAAAGTTTGCGAACAGCATGGCTCGATAAAAGGTGATACAATTATTTCCGTTCCCTTAGCTATGCTTTGTGAACGAAGAACCGGACTTTTATAAAAATTCAGAATTCGAACCTTCGAATCTAGAAAAAATTGCAAGTTCATTTTTACTATCGAGTCCGTTTTTTTTTCTCGCATGGTATAAAAGCATCACATATTCTGAAGCATTATATCGACATTAATCTTCGAAGGATTAACTTAATTACAGTTTTGACACAAGCTGCGCGCAAGCTTTGTATCTCGTTGGCGTTGTTTCGCATTGAAATAGCGATATCGTTTCGTGTATATTACTTTAGCGTTTAATAGAAAATGCAGGCATCGAAGTTCTTTCGTCAAGAGTGTTTTTTTCTTCTCTCACATAACAAAACTCAATATCAACAAACGTGGAGTGAACAAACTTACCCCACTCCGCTGATGCTCCACGGCAGACATCAACATTTCGATAATCAATGTTACTCTTGATGCACACACTTATATCTCTTTCTCTCTCGCTCTCACCCTTTCTTTTTTTCACTTCCTTTCACTTCCTTTCTCTCCCATTCTCTCTCTTTATCTCACTCATTTTCTCTTTCATAGATAAAGGAAATATCTAGCCTTTATTTTTATCCTTCATACATTTTTATCGAATGTCGTTCACGTAAAATAAATTTTGTATCGAGAATTCTATCCGCCCCCCCCCCTCCCGAAAAATCTTCGCCATGTGTGCAATAAGTAATCGGCATTATGTCTATCTGAAAAAAATTGGATTTTTTTGATCGTTTAAACTCTTCTTCTAAAAGGCATTTAGAATTTAGTTTTCGATCAAAAGGATTTCATTTATTCATTCCTGTTTAAGTATACCGTTTGCGTGTCAGTTGACAAAACAGCATCATTTGTCACCTCACGTTTAATTCTCGGAACGACTTTGCCCCCGTTTCCTAAATTGATGGTCGGAGGCATGTATACGTCATGTATCTTAATCAATCGATTTCCCATATCTTGGCTCTGCTTCTTCTTTCCGCTCGTCGGCAGACCAATTTTGCGAATCGAGGAGCACTTCTCTCTCTCTCGACTAAATAAACTGGGAAACCTGCTACTTATTACTTTGAGAACCACTCGGTGCAGTTGCCAAACTGAACTGCATAACCACGAGTGTCTACCTTAACAATTACATCCCTCAGTCGCCTTTAAAGTCACTCTGTAAGAGTCATTGATACTTTTCGCATTTATCTTGCGACTTCGAAGTTAGTTTACTTTTATTTCCTTAAAGAACAAGAACGAATTCGGAATTTTCATAAGGGATAGAAAAAGAGCACCCTACAGCGTAAATCGACGGCAAATTGACGTCGTACGACGGTTGACGAGTGAAAATGTCTTGTGTCACTTCACTCGCGAGTCAAAATAAGAATGATTAAAATGAAAACTGAATAAAGAAAAAAAATTATGAGAATAAAAAAAGGAGCAATAATAAAAAAAGAGAGTGCCCTAATCGAAGGCAGCGTAAATTCAGATATCGAAAATACAACAGATAATTTTCTTTAGTTTCGATCGTAACCGTCCGTCGTCGAAAGTGACTTCGAAATTTCCACTATTTCATTCCTACTTGTTACTGATGTTGCTTGATTGAGGTTTTTGTTATTTAATATTTTAAAGTTTTAGTTTTTTTGTTGTCTCGCACTCCCCGGCACTAGCAGATTCGCGAATTATTATTGCAATAAACAATCGTCGGTTCTTGCTTTGCTCGTCTTCGCATAAGAATACTTAGGGATATCCTTGTCGTCGGGTCTCTCGCAGGTGCTGATGCTGATGCTGATGATGCTGTTGCAGCTGCTTGCCCGGGAAGGCGCGGGACTACTGATTGTGCGGCAAGATAACTGGTATAGTCTGCTGGCCGGGAGGTGGCTGCTGTGGTATGTACTGCATATGTTGGGGTGGTATCGGTAAATGTGGCGGGATGAGAGGGCACATTATGGGATAACCCGTGGGCGCATGGCTCTGTGGTGGTGGCTGAGGATACGATGGTTGTGGTGTGCCTGTTGTATGAAATGCAAAAATATCATAAGCTGTTTTATTTTGAGGGTAAACAAAACGTTTGTATATATCGTTTAACTCACCTGGAGGATTGTACGCGCCGGGAGTGTGTGGCGGATTGGGGTTGGCAGGAGACGGAGTTTGACTCTGCTGCTGCTGCCCTACATGATGATGTTGATGTGCATGAGGGTTCATGAACTGAATTCCTGGAGCCTGGGGCCCAGGAGAATCGTGATGATGATGATAGGGGCTAGCCGTCATGTGGGGCGGCGGTGGCGGTGGCGCCGGCACCATTCGCAACATTTGGGTGCTGTACGTTGGTTGACCCGAATAAGGCTGAAGTTGGAAGGGCGGCGGTAAAGGCGCAGGTGCCATCAATGGTTGACCCGTTGCGGCGGCTACCTGCATTTGCGATGCTACGTCCGGGGCACGGTGCATCATTGGTACTGAAATGATCAAGTATTGTTTTATATTCTAAAAAATGTTTTCCTACTTTCAATTTCAAACAATGCCACTTTTGTGAAAATAAAGCAAGCTATCAATTAGAATTTGAAGCACAACGAAATATTATTTCTAATAAGTAGAGATAGATAGATAGAGTTAATAATAGATCTTAAAATTATATTAGTAGGTAAATAAGTGAATAAAAATTTTTTTTTGTAATACCTAGATACTGACCCTTCCGGTACCTCGTGACCGGTTGTACGGGTGGTTGTGTGAAAGCTGTGGGGGGCTGACCTTGCATTATGAACGTAGCAGGCATTACAACAGTGGAAGAAGACATTGTAGCTGCTGCATATTGTGGAGTTTGAGGAGTGTGTGGTCGACTTGGAGTGGGAGTACTGGGGGAACGCTGTGAAAGAAAATTAAAAAACATAAACAAATGAAAAACATTCCAAGGTTTTCACGCTACATTACAATATTTTTTTACTTACCGGAGTGAATGGTTTAGCATTTGGATTGAACTCCTTGGCATTAGGATTCAATGTAAACTTCTTGAAGGAAGTAGTGATTTTCTCCAAAGATGGATCTTGCGATTGTACAGGGGGGCTTGTTTGTGGAGTTTGTGGTTGAGATGGGGATGGTTGTGTAGGAGGAGTATGAGTCTGTGACTGTGGCAGAGCTGGTGATTGCTGTTGCTGCTGTTGTGGTGGACTCATAGGCTGAACTGGTATTGGACCTGGTGGAGGTTTGTTTGTGACTACCAGTTCTTCTTGCATAGGCGACTGTTGCTGCGGTTGTGGTGGTGGTGCTTGTTGTTGCACCCCCTGTGCTGGTGAATTATGAGAATGAGGTTGTTGATGATGTGGCGGACCCTGCTTTAACATGAGGACATTGAAAGTTAAAATGGGAAATTAAATGCAGTTATAAAATATATTAAATGTAAAAAGTTAAGCGCAAATTATAGTATTATCAAGACTAGTCGCATAGCCTTGTGTAGCTTTACAATCAATATATTAATCTAGAAAAATGATTTAAAACAATGGAAAAAGAATAGTATTTTTGCCTTTGGAAGGTGCACATTCCTTAAAGGATTATATTGGACGATTTACAAACATTCAAGAAAAAAAGAACAAAAAAAAAAGTAGAAAAATTTTATTTTTATATAAATACATTTACAATATATTATAATATTCAATCACTACATAAGAGTTTTATCACACAGACTTTGAATCATCATAATTCAATAAAATTTAATATCACATTTTTTCAGTAATCTTTGAACTTTTCAGAAATATTTATTATTTATGGTCTTCAAAATGAATAAGTTAAAATAATTTGATAAAAGGAAATAAATAAAATAAACTATTATATTGAAAACTAAAATCTAAAAAAATATTTCTTCTTTATCTTATAAGTGACTAGTTTTGAATGCATTAACCTCCTTGTCAAGAGTCACATTTATAAAAGCTAAAAATTTTTGTATGACTTTCTTTTAAATTAATTATTTAAGTTATGAAATGTTTATTTTTTTAGTTTTTTTCTTTGGAGCATCTTCTGGTAACTAAAAAGTATAATAAAAAAAAGCTCGTAAAAAAAAGAATCATTCACACCACATATAAAAAAAAAGGATGAACACCTTAATCTACTAAAATGTCTGTTGCTTTGTATAATGAAATTGCTGTATGAAAAAAAAAATGATATAATAAGTAAATAAGATTTTCATCCTTCCAGAAAAGAATACTGCACTCACCATAGGTGGCCCCTGGGATATGTGCGCCTCCTGTGAATGCGATTTCCTGCCAAGAGAGGAAGGCTGTTGTTGCTGTTGTGGATTGTGTGGTTCTTGGTTTGACTGAGAATCAGTCAGTTTAAAGTCTGTAGCGAATTGTCTGAGGTCCGAGTGTTGTTCCTCTCTGCCTCTTGGAGTTGAGACTTTCCTATGCTGCTGCTCCTTGGGTGGGCCCAACTGTTGTGGCTGTTGTGGAGGAGCATTGTCTACCGAATTTTGTTGCTGCTGTTGCATGGCTACGTGTGGAGGTGGCTGTGATTGTGGAGCTTGTGGATTCTGGGACACCGCATGGGCACCAGGGAAGGGTGCGGGTGGTGCCTTGTCAGCTTGATACACCTGCTGCCTACCAGGGCGCTCACGCTTCTCCATGCTCATTTTGTTCATGGGCGGCTGCTGAGTAGGGAAGGGTACCTGAGGCAGAGTAGGTGCTACCTGAGACGGAGGCTGACCTTGTGGCATTACTAGAAATGATAAAGATAAGATTTAATTTATTGATTATAAGCTTCTTAATAAATTTTAAGAAATGAAAAATTGTAAAACTTACCAGAAACTGCAACACTAGGTGGAGGTGGTTGTGAGGTAGGTGGGGGCACGAATGGCGGAGGATTGTACGAAATAACTCCGCTTGGCATGCCACTGGGTATACCACCCATGTTAATGGGCACTATGTGCGGTACTACTGGTGGATGCGAGGACATGCTCACTGGAATGTTACTTGATGGGGGAACGTTTACGGTAGCGTTCGCTGGTGGAGGAGCCTGATTGAACGCATTCTTATTGGTTGCAGGACCTGGAGATTGTGGCGGGGGTGTTGTGCGCATCAACTTGCCCGTATTGCCATTTTTTCTCTTAGCGGGAACAACATATTTACCCTCATTGTTGCCAGGTCGTGACTACAATTTTAAATTAAAAAGATTAAATAAAGTAAATAAAATTTTGTATGTTTTAAGTGTACAAGAACATACCACTGCAGCAAATCTTTCTTCTTCATCTCCATTTTCAAGCTCTGCTCGAGCTCTGTGATCAGGTTGAGATTCTATTTCACTTGCTATTTCTGCTGCCTTTTTCTCCTGCTCCTTATAATCCTTTCCATCTTTACGAAGTGAAACTGTATATTGGCTTAAATTTGGCTCAAATGTACTTTGAATACCAAATATCTGCTCATTTTTACGAAACATTTCATTTACATCCCAACCATTCTAAAAGAAATTATAATTATTAATAACATTCGAATAATTAGTTTTCATTTACTGATTTTAGCATGTGAACTTACGGCAGTGCGATCTAACTCTAAATTAGCTCCATTCGTTCCGCTAGATCCATCCCAAGGCTCAAGCTCTTTTTCTCCTTTAAGCATACCGTTAAATTTACTAATAGCAGTGTCTGTCTGGAATGTATCTCTGGTCGCATAGTCCAGGTCGACGTCTCTTGCAGACAATGTTATAATATCTTGAGGCTTAAATATCAATTTTTCTACAACACTCTCTACACTAATTTTTCCAGAACTTTCGACGCGATGGGCCATTTCCAAAACCACTTCAAATTGACTAGAGAAAGTTCTGAATATACCTTCATATATAGATCCATTTTGAGTCTGAATCTAAATAAATTATTTTGATTAATTTAGTAGTAATAACAAAATAATACAAAGTATCTAAAAAATAGCAATATTACCTGTACAGTATTTCCTACATGACTTGTGATTGCATGCATAAAATGAGCATTATTGTAGACCCCATCTGCAACAACGCATCGTTCTTGAGGACCCCGTGCCCGCGGGGATCTACAAAATCAATTTTACATTAGTACGATGAATGACTAGAAAAATATTTTATCAACTTTAATAGTATAGGTTTTGAATAATTAAAATATTTTTTATCCACGCAACATAACCTTTATTAATGCTACGAGTGGAAGCTAAAGAATTGAAATTGTTAAAAATTAAACAGTTTAATGTAATTTGAAAAAAAAATAAATTTGTATTAACAAAATATTGATTGAGATATTTTTCATAGAATTCTTTGCAACAAATAAAAATTGATTTGCAATTAAACTTTTTAGAGAATAAATATAATTCTTACTGTTTAATTCAATATATCTAATATTTATTTCATTATTTTGTATCATGTGCAAGTGTGATACTAATAGATAAGTCAGTTATATAATCTATTAACATGTAATAATATTCAAAACGTGTAATAAAAAGGTATATTACCTAGTGGGGTTCGAGCGATTCTTTCTTTTACTGTTCATTTTGTTGTCACACGAACTCTCGTCACCAGAAGTAGGTGGATTTCTCCCGCCGGTTTGTTGGGGGCCTTCTGGTTTCCTTGTGGGGACCGGAATTTTGACGAATTTTTCAGACTCACTAAACGCAATATCAATATCAGAGGCTTTTAATACCCCCTAAGGTGCAGTTAACTGAGTGCCTTCTACAAAGAAGTCTCTGTTGTCTGCAAGATTTGCTGCTACAAGAGTCTGCAGTTAGGACTCTCTCTGCGGTCTCCAAATTGAGACAATAAACAAGAGTCCAGCGGACTATTGCTAGGGTTAGTTTCTCCCAGGGTTAGATTTGTGATGCCTCATGCGCAATCTGCAACGAGCAAAAGAAACACAAGCATTAGAATGAATGAAACAATCAAGACTTCACCGGGGCTACCGTTTACAGTCCAGTATTGTAAGTATCGTCGGGAGCGCGCAACGAGCCCGTCGTTTGATCGAACCTCTCTCGGGACACTGTCTCTCTCTCGCTCGCTCGCGCGGACACCGAGGAGCCCACGTCCGAGGAGCGTCGTTCAAACGAGGCAAGCTCACGCGTCTCCCGGCGATTTAAATCGGCACCGGGGCGGATTGCAGACGTGTAGCCTCTTTCGGCGCGCCCGCGGGGGCCAGCGTGCGAAGCACGCACTCGAAGCCGTGATGTGCGAGCGCGCGCCTACTCACTAGCTAACGTCCGCGCGGGCGACCTCGCGAGGATAAGGCCGCTCCCCCCCTCGCAGGAGCTATTCTCGCCTCCGTTATTACATGTACCTCTCTTCCACGTCCCGTTGCCGTTTCACCGCGTATACACCTCGGCTCGCTCGCTGGCGCGTGACGTAACGTTGTCGCGCTGCTGCTGCTCCGCCAGGCTCTCCCCGTCGTCCGTCCTCCTCGCTCCTCCCGCTCCGTACAGCGAGATGGAGAGAGATCGAGCGAAGGCGACCCGCTTACACTTGGCAATCGCGCGTGTACTGCTTGCGTGCTATGCACTGGCCCACGACTCCGTCCGTGCAGCTCTCCGCTGGGAGAGCGACTCGTCGACTGAGCGATAGTACTATACTGAGCGAAGCAGACAAGCTCTGCGAGCGAGAGAGGATCCGATCGAACCCTAACCCCCACCCGAGGGACCGTCAACAATTGCCGCCAGGTATACCGTATACCTGCGAAGGTACAGCTTGACTAGGCGTTTCGCGCCGAGTTCCGACGACTCCGAAAAGACACGAGGAAGGGCGAGAGCACCCGTGTACGTGCGTACGCGCGAGAGCGAGAGAGAGAGAGAGAGAAAGACGGAACGCGAAGGAAAAAGACACGGAGCGGAGAGAGTCTAAGGAAAGAGCGCGCGAGGTGAAATTTTCGCGCGCAACGTACTCACCGCTATGCGTGAAATGCAGCTGGGCATCGGTGGCGTGCACGCTGCGTACGTGGGTTCCTCGCTGGGGCGGCAGAACGCAGGCCACGCCGTGTTCCTTGACGATTCTCCCCGAGGAGCGACGATATGCAGGGGCAGACGGCGCCTTTTTTCCGCTGCGTCCCGTCGACCACTGGTGGTGCTGCCTGTCCCCCTTCAGGCCGACATGTGCACACGCCGCGCGCGCGCTCGAGAGCCAGAAGGAGAGGGCGGCCGAGTGAGCGAGAAGGAGACTGCTGGAACGCGAATCCTGCGCTGCTGCACAGGAGTAGGTATATATTCGTAACGGCGCGGTGGCCCGACGCCGAGGTATATAGAACACGCGCGAATGTCGCACGCACGCGTACTGCTGCTGCTCTGCAGGATAGACGCGCGCGCACACACACTCACACACACACACACAGTGCGACACTGCACGACGAGCCCTCCGCTCGCGAGGGAGGAGAGGAGCTGTTCGCTCTAGCTGCTCCGGCGGAAGCACGGCTGTATACACTAGACACGCCGTGCGGAGCCCCCGGTAGAGCGCAGAGGTACGCACGCGCACGCGCAATTCACCTCCCGCGTACACAGGCTGCACCTTGGATTGGAGAGAGCGCGCGTGCTAGAGAGAGAGAGAGAGAGAGAGAGAGAGAGAGAGAGAGATGGAGGTATGCAGCAGTGAGTATAATATGCGGCGTGGAACGTTGTGCAGTGGCCCTACTGCTCGAACTGATCCTCGCCACTCGCACACCGCTATGCTGTGTGTCCGGCTTTGAAGCTTATATATTTATTTCGCTTCGACGCGCGGTAGGTACACGCATATTCTCGACGTAAGCAATCTTATCTTCCGGCTCCTTTCGTATCTCGGATGCAGGGCTATCGTTGGTTCTTGTCGATATTTTCGAACGCCCTGACATGCGAAAGTTATGCTGCCGATAACCGTGGTTGGATGGACTATTTTTTTGTTTCTTTGAGATTCCTTTACGGTGTGCGAGCCTCGTTGTTCGATAGAAAAGGAACAAAGGTCTAATTTGGGAATGCTATTCTTATCGTATTACTTTCAATTGCGTGCTAGCTGTATGTGTTCCACGATTTCTTTTCAGCCTGAAAAAGCAACGTGTTATTCAGCTTTACTATTTTCGCATATTTCGCTCGCCGAGATGCGCATAGCTCGGATAGTCAAAATGACACAGAATAAACGCCCGCCACGTTGACTGATTAAAAAAAAAGAATTTCGGGTAATTAAATAACGAGCGATCAAATTGAATAAACTTCCGCAGACGTAAAGCGTGTTTTCTGTCTTTGTCGCTCGGTTCGACGACCGTAGATAAACCTAAGTTGCCAAGAATTTAGTGTAAGAGGGACTCTGATTGTCTTAGATGCAAAAGCGGGGAGTTCCTCGCTGTTGCCCAGGTAGTTTTCAACGCGATTTTTTTTTATTTATTGACATTTTACGATTTTTAAAGCTGTAAAAGTATAAAAGTACTCGTATGGAATAGCTCACAATGACATGTAAACGAGAAAAATTATAATATTCGTCATATATCTTACATTAGTCTATGTAATGTGACTCAATGAAGCTTAGTATATACACACTTTACAATTTCATTATAATCCTGTTATTTATGAAAATTTGGTATTTAACTCACAATGTCTTTAAATACCTATTAAACCGTACGGTTGAGACGCGTCTCATCTAATTAAGACTGCCGAAAGACGACAAAGTATATTTTCAAACTTTTAATGTTAATATTTAAAAGCAAATTATGTCCACTTAGCTTAATTTTGCACTTACAGAGAATTGATTTATGAGCCTTATGAGAATTGATTTTTTGCCTTTTATTAATATTCAAAATTATTATATAACATTTTTGAAAATAAATATTTTTATGATCAAAGGCAAGTTTCTGTATATCACCCCTCTATAGAGCAATATATATACGAATTCTGTAGGTATCTGCGCGGGTGTAAATATATATATGTAAAGTCAATTATACAGATGTGCTACTCCTATTAAATTTTTGCTTCCCTTTTCACTTATTTTTAATTATTTTTTATTTGCTCAGTAATCGATACGTAAAGTAAATGACTTAATAATGAACGAGGCGTGTTTGAAGGAAAACTGAACCAAATGTATATTTAGCATTTTACATTGTCGAGTTTAGTGTGTGAGATGTTCTTAAAAAAAAGAAAAGAATTCTGTATGTCAAAACTGAGAAGTGTTTATATTGATGAAAATCTACTCAGCTCCTAAGAGAAAGCTAAGTATTGTCGCTTACGTAAATATTATGACCGATGCGATATCAGTGACTCATGAGTGATTTTTTTCGAAAAGAAAGAAGTCCTTATGTATTTAATATAGAATTAGATTACGTTGAATATTCAAGTAAAATTTATTGCATTTTTTATTGGACGTCAATTTTTAAATGCCCTCATTCATAAAAAAATATTAAATTTCGTTACGAGTTTTTCTCGTGAGAAATAAGTAATTCACTCTTCAAATATTACTTGAACTTATTTGTTTTAACACATACTCTAAATTGTTATACAATTATTAGCGTATCGATATTTTTTCAATTGCTTAAGTACAAAATTCCATTCCAATATAAATTCCAATAAGATAACATAAAAGCGATTGTTAGATTTAGATTTTGATGATTTTCAATGGTCAACGTACCTGGAACGTTTGCAATTTAAGTCGATTTATTAACACATACCTACTAAAACTAAACGACATGATAATCCGAGGATATGTGCACGAATGTTTCGTTGTCAAAACAATTTCTTCCGGTGTTTTAAATTAAGCAGATAAATCATGTACTGCTTAAATCTATATTTAAAAATTATAATTTTTGAATTATCCTGAATAATTATGCAAACCTGTCAGATATTTATTAATAAATTGTCAATATTTAAAATATATTTTTATTATAGTATCAGATTATTTTTATTTTAAAGTTAAAGAAGCTCTTTTATTCTCGGGCTTCACGTATCTTCAAAAAGATAACAGATACTGAAACTGTTTATTCTAGTAACGAAAACTATAATCAAATCGCTTCAAAACTCGATAAGAAAATGTGTAAAAGATTTTGATTTAAAGTATAATATTTAAGAATTATATTGATAGTACAAATGTTTATTGTAACTGCTGCATTTTAATGTAAACAAAAGTCGAGAAAAATTAATATTTTTAAAGACGTTTAATATAATTTTTTGAGCGCCAACGATATGTTACGGCGAAGGTGATTATTCCTAAACTGATTAAAATTTTGTACATACACCTTCTGAATTATATCATTAGTTGGTATTTCAGGAAACTACAGCAAGTTTTTACTCAATGCATTTGTAGATGGAGACATATGTCACGTAACACACGCTCTTTTTACATAAAATTAATTTAAAACTAAAAAAGCTCTTTTTTAGTAAAAGCCAATAAAAATTACATATATAACTAAGCTCTTTGTATTGCATACATATTTGCATTGCAAAGTAAGTTACCAAAATTCAATAAAATGCAAGAGAAGTAACTATAATTAGAAAAACACACTTAGTCATGAATAGAAAACTTTTATTGCAATATGCACAAAATATTCGAGAACATTGTTTTGTTCTAAAAAACGTAGATGATCTTTTATAATCATATTAACATCGGAGTAAATTATTGCAATTGAACAATGCTATGCATTCTTTTTTACAGCTGAAACGATCAAGCACAAAGCCCATCCATGCAAACAGTTCCGAGGCATTTAGAGCACGGACGGCCGACCTCGTAGACGGGCTGACCGAGGATGTTGCCGCTGGGTCCGTAATTGCACACCAATATTTGATCGTCGCTCCAGTCGTAGTGGTACATTTGCCATCCTTGACTGGTCCACGTAGAGAGCACAATGGTGTCCGGGGAGACGACGGTCACACCTGGCTTTTCATTTTCGCTATCACTTTCCTCGCTGCTGCTTTCCGACGATTCGCTCGACGACGACTCGCTCGATTCTTCGCTTGATTCTACGGAGATTCGAGAGATTAATACAAGGTATTGTCGTTTCTGTTAACATTAATGTATGTGTATAAGTGAAAATTTAGAAATTTATGTACCTTTATCCGAAAATATATCGCTGCTGAAGGGACGTGTATATTTGCCGTAGGCGTAGAACGGGGTGTATTTCGAGATGTTCGGGTAGAACCAGTCGCGATTGCGCATCTTTTCCGCTAACTTCGGCATCGATGGATGAGATCCTTGGACCTTCTGCAAAGGTAAATTTCACATATATGAATCATCTCTCAAAATTCACACATTTTCTAACATTTTTATTTTATCTTACCGTAAGCATCTCAAGATGCATCCGCGTAGGTACGACCAAGTTGTCGCTTAGCAGCCTCGG
>JAXIUT010000021.1:6930398-6951154 GCA_035586675.1 Eurytoma californica | reverse complement strand
CGTTCACTGAACTTTTATTGAACATTGATTTTCAGCGTTTCCGACGTGGACAAATTGTTGATTTAGCTTGATTTTCAATGTTTATTTTAAAATTTCTCAAGCAGTTGTTGTCAACGTTAATTTTCAACGTTTATTCAATCATTTTCAAAACATTCTTGGGAAACGTTTGACAAACCTGCTTCATTTTCAATGTTGATTTCAAAATTTTCCAAACGTTCTTTGTAACTATTTATCTTCATCGTTGATTCAACATTGAGAATTCAGTCAATTAATGTTAAAAATAAACGTTTACCATGATGTTATTTAAGAAACGTTAAAAAATAAACACTGGTTATTAAGCAAAGATCAAGATTTTGTTCACTTTGGAAAAGTTGAAAATCAATGTTCTATAATCGGTGGTTTTCAACCTTCATTTCAACGCTTCTATTTTCAACCCAGGTGTCGTTTTTTTTTAAGGGAATCGGTAAAATATTGAATGATTTGGTTCGGCCTTAAATGTTGCATTGCTGCCTTATCATGGTCTGTCGGTACATTAGGGACCACGAGTGGTGATCATCGAATCATATATATATACGTAATCTTTAAGTTCAGGTATTATCCGTGTGCAGCTTTACCAACCGTCTTCATGAAGTTCAATATGGATTGAAAGGTACCTATAATTTAAACTATAAGTCGAGAATTCGAATGTTATTATAGCGTGCCTAGTATATTTTTAAATAATAAGTAGAAGGTGTTTTACTTTTTCCCCTTCTTTTTCGATGGACTTGTTGCGAAGGTTTACGAATAATTTTGCATATAAAACTGATCGCGAGCTTCGGTATCGGTGAAGAGCTTCCGGGCACTACTATCGGTCTTCTTTGTAATCTCTTAAGAGATCTCTGGAAGGAGATAAATTGAACGAAATCGTTAAAGAATTCAAAAGCTTTATTAATTTTCGCCCTCATTCTGTAAGTTCCGACCAAAGCTCCGCGCGCATTATATATCCGCGACTCTCACCCTGCGCGACGTTGCGCACGCTCCCTTTCCCTTTGACCGGTAGCGAATCTTCCTTTTTCATTCAACGCGCCTGGCAGCGAAGCCAAAAGGCGGGGTCGCGATCGGTCGCAGGAGCCACCCAACAAATTAGTAGACATTACTTGGCTCGGCTCCCCGAAACAAAATGCAGCTGAAGAGATGCACTTGCGTCTCTCTCTCTTTCGTCCTTTTCCATCTCCCTGTCGCAATATTCCCGACGATCCCCAAATGTCTCGGTTCGTTATTTTTTTTTGTCTTTTTAATTTTTTTGTAAGCGAGTAGGTAGGATGCTGAACGACTTGGTACAGCCTTAAATCATGCGGACCTCACCGTCGTTTTTTGCTGGGCGCATTGCGCGCATCCTACGCGATCCGGGCGAGCTTCTTTACCGTTCGGCTAATGTATACGAGAGCCATTTATTCTCCGGCCGGCAATGGGGTGCTCGAAAAAGCAGCTGAAATGGATAATAGACACCGCAGAGAAAATTTTACGCGCGTCTTTCTCGCAACACCGTGCAAGAGCGATCGCTACCCACATAGCATGCAATATTTCTGAAATATTTCTGTAATATTTCACGCAGTATGAAATATTCCAATCTAATATACCTGAAATATTGCTATGTCCGCCTAATTTACATGAAAGCAATATTTCTGAAATATTACTTTGAAATATTTCATGTAATATTTCAGAAATATTACTTTAACGTTAATTAGACGGACATAGCAATATTTCAGTATAATATTACATTGGAATATTTCATGTTATGTGGGATATACATACTTCACTGAAGTGATACTATGTATTTATGTATATGAATTGGAAGGAATTTTCTTTATTTGTATAATTTTAAACAATGCAAATTATTTTTAATTGAAATATTTTTATAAACAGTATTACATGGTAATTCGGAAGTGCATCATTACCGTTATTTGGTCTGGTGTTACCTGCAATTTAAAACATTCCATTGACAAATTAAAAATATCACTGCCATTGGATTAGCACTTCTTATGTAAAACAAATTAAATTTGAAGAAATCAAGAGTGTCATCAGTATTTATTGAAGCACATGACTAAATTAAATATTATCAGATGAACAAATTTAACTTACATTTTTAATGAAGCGATCAGTTCCAGGTGGCAATTCCAGAAATTAGATTTGAAAGCCGAAGCTAAGAAATCTCCACTCCACTACGACTACGCGAAGTCACAGTAGCCCATAAGCTTTTAAAGCCTTTGGCAATGTATAAAAGTTAGTCTTGTCAATGCTGTTGCATTCGCATTTTGCAAGCTCGTCGGCGTGCCTGACATTATAGCTATAGCAAATCGCAAGTGTCGGTTCAGCAGATCCTAAATTCCTGAGATCCGGGTAATGACCACACATTTTTTGTACAAAATTCTTTTAAAAATTTTACAAAGTTCAGTTTATAAAACTTTTATAAAATCTTCACATACATTTTCTATGTGGATTGTTGTTTATCCTTATCGGCAGTTTCAAGTCCAGAAAATCTTATAACTGAATTTCGTCCACAAAAAATTTTTTCGAGTAATAGACATTGATCATCACTTTATATATCCTCTTATCTGCTAAATAGTCATTTTGAAAAAAACTAAATTTTCTGAAAAAGAATCGATAAAAATAAGAAAATAAGTAAATAACTACAAAAAAGGGAGATCTGATGTTAATAGTGCCTTTATTTCTCACTGCACCACTCTCATACAGTCTCAATATTCTTACAATAATAAAACACATTTGCAACAATGTACGGTGCTCTCAAAAAAAGTGTCCCTCAATGAATAGCACATCGATTTCGTGTAACCGCGTCCGCTCGAGCTCTTGATCGCTCGTATGCACTAACAACACCTTTGCATAACTTGCTCCCTCTCTCGTCTCACTCGTGTCCGTCTGTCCGCGCTTCCTCACTTTTCGCTACTTCTACATTTTTTTGTTTTAATACACCTTTTTTTTTATTTCCGTCTACGAATTAAAAGACAAGTTAGAAAAAGCCTATTTATACGTAACACATTCGTTTGGTGTGATATACGGAGGAGCGAAATTTTGATTTTGGTTTCATTGTCTCTTTTTTTTTAAATCTACGACGTAAAAAAAGCTTGCGGAGAGAAAAAGCATCAGTATGTCCAGGGATGGGGAGATGTCCTCGAGTGTACAAATTCTTAAGGCTAGTCTACGCGTATTGTATGCCTCTTAGATTTTTGCTTTGAGATGTTTCATCCCCTTTTTTTAACTTCGGCTAATGTAATATGCAACTCATAGGGAACTTAATGTCTAAACTAACAGCTTTTGGTATTTGTTGGTTTCAAAAGGAAAATGTGCTTTTGTACAATTAATCAAGGCTTAGTTCTTCAATTTTTTTACTCCCTGTATTTTCCATATGTCGGTTTTAAACTTTAAGAGGTTTTTCTTTATACTTATAATATTTATAAGATTTTCTTTAATTTATTGCTTGTTGTAATATATGAAAAATGTCAAATGCAAGCTTTTCAAGTCCTTTTTACCGTCGGCAACGCGTGAAGTTCTCATTCATTCGTTTGGTGCTATACTTGGTACGCGGAAATCACTTTTGGTGCGTGTTTCAGTTTTTTTTTATTCTTATTGCATTTAATTATGTTAGCTTTTATTTAGTTTTGTAAAAAAATCATACGGTTCGATCGCTCTTTTCGTCGTGTAAAAATCATTGTAATTTATTCCAGTACTTTTATTTAAGAATACAATTATATCGGAGTTTGGTAATTTTAAATGATAGCAAAAAACGAGCTGATACAAATCGCAATTGGAAATCGATAAGTTTCATCCTGAAATTCATTTTACATTTAATTTATCCTGCTAAAAACACCTATCCGATTAATCTTGATTATTCAAATGAATCGAATTAAAATACAATTTAAACGATGTTCTGTTTGATCGTTCTAAGTTGCATATTAATTAATACGAATATTAAACAAACGATTTCAGTTCGGTATTTTTAGCAAGAACGCATAAAATTTATATCAAATGAAAATATGCAATAACCTCCACATATTTCCGGTTAAATCAATAATTTATAAAATTAAAAATATCAAATTTAAAAAAAAAATCCTCCCATTTAAAAAAAGGCGTACAAAGACACAGTTAGTTGTCGTGATCGGGGATACGTAGATGCGTAAATATAGTTGGAAGGTATACAAACATTTTTCACAACGCAGCCGCAGATGAATCACCACCGAGCGGTTAAAAAAAAAAAAAAAAAAAAAAAAAAAAAACCATTTGCTTACTCGGCTATTCATCTGCGATTGGTGTCTTAATACTGAAAGAAGATTACACCTGCTACAGAAACAACCACGTCGAATTTGTTTTATTCTCATTTTTTATCG
Organism: Eurytoma californica; assembly: GCA_035586675.1. Classification (NCBI taxonomy): domain Eukaryota; kingdom Metazoa; phylum Arthropoda; class Insecta; order Hymenoptera; family Eurytomidae; genus Eurytoma; species Eurytoma californica. The sequence continues at coordinate 6,946,772 of JAXIUT010000021.1, read as the reverse complement.
CCAAGTCAGTCACTCGCGTGCGAGTTGTATTAGCACAGGAGTGGCACGAGTTGAATTTTTTTTCTCAGATTATAGTATATAGTTTTGTTACATTATTCACGGGAACAGTTGCTGTTATCTGATAGTCAAACCTTTATCAGTACATGGATTTTTTTTTTATCAAAATCATTGGAGTCAAATCTTACGTAATAACTCGAGATTACTGCATGCGTGCTACTTTTTTCAAGATGTTGAATTAGTAAATCGAGTTATTTTCCTTATTTTATAATGTATTATTTTTTAAGGATTATTTTGTTATACCAGTAATGCGCGTTTTCGAATTTTATCATTAATTAAAAAAAAAAAAAAAGTTCTTAAAATTGAACGAGGAAAACTTTACATAAACGTTTGTATCAAAGGAATATGGGAAAAAAATACATTATTCAACTCGCGCTATGTGATATTAGGATTAATTGAGATGAAGTGAAGAAATGAGCGAGTAGGTTTTGAGATGAGTTTTTATTTAGAAAAAAAAAATAAATGTACAATGATTGGGGAGAGCGCGAAAATTAATTTTTCGAATTAGCTGATTTTTGTATCCCTTACAAGTCGTTGCTGGTAGTTCACGTACTTGTTTTTTTTTTAATTTTCTCTTGATTTTTTTTTTTATAAATACAACAGCGTCAGTGTTAATGATACTACTTTCTATTGGTGCTTGAGGAAAACGCAAGTGCTCATTTTGTTTCTTTTCTTTCACGAGGAAACGAAGACAGACTTTTTTGTTGTTTACTACAAGTTTTTTGTTTTTACTGAAGACGAAAAAGTACAGACGATGATGGGAATGATGAGGATGATTATCGAATGGCAGGGCGACATTAGATTCCGAATGTGAAACGATGAGCGATGAAAATGTTACGTAAACAACGCTATGTATTTTGCGTTTCCTTCCTCATTTTTTTTCCTGTGTGAGATAACCGATGACTTATAGCGCCGTTCGATCGCACGAACTCTGGGATTTATCCTTATTTCTCGCATCCGTTGGTAGTTTTGTTTATATTATATTTTTGTTCTCTTTTCGATTCTGTACCCAATCGCGAGCGACCTTGCCTAAAATTTTCTGTCTGCATCGAGTGAACGCGCGTGTCGTTGATAATAAATAGAAAAGTTAAGAAGTCGCTCGCGACCGCCACTGGAGGCGCAATTTTATGTTTTCCTTCGTTTCGCGAAAGCTCGACAAAGTGTGGATTCCAAGCCGAGCGTGGAAGCTGGAGGGCGATCTCCTTAAGACTAGCTCGGCGAGAGACTCTCCCGTTCTTCTTAGCTCGGTTCTACTCCTACGCACACTTTTGCCCAGCATTCGGTATTTTGTAAAGTTATCACATTAAACGTGTGTCTACTCCTCCCTCGGTGTGCACTGGTTCTACAGTTGCGATGGCAATTTTTTTTCTTTTCCCACGATTAATGTTTAATCCCCTCTTAATATAACTTCCGTGGAAGTGTCTTCAGTTTCTTCTACAGTATCGCTTAATCGTATTTCATTCTTTATTGTAACACTAGAAGGTCTTTCTAACTATATATCGACGAAAGATCCCGTTTGACATGCTTAAATACGATTTATTGATCATTGTCTTTTTTTTTTTAATATATTTTCTGTAACTTTATTTTTCGTATAAAAAAAGGAGTTTTCCAGGAATTTGAGAATGCCGCAATTTTAATCGTCGTTCGTTTACTTGTATTATATATGTTTATATGTATATTATCGATTACAACAAAAAAAAAATTAACATTCGCGTTAGTAGCGTCGCAAGCGCGCGCTCAGTGTTTCGGCACACGCAGCGAGTGTACGCGCAGAATGAACCGCTGCCGCGGAATTTTTACCTCTCCTGTATTGCATGTGTACATGTGAATGTGTAAATGTGTGTATAAAGAGAAACAATGGAGCTTCGGGCAGGTGATATTCAGAACGGTTACAATGACATCTACGTTTTTTCTTCATCGTTATTTTTTTCTGGTTTTGCTCCGCACGATAGCAACGAAAGAAAACAGAAAAAAATGACTACATCTCGTGACTTTTTTTTGTTAAAAGAGAAGCGGCTTCGAGAGAGCGAGCACCTCGCCGCGCATTATCCTTGTACGATGTCGTAACTATGTATAACTATATATCCGTATGCAAAGAAAACTACACTTCGAATACTTGTGTTTACAATCTAACGACGGTTCTCTTCTTATTTTTAGCACTTATCTTCCCTTTCGGTTTTCATTGTTCACCTAAAATGAATTAATACGCTACTTTAGATTAGACAACAACTATACAAGAGCCAACAAGGTGGACTGTTTAAATTCATCGTATTTTTCTCTCTTAATGTCTCGCGCGCTTAATAGATATTTTTTCGACACATTTCAATCATTGAGCTTTCTGAAGGCCACCTACTCGAACGCGAGCAAAAATAAACAAGCATTGCATTAATAATATCGACGTCGTCGTATTTTCCGCTTCCTCGTTCATTTTAATAAAAGTTCAAATCAAAAATTAAAATATATATGTCAGTAATTTTTGCCAAAGCTCTAAAAGACAATTACAATGATGTTTATCCAGAATTGATTTCTGTGTTTATATCATTGCTTTTTTTCATGGAGGGCTTCGCGCAGGTTTGTATTGTTCATTTTTTTTATGTTTTTATCATTTTTTCCATTGTGGATGTACTCGTAGTAGTAGTTTTAATTACTCTTTCTTACAAGGACTCGAGTCTTAGAGGATGGTGGGTTCTTGGGGGGATGGGAGTTGGAGAGAGAGAGAGGTCTTAAGATCCTAAGTGTCGCGTTCGAACGAAATCTAGTCGGCCGTTTCACTTCTTTTTGTTCTTATTGTTGGCTCCACGCGGCGGCGTTACCGGCCGCCCGGCGTTCAGGCCACCGTACGTAAATTTCCTTTTGTCCGCGGGCTTCAGGATCTGGAAGCTGCACATGAGCGTCTCGTCCACGGACATCATAGCGCCCGCGTTGTCGAATTCTCCACAGTAGTTTGGCGCCGAAAACAGCGTCACCAATTGTCGCTTCGCGAAGAACTCATAGCCGTCTTCAACCACCTGAGGAAAACAACATTGTAATGCCGTTTTTCACAATAAATCTTATCAGTCTACTTATTGAAATTAATGTTTGCTAGAAAAGATAAAGTCATGGAGGTGTGATCGTAAAAATAGTATTATTCTGCAATAAATCAGTATTACTACTAGTATTTTTGGACGTGTAATTTAGCGTTTAAAGTTAGCGTGAATCATAGAGATCTTCGATGACGTAGTAATAATAATAAATCTTTTATAAATTATTGTAGATTTGATAAATGTCAATACCTTACCGATAACAAAACGAGTACGTTTTCAATGAAAGTTAAATTAATGTAGGCAATAATGAAAGGGACGATTACCTGATGCGCACGGCAAATAAGGTCGAAGTCATGTTTGTGAAGGAATTTGGCGACGACTTCGGCACCAAACGTGAATGAGACACCACGATCGTTTTCGCCCCAACCCATCGTATCTTTGTCGGGATCAGACCAGAGCAGGTCGCAAAGCAGGCCCTGATCAGGTACGTCGGTGGGCCGCATTATACGCCTGATCTGTTCCATGCTCTGCAGATCAGGGCTGAGGCCGCCGTGGCAGCAGAAGATTTTCTCGTCAACAATGGCCGCCACCGGCAAGCAGTTAAAGCAGTCCGTGAACGTTTTCCACAGTTTGATGTTGTAGCGACGCTTGCCTGAAATTTATTTATCGGTGATATGTCAGAACTTCGTTATCCGATTATTTGAAAATTTGTTATTAGCAATGATATTGATCTTTTAGAAACTTCATTCATTTCACATTAATTTTACTAGCAATGTATTGAAAATTGATTTACTTGTACAAAAATAAAATTGTATATAAAAATGATTAAAAAAATCTGTAATTTATAAATGGAATTATATCGTTTGATTTTTAGTTTTATAAGAAAATAATTGCTTTTCTTGCAGAGCATGCAAATTGCTTACATTCATCGTAAAAGCCATATATCCTATTGATGGATGCACACTCGTGATTTCCTCTTAACAGGAAGAAATTCTCGGGATATTTGATCTTATAGGCGAGGAGGAGGCAAATCGTTTCTAACGACTGCTTTCCTCTGTCGACATAATCGCCTAAGAAAAGGTAATTACTCTCTGGAGGGAATCCACCATACTCAAAGAGTCGGAGCAGGTCATAATATTGTCCATGAATATCACCTGCAAACACAATGGTAACAATACTTTTGTATTTTATCTTATTTTATCTAAAACATTTTGATATAAATATTTCATCTCTATTTTCATCATTTAAACTACTTATTGCAAAATTTATTATTGTTTATGTAAAAATTAACTGTATAGTATTTGTCCAGATTATCTAACTATCAAATACTATTTATTTTGGTTTTATATTTCAATTTAAATACTGTGTACCTAGCAATAAGAAATTGTTGAAACTAATATTAAGATATTTCCTTTGACTTACCGCATATCTTCAAGGGTGCCTCAAGTTCCAGAAGAATGGGTTGTGATAGAAAAATTTCACGGGACTTGAGGCAAAGTCCTCGGATTTCCCCTTCCGTCAACTGAACATTTTTGCCTGGTCGCGCTCCACGGACTGAAAACAAAATTTTTATTAATGTTAAAAGTTCTAAAAAAATTGTATATGTGTAAAATACATGTAAGGTATAAATACATGTAATTAAATCAAACTAATTTTTTTTTTTATACTTGTTATAATTTTAATTAAACTATTGAAATATTATAAGATTATTGCTATGTGTGCATTAATTTAGTAAAATAAAACAAAATTTAATATTCTGTAAGAACTGAGTCTTGAATTATCAAATTATAAAAAAAACAATGAGTAGATAAGGAATTGGAGTAAGCATCGAAGCATGGAAAAACAAGTTATTTTACGTCTAAGTGGAACATTCAACCTTAAGGAAGTTCTTATCAGTGAAATCATAAGTATAAGAAAAGCCATAAATTGATCAATTGAAAGAACTATTGTAACATGAAATACATCTTTTAAGTAATTTTCTTTGTAATATGAAGAAACATTATTTAATTATTCAATATTTAATATTTGCATTTTCACTAAAAATAAGTTTATTTAACTTCAGAAAGATAAGATTTTTACTACTGGTGAGTATTGTAAAACAAAAATTATAGACTGCTACTAAAAAGAAATACCGCGATCCGTAAATTGTTTTTCAAATTTTCTAGGACTAGAGGCAATATTGATAATAGACTTATCTTGTCAACGATGCTACATGATTACAACTTTTATCCTTACTAATATTTATTGATTAATCAAGAAATGGTTTTGGTATTTTAAACATTTTGTACTAAAAAAATACAGGAGTTTTATATTTTTTAATTAAAAATACTTTTAAAAGGTTTAAAAAAGTAACTTTTTTCTTGAAAGTGATAATGACTATAATCTATCTTAACAAACTTCTCAAATAGCTTTCAGTTAAGCTCTGTTTTTATTATGACATCATTGCTTGCACACTGGACTGCCATTTGTATCCTCGCACAAACTTCAGAGACATATGCTACATTAAAAGAGCAATTTGAACAAAAAGTAAACTGTCTGCTCTGATGACTATCAATTTACAAATAATTTTAATTGATACTGATCAGAATGACCAAAACTAATACATCACAGTATTCAATCTCTTTATTCAACGGTTGTTTCAAACTTATTACATGGCAACATTAATGCATCCTATAAATGTAAACTTTTTTGGGCTCCAATTTTTCTTATTGACCTCAGTCAATTTGACCAACAAGTTTATGACTTTCCTTTAACCCGTCTGGATGGAACTGGATCCGAGATAAGTCAGACCCTCTAACAGAATCGAAAATAAACCACGCAAGATGCATTAAAGTCACGACTGATATCAAAGACCTCGCCCAAGCTTTTCCTTTGTCGAATGGTGCCTCCTCGTTTAAACAAACTGCCTGCACGCATCATCACTGTGGTTGATGGCAGAATCAGACAGAACCCATTGTACCGGAGGCAGAATTTATAAGAAGAACAGCAATGACGTTATACCAGGCGCGTGGGGGAGGCAGGGGCGGGCGCGTGAATCGGCCGCCTAAATTTATAACCCTCGTCCAAAAAAAATAAGAGGGAGGGACGCGCAGTTGCGTAACTGCCTCCCTCCCGCGCTCGCACGCGCCTTGGATCAAAGGTACGAAAAGTCTTCAAGGGCCGGTCGTGCCCTTGACACGTTTCCCTCCGTCTTCCTCTCTCCATCTCTCTCATTTTCTCTCTCTCTCTCTCTTACTCATCCTCTCTCTCTCTCTCTCTCTCTCTCTCTCTCGCTCTCAGTCTCACCCGGCGATCGCGCGACGTACACGAGCAGCGCAGAGCGAGGAACGGTTGTAGGAGAGGAGCCAGAGGAGCGAGAGGGAGAAAGAGGGAGGGATAGGCGCGCACGCAACGAGTAGGAAAGAGAGAGACGGCCCGATAAAGATGGAGCGGCCGTAGAGCGCGCGCGCCTGCGACGGAGAGGCAACGATCGGGCCGCGCATATATGCGCGCTCTCGGTCCCTCGGAGATGCTCCGAGACGCAGAAACGGAATTGCCGAGGCTCCCCCCCTTCCCGCCCTCCGCCGCCCAAGGTCCACGCGCGTCGGCGATGCTCGTCGGCGAGTGCACGCACGCACACACGTACACGCGCACACGCAGGCCGCACACTCACCTTCCAAGAGCCGCGCTATTATGTTGTCGATGTTGAGTTTGTCGGTTTCAGACATCGGGCCGGCCTGTCGGTGGCACTACGTCCTGCTCGTGATGTATATCGCTCGTTGTCCCGGCGGCGTTGGGGGCTGCTGCTGCCTGCACTCGCACTCACTCGCGGCCGCGCGCACGCGACACAGAGAGGCTCGGGGCGGGCTAGGCTCGGGCGGACACTCCGTGTCGCTGCGGAGGAGACTGGGCTGCACGATGTATTAATCGGCGCGCGATCGCGACTCCACTCGCTCTCTCCCTATGCACGCGGCCTGCGGCGACTGTGCGCTCGGCTGGCGGGGACGGCGGCTCTCCTCTCCGCTGACGCTGCTACTGCTGCTGCTGATGCTGCTGCTGCTGATGCTGGCTGCGTGATGCGCGCGCGCCAACGGGGCTGGCGTGTGGACTGGCGATGCGCTGCACGGGACGACACACGGCGACGACGGCGACGTCGACACACACGGCAGGCCTCGCTAGTTCACGCTCCTTCGCTCCTTCGCCGCACCACACGATTTCTCGTTCTCTCGCAGTCGTGTCTCACCCGACGGCTACGGTGCTCCCTCTCGCTTGCTCGGCTGGACTCCTTCGGGCGCGCGCGCTTACCCACTCGATCTCTCTCTCTCTCCCCCTCGGCAAGGTACCCACAATGGCCGCCCCGGACACGCAAGTGGCGCCGCGCACGCATGAGCGCGACTCGCGCCGCGCGAGTCTGCCTTTCTACAATGGGTGCAGGCCGTCGAGGGACGCGCGAAATGGAGTGCGGAACGGCTGGTTTTCTCTGCGCACTGTTGAGATAATTTATTTTAGAATATTGCCGCGAAGTAGTTATTTCCAAGTTTCCAGCATTTACAGTATTATTATTAAATCATTTTTATTGGCATTAACATTTATTTTACATTACCACAAATATTTCATTTTTTCCAGTGACGTTCATTGTAAATCATGTTTTAAATCTCATAGTTTAGGAGTTTTGCCGCTTTTATCGCGGGAATCGTGAAATGTACTTTTTTTAAAAGAATGTTTTTTAAAGGTTTTTTTAAAAATATGCTATGTGATTAGAGAGAGGAAATTTGATGAAATATGAATTATGATAAACAAACGAAAATATATTAATAAATTTATTTAATATATTATTTGTGGTTCTGTGTTATTTATTCTGTAATGTTAAACGGTGGGTCTATTCGCACAAAATTCACGTAAAATACGTGGATTTAACCAATAACCCAATAACCCAATAACCCAATAACCCAATAACCCAACAACCCAAGTACCCTTGTAGCCGTATTTGCATTTACGTGGATATACGTGGATTTAAGATTTACGTGGATGTACGTGGAATTACGCTGATTTTTGTAGACTTTATGTCTTATATCCCCGTAAATCCACGTATTTTACGTGAATTTTGTGCGAATAGACACTCCGAATGTTAAATTATTATTTATCGGAGTTAAGATATAAGATCTTATTCCACTTATATATAGATATTATATACAAACAATGTAATTTTTTTTATTCCCATTCCATTCCTGCCCTCGTGTTCAGCGGGCCATACAAGCAATATTGTATTTGTTGTTATTATTCTCTACTCCGTTTTTGCTGCGGAGGCCCTAATTATAATACACGGTATATCAAGGTATAATTATAATGCCATTTTTAGTAGAAGTAGAACTGTATCATTGTAAAAATATTAATTCCTAATAAAATTAAATAATAAATTTTGCAAAATGAGTAAACAAATTATTTTAAAAAGCCTACAGGTATTTGAAATCACCTGTGTTTACGTTCGATTCAATTCAATGATTTGAATGGTAACACACAGCTAACTTCAGGCTGAACTTGGTATTCGTTTTCCGTTTACTTTTCCTATACAATAGGCTAGCTTTGTTCATCTCACAAAAAGCCGTTGAGCCGCCAATTGCTTGTATATCACCTCTTTTTACAAGGATCGTGTAATAACAATAAAATGCCAGAGCTCGGAGTGAGTATAAAATATCTAAATAATCGTAAAAAATCAGTACAATCTTAGAATGACTGGGTATGAATCGAAGGATATTAGGTTATATTGTTTTTTTGTTCGTGCGATGAATAGCAAGTTGGAGTTTCAACTCGATGCTTTGTTTACACTACCTTGTAAATATTGGCAGCTGTAAAACTACCAAGTTTTTTAAACTTGGCGTTGATTTTCAGTAGTCTTTGATGATTATAAATTTAAATGAAGATTTATAATCAGTAATTTGGAAGTTTACTAGTGAAAATTTTAATTTATGCTCCAAAATGTTTTTATTCAGTAGTCAGTAAATAATGATGATTCTAAGGGAAAAATACTTATTGAATATCTCTTATAGTTAAATGGAGAGCAAGTTGAAGAAAATGGGACTGCCGATGATACAGGTCTTGGAGAATCACCTCCAAATTCTCCACCAATTCATTTTGAACCAGTGGTTCAACTTCCCATTGTTGAAGTATCCACTAATGAAGAAGAAGAAATGGAAATGATAAAACTGTATGTTTAAAATCTTTTTATAAAATTGAAAATAATTTTTATTGAATAAATTGATATAGTTATTACTACTAATATAAAAAATGTTATTTTGCAGGAGAGCAAAACTATACCGATATGACACAACAGATAGTCCTGCAGAATGGAAAGAAAGAGGAACAGGAGAGGTTAAATTACTTAGACATAAAACTAAAAACACAGTGAGGATTGTCATGCGCAGAGATAAAACATTGAAAATTTGTGCGAATCATTTTGTTTGGCCATGGATGGAACTAAACCCAAACTGTGGCAGTGACCGTGCATGGGTCTGGAGTGCTCTTGCAGATTTTGCAGACGAGCAACCAAAACCACAATTATTGGCGATCAGATTCGCTAATGTTGAAAGTAACTACTTTTATTTCGTTTTTATAAAATAATGATTTTTATACATTTTAAAATAAATAATATTAATGTAAAATTTATGTACATAAAGATGCAAATCTTTGGAAAGAGACATTTGAAAAGGCAAAGAAGATTGTAGAATCAGAATGTGAAGCTTACTCTGGGAAGCCTACATCAGATGATGACGACAGTGAAAGTGAAGTGAGCTGCTCTGAAGATGAGGACAAAGGCACTAATTCTCCATGTTCAACGACAGGCAAAAAGCTTTCCAAAGAACAGAAACAAGATAAAACTGAAGCTACAAAAGAAACTGTTGAAGTGACAACAAATTTTGAAAAACTAAAAGTTAAGGAACAAGAGTAAGTGTATTATTAGATTAAATAATGACTAATTATATCATGAAAATATGTAAAATTCCAATATATGGAATGAATACATTCCTGCGGATGCGCACAAAAATAAAAAAAACGTTAAATTAATGACACAAATTAGAATTTTTAGAGAATAAATTGGTTAATTAAATTTCAATATTTTACGGTTTTTTATTGCATGAAAATTGTCAGATATAACAGATTTCGGTACTGAATCTCCGATTGTATGTATGAGAATGATATTTATACTGATATTGAGCATGATATCTGTGATTTTTAAGATGAAAATGCAGTATGTTTAACGTAGAATCTTCACTGAATGGTGATTACTAAATAATAAGCATATTACATTGTAAAATGATAAAATAAATGCTATAATACTTTATAATTCAAAAATCTTTTATATTGGTCTCCTGCTGTATTGTTATTTTTTTCAGTTGCAAAACTTATCAGTTAGGAACATTCGACAACATATCACAAACCATTAAAAATTAGTATCATTTGGTAAATTTAGGCGGAGTGTACCAAATTTTGAAGCAAACACTTAAATAATTAATAATACTAAGAAAAAAAATGACAAGATCAGACTCTCGGTGGAATAATATTGGTCCTAAAAGGTTCGATTCTCACAGTTTCTTCACGCAAAACCTAATGCTTACTAAACGCAAATCTCGAATCGAATGTACAATTTGTGCCTTTCGCGCCCTGGCGAATCATCGCTTACAATTCATCTCTGTGCGAAAACGACTGCAAAATATTTCTTCTCTCTTCAATTGTGCGCTTCTTGTCGTTTGACAGTTTTCCCTTCAGCAGCCCCTCGATCCTGGTCTGCTCCGTCTGAACGAACACGTCGCCCCGCTCCATTATTCTCTCCATGGTTTTCACGTAAACCTTGGCCGCGGGCCGCTGCTTCTCGGGCAGCGTTTCCTCGAAAACCTTAGCTTTGTTCAAAATTTCCTACAAACACCAAAGCATTACATTACTTTTATAATTTTCAACTTCTCCTTCGTCATGAACTACCGAATGAGAAAAAGTAAGAGACGCACCTGTCGGTCCTTCTCGCTGGACGTCTTGAACTCCTCGGCCAGTCTGTCGAGCTTCTCCACGCAGCCGGGCAGGCCCAGGTACACGCCGGACTTCTGCTTGATGAATCGCTTGATGTTGTCGGCGGTGAAGTCCTCGTCCCGCTCGGCGACGAACTTGTGCGGCTCCGTTTTGCCCTGGATGAAGAGCAGCACCACCGGGTACTCCTCCTTCTTCACGTCGAAGCGCTGCGCCAGCTCGGCGTTGTCCTTCTGGCCGAAGTCCTTGACGCCGACCTCGGCCACCAGAATGTCCGGCGAGTCCTTCGTCGACATGCCGACTTTGCCGAACTCCTCGTGCTTCTCGCCGTACGGGAAGGCCACGTCGAATTTTATCACCGCCGCTTTGAATTTTGGTACTACCTTAAAGTTTCAATGATACGTCTTTGTTAATAAATACTCAGGAAGTAAGAATTTAAGATTGTAAAAAGAAGAAAAAATTATTCATCTTTTAAGAGAAGATAAGTATTGAAATTGTACACATCTGTAAGGATTTTTGTTCTAGACTTAAAGTTATTGATAAGAGATTTGTTTAAAGCATTTTGTTCTTTTGTTTATATTAACACCTTGCATTTTAAAACTAGTTTCTTTTTTAAATTATAGATAAAGTTAAACGAGTGCATTGAATATGTAATCACTAGAAGTTATTGTATAGCACACTAGATACTGCACCTATACTAGTTTTAAGAAAATAGAAGTAAACCAAGATTTAACAAAATCTCTTATAAATAATAAACTGGTTTCAAGAATTTGCTATCAAACAATTCGATTAATTATTATGTAAATTATCATTATTATTCTATTCTGTACAGATTCAATTTGTCACGCACTTAACCAAAGTAGAAATTCTTCGAGCAAATGTAAGGAAAATAGTATACCTTATCGAAGGTGTAGGAGTTGAGTTGTATGCAGCCCTTGCAGTCGTCGGCCGCCGAGAATTCCATCTCGTTGCAGAAGGCGACGAAGGCGCACAGCGCGGTGAGGAACAGTCGTCGCAGCATCGTTCCGGAGCAGGAGCCTCGCGTGTAATGTGACGACCGGTCTCGGCGTCGCCGCTGCTCTTTCTTGCTCTCGCTTTTTCAGTCGCCGCTCGCCACGGGTCTTAGGTGCATTGACACCTACAGGAGCGCCGCAGTAATTAGCGTCGTATTAGCTGCTCCTTCTCAATTGCAAATACCCACGTGGCTGTGCTCTTGCCGGCTCGTTGTATTGCGAAGAATTTCTTGAAAAGAATGTTGCTGTTGAATGAGTTTATTCGTTAGTTCTTGTGTAATTTTGAAATTACTACGAGTCTTTTGTTAAACATTATTATACAACTAACTGTCTTTTATCAAGGTACTTATAATTGTCGGTATTGTTTAATAATTTCCACGTATTCTTATTTATTTATTTTTTTTTTGTATCTTTTATAATCATCACCGGAATAAAAAATGTTTTTTACGGTAAAACTGTATTTTGGCAAGTTTAGAGTGACGATTAAAATTTATCTCGAATGCCGTTTACATTGAGCACTCGTCGGCACAGTGATTACAAAATATCGGAGCAATGCCTTCGCTGCAACGACGATAACCTCATGTTTCGTTGATAAAACAGAACCGCTGAAAAGTGTTTGCAGTGTGGAGTTTTGCCACAAAATAAAATGCGATTACTTAATCTTCAGCGAAAATGCTTATTCCCGCGGATATTGCTTAAAAAAATTATTTAATTTTTAAATTAAATCATTCGGCGATAAGACGATTGCACGTTTTTAATCGTCAAAATGAAATTCTTTTTAAATTACACACCGTGTAATTGTTTTCGACAGAAAAAAAAAGACTCGGCGAATCTTTTAAAGACAAACACACTGCGTACTCTTTCGAAGAGAAAGTAAGCACACAACAAAATCAAGCGTTGAATATTCCAGCGAGACCCCAGCGCGTGCGGCTCCATCCCCCAAAGAAAAATCGCGCACAGCAACAGTATCCATAACTCGCTTCGAAGTACTTTTTTTTTTCAAAAAAAAAAGACTATAAAAACTACTTTTCTAAACTCCCGTAATAAATTCAAAACAAGGTGCACAACATACCTAGGCCACCGGCTCCCGTGTACACACTCGAGCGCAGTTACCGACGAGGACGACTCGCTCTCCACACGGTACAAAACAAGCGGAGTTTGCGCAGGCGGCTCGAGCTCGAATCAGAGGCGGCCACGAAAATGACCGAATGCACTGGAGGGAGGGAGGGAGAGAGAGAGAGCGGCCGGACGCCCCCGCCCGCGGGTAGTGCGCGCGCAGCCACGCACGACTCGTACTACTCGCCGGGATATGTATATAGGAGAGATAGTAAAAGCTCGGGCGCACCGAGCGGGCTAATTGCACCGTTCGCGCAGGTGCTCCGCGTTTAGTTGTACGATACGTGCATACGCGAGCTGGACTATCGATGACTTATCCGCGGAAGGACGGATGGAAAATGAATGAGTCTGCGAGCTGCCCCCTTCGATTGCACGCAGACATTGACCGAATTGATTCGGAATGTGAGCGAAGGTTTCGGTTTTTATAGCTAACGATCGCTTTCGATGCCACTGTTAAGCTGCTCATTATTTCCATCCAATGCTGAGAGTTAACGTTTCTTTTGATTTCTTTTTCAACGGTTCGTTCTTATCAATTGCTCATTTTAAACGGTTTAATTCAGTTTCTTGTTTCTTTTTTCATAACGGAGCAAGTATATAAAACTTGAAATAAATGTGAATTTAAATAGCTAATTTAACTGCTAGCTAAAATGTTAAATTTTTTATTTCTTTTTTAATGATTTCAATTAATACTGTTTTTAGATATAATTTTACTTTCATTAATTTTTTATAGTGCATAAGCAAATTGTCTACAGTATGCATATAAAAAAAAATTATATGTATCTTAAAGCTTTTGAAGTTATTTCTTCCTATAAGCTTGTGTTACTTAAGTTATTACTAGTAGAGGAGGTACATAGTGTTTTTATCGGGCATTGATTATTTGAAAACTACAATAATTTTTAAATTAGCAAAAACGAAGCTTTTGAAAAAAAAAAACATAAGTAAACGAACAATAAGGATCGACGTATGGCGCAAAAATGGAACGTTCGAGTGCAGCGCCGAGGAAGGGAAAAAAAAAAGAGGAGCGCGAAACTTTTTTCATAAACGAAACTTGTGAGTTTTCATAAACCGCGGAGAAGCGCGCGATGGCGGAAGACAAGGGGCCGCACTCGCTTATTTATACTTATACTTATTGTATTAGCGCCTTCGCCGCGCGGAGGTCTATTCGATTTTAGAGTTACATAAACGCCGGTCTATCCGCGTATCGCATGTAATAGGTGCCGTGGACCTCGAACTCTAAAGACAGCCTTTATGAAACTCATATCGGCTATTATTTTCTTACGTAACCCACCTGCCACTGCGGACCGCGTGCTTTCATAGGAATAGAGGGAGAGGGAGAGAGAGAGAGAGAAGGTCCAGTGTAACCCACATTTCTTTTTTAACTCTCCCGATTGGCGAATTATGAAAAGTCGTGTACACGAGGGAAAGCGGTTGTGCAACTACAATTTTTTTCCTATTTAATAAAATAGACATTAAGTATTTTCGTGTTAATTTTTCATGTTAGACTTTAATTACAAAATGCTGTATACACGTTTTTCTTAAAAATATTTACAATAGCCTGCGTCGCTCGTACTTTTTTGTTCGAAAGCCGCAGGTAACAAAATATTTGCCGGTATCGCTTATCAAAATCCGATAATTGACGTATTTATGGAATATTTAACATTTTATAGCGAAGGTACATCGGAAGAGTAGTGTTCGGGTTATAAAAAAAACTTTTTTTCACAAAAAAAAATAATGCTGGAAGCGCGCGTACAAAAGTGAATTTTAAAAATAGCTGCTCGGACGTGGTGTGCAGGTTTGACCAGCGCACAGCCTTATCTGATTCTCCTTTATATCTCGTCTTGTTTCCCGAGATACGAACAAAAATCGATATATCGCGGCAGTTCATGAAAATTTACTGTACAATACGTTTCGCGTCGATATCGTTTTTCGCATTATCAGTGTTGGTGCATCATTTGTTATTTAACACGCAAATATAAAAGTGATATTACGACGTAAATCTAGTATCTCTCTAGCTCGCTTGGTCTCTTTTACCTTAAAGCACCGTTTCCTGTACATTAGTTAATAATGAATGTGCTTAAATTATGTTTACTTCATCCGCGTTACTTTGTTTAATTT
This sequence comes from Eurytoma californica, assembly GCA_035586675.1. Taxonomy (NCBI): domain Eukaryota; kingdom Metazoa; phylum Arthropoda; class Insecta; order Hymenoptera; family Eurytomidae; genus Eurytoma; species Eurytoma californica. Next base: position 6,931,453 of record JAXIUT010000021.1, on the reverse strand, counting down.
GCAGTTGTAAATTTTTTCTAAAATCAATTTAATTTAATATAACGTAACAACGTAAAAGTTAATTTTTAATACAAATTATAGAAAAAATTGTGAAAATAATTGTATACGACAATATACAACATGTAAATATAAAAATAATTATTATTTTATGTGCAGATAATTTAGCGAACGTATAACAACCTAATTTTTTAAAATGAACTAGGAATTATGGAAAAAAACTAGTTTTATTAAATCTCACTTTTACCTGTAAGAATTCCCCTCTTTGGTCAATCACATTGAACCAATAATCCTAATTTACTGTTACCCTACTTACAACGTAAGGATCAACATAAATCGATCGCTCATCACTGATTTTATTACGTATAGCCCATGATCAAACAATCGCCGTACTTTAACAATAAACTCCTCGCTACGAGGCGCAATAATTAACATTAAACCCTATTTAAAAAAAAAAAAATCACATTCTTTAAAAAAGAAAACTAAAAGAAGGAAATAATTAAGACGAAGCGTGAAGCAGCCGAGTGACGTCGGAAAATGCGGCGTAACTTCGTGAGCCCTTTAATGGCGCTTAATTATACGCGCTTGGAAGACGAGCGCGGGCATAAATCAGCTGCCCTCGTCCGCGCCCACGTCCTCGTCCCTTTCGTGCGAGACCTCCTCGGCGCCCGCGCACGCGGCCGACTTCCTCGATGGGCTCTGGTATCCTCGGTAGAGCCGCTCCTCCTCCAAAAAGTAGTCCCGCAGGCCCACCAGCTTTCGGCAGTTCTCCGCTGAAATTTTTTTTAATTTCGAACATCAATAATCTCGGTGTAGAATTTCGGGGAAAATTTAGCTTTTCTTTCACGAGTTGATGTGAAAATTTGCATCCTTTGTAGAAAAGTTCAAATGGAATGTACCGTAAATTTACTACTTTTTCAAAATAGAAGAAAATAAGAATTTGAACTTTTCAAATAAAGTAAAAATGCAAATAAAATACAATAAAAGTACAAATGAATTTTTGTAAAATGTACGTTAATTAAAATCAGTATTACCGGAATAATTTTGATCTATTATAC
>JAXIUT010000021.1:6912071-6925475 GCA_035586675.1 Eurytoma californica | reverse complement strand
CAGCCGGGGATACAACGTGTGTGTACCTGGGGGTCGCGGCGCGTGCGCACCGTCTAGGCCGCGCTGGCTTACTGCTGACGCGAGCTGACGAGACCTTCTGGCCGGTTGCCCCGCCGCGCGGCGCGCTCTCCTTTTTTTTTTCTCTCGCTCGTCGCGACTCTTGCCTCTCTTTTTTTTTTTCGTCGCGTGTAAGTGCCTTGTAGCCCGCCGCGTGCGACGTCTTGCCGCCCGATTTTAAATGCAAATCGGCGCGCGGTCTTGAATCGCCGGCGATTGAGCGTGATTTCGCCGGCGATGATGAGGAGTTGCTTTCTGTAGTATTACGCCGGCTTTTTTTGCTCGGAGGATTGATCGGATTTCTGGTAGAGTACTTACTGCTTGAATTGGTAGCTGTGCGATTTATTTTGCTGAATTTTCGTCAAAAATGTTGTTTGTGAATTTTGAGACACTTATTTAAATAAAGACTGATTTGAAATTCTACATTGATTTGTAGAAGTCGTTTTGGCTACTTAAAACTGTCTACGTGACAGTCCTGAAGCTGAATAAATTCATTGTAATTAGTATTTGACGACCGTCGATTACTCAGCTAATTATATTTGCCGTAAGTAGAATATAATGAATACTTATGTGGCATACCAAAGAAACAATCAATTTTTAGGAAACTACTATGATGCATGTTATTACGAATGACTCGTTTTATGTATGAATAGTTAATTTATAAAATTTCCTTGATAAATAAACCTGTAAGCTATTCAAAAAGAGTTTTATCGATAATTATATATCAATTTATTTTCTTCATTGATTTAATCACTGATCATACGTTTGATTCGATTACTTTACCAATTCATGGGGATCAACGTAATCATATAGTGTTATTATAAAAAATAAATCCCGCCCTATCAAAAAAGAAATTTTATTATTTTCTAAAAAAGCACTTTTAGAAGTTTTGCCGCGAAAAAAGTACTGTTACCGTGTCCTGCTAAATTTCCTTTTTTCGTGGGAACAATACGTTATTTGTTTTTCATTGGAGGATTTTTATTTAATGTTCTTTCGCGGGTCTATTGTGCAACGAGTTAATTTTCCTCGATAATTTGAAAATGCTTGTTTTAGTTGGTCGCCACACAATATTCCCGTCATAACTATTAATTGTTACCCTCATAATCTTCAAAATGTGGAAGAGTGAAAAACCACTCGAAACGAGTGATAACACAGCCAATCGAGTTTCGAGTGGCTGCGTTTTTTCTGAAAAAGAGTGATTTTTCACTCCAATAGAGTGATTTTCTGAATTTTTCACTCTTCTACATTATCAGAGTATTGTATTATTTGACAATATCTTGTACCTTTTAGGCAAATCTAACATACACCAACTGGTTTTATTAGAAACCACCACAAAGTTACTTAATCATTCCAAAATCGCGCACCACAGCCAACAATCCGATCCCCCAGTGCAATCAATCGGCAACTTACAATCCCGAATTCTCCTGGATCAGAGACAACATCCACGCATCCCCAACCAGTGCGCGTACAAAATTAGACCATCTATCACTCCAGCGATAAAAATAGAAACACGCGGAAATCGTATATCGCAGCGTGTCCCGACGGCAGTGCGAATGGGCCCGCGGGGATATCGCGACGCGTGCGCACAGTTAGATTGCGCTGGCGTACACTGCGGCTGCACTTTCGCGCATAGACGAGTCGATTGCTCGCTCCCCGCCGCGGCGCGCTTTCCTTTTCTTTTTTACGCCCGTTGGCCGTCGCCCCTCGCTCTTTGCGCTATTGCCACCGCGTGGCGACGCGAGCCGTCGGCGAGAAGACCACCCCGACGCGCGCGTCTTTTCGACGGATTTAAATGTAAATCAGCGAGGCGGTTGAGCGCAGCTGCGAGCGCGAATTTTGCGCGTAATCGAGTGTCGCGATCAGGATTTTGTTTTTGTTCGAGATGCTGCAATTGTACGGAGAAATAATTACTTTAGGTTTAGAAATAAAATAAAAGCGAAATATATATGCTCTGCTTAGCAATAGTTCATTTTTACAAAATTCACGTGACGTAATGTCGCTGGAATTGATTTTTGTATAAAGATAATTTATTTATTGAAAAGATTTTTATCGATGTTTATTTAACGGAACTAACAAATCACAGTGTTTAATTCATTTCCTATAAACGGCTTAATTACCGACCATGCGCTTCCTTCGATTATCTTACAAATTCACGGTTCAGCATAATCATAGCGTTCATTTTTAAATATCTGTTACATTCTGTTATGCCCTCTGTACTTATTTTCCTTCGACGTTTTCTGTTTACTCATTACTAATAAGTAAAATATACACCAGGAAGCAATAACCTCGACGACAAAATTTTAAACAGCACACTTATTTAAAATGATCTCTTCAAGCGTGTACATCACCCACAGTATAAACAGAATTTATTGTATTACCGCCACTGACTATTCGCCAAATTCGCTTTGCCAAGAGAAAGAGAAGAAAGAAGAAAACAAAACGTTTGACTTACCGTAAGAGTTTCTCAAGACGCAAAGCTAAATTTTTCAGCGTCCGTCGCAGTGCCGGACTAAATTACGCGCGCCGCGCCAGTTACGTAATCGAGAAACTGCCGGCGTCAAGTGCACAGGTACGCGGCTGAGCGTGTAAGTGCGGCCGATCTGTTGCAACTGGGAAGTGCCACAAGTGAAATGTGTAAAAGAGAAAGTAAAATCTTTCGCATCTGGGACGCGTACAGCCGTGCATTCCATTGATGCTGCATAATTCGAGTTTCGCGCCGCTAATCGATACGCGTCTGTCTTGATTAAACTGCTAGTCAAACAATTCGATCACTTTAGATTTTTGCGCAATTAATCGCTAATTAACGACGACGTGGTAATTCATTTTGCGCGTGATTGATTGCTTTAATACACTTTTTTATTGTGAGAGTGATGAATGGTAGGAAATATTGTATTTATTGCGTTGTGTTAGGAGCAGAGTGAAGAGAGAATCCCCAGATTTTCTGAGCCATTGATACAACAATCTTTTTTACCCTCCCGCACGTGAGAATTGATCGCGGTACGATGTCTCGTAGGACACTACATTTTGTTCGACATATTAGATTAATAAGACCTCAGAGAATCACAGCGAGATTAATAGTATTTATAAGTTGTAAGTTCCGATACGACGAGAAATGAACGTGATATGTTTTTATGAACAGTGGTATATTATGTACAACTTAAATAACAACAAAATTAAATATTTCATTTTTCTAAAAGATATTTTTACTTAAAAAGAAAAATACTTTTATTTTAAACGCATAAATCGTAAAGTTACGTAATTTACGAAGCAACAAATCGTCATCAGCTTGATTTAGCTTTTTGTTCTTAAAAAAGACATCGCAAAAGGCAGAATGTGAATACGAGTTTGCTGTCAGCTCTATATGCGCGTTTAATTAATGCTATGGCGCAAGATATATAACGGCGGTAGTCGCTAAAGAAGATATTACTGCTGCATGCCGTATAATATACCTCGGCGGGGTCGTTGCCCAAACTGTAACTATACACAAAGTTTTGTTCAGTCGGTGTAAAGGTTCTATCGACTCAAAATATTGGAGAAGCGGAAGAAAGGAAAATACGACGAGGTTTAAAAGGTGAACGTACAGCAAACTTCTGGCGTAAAATCAAAACTTTTCTTCCTCCCAGAGTTGATTATTTTTTAAGCGCTCCCGCGAAAGAAGCGACCGGACTTTTCGTTCAAAAAAGTAGTTATTACTTATAGTTGTAACTTATTTTTACAATTTGCATTTAATCGGCCTCAGTTTGGGTATAACGTTTCCATTCATTTCTCGTTCTGTTTAGTAATTTATACTTTCTTCACTTTTTACTAATTCTTTTTTCAATTATCTCATTACATCACTGCAGTGACATTTAATAGCCCACAAGCGCTTCTAGGCGTGATTGCATTCAAGAAATCGCCTGTGTAATACGATAGGAAGTTTATGTACGAGATCGTAGATGCATATAGTGTTATATATTATGTTACATAACATTGCCTTTATAAGTGCGTTTAGCAGAAATAAACAAATTAAAAAATAAAAAATTAACGTAATTAATATCTAATTAATCGTTAATATCTAATTCATCTAGTTATTTTTATATTTTTTAAGTGGTTTCCAATTGTTTATTTTCATTCACTTTTTGCGTGGTTCTGTTTCGAGATGTCGAAGAAGTCTTAAATAGTTGGTCATAAATACATATGATTAAACTAATAATAAAGAAGCGTTAAATTTAAAGAAAAATTGATCTCATTTTGTGAAAACGTAAACTTGATTGAAGAATTGAGGCTGTTTATACCTGACTGTTTCTACTTGAATAGGTATATTAAGTATATTTAGATAATGCTGCTTTTATTCAATAAATTTCCCGTCCAGAAAAAGGGTCGAAGTTTTTAAATTAAACGTCCTTTCTAAATGATTATGGTCCAAGTTTCCAAGTTTTGTAAATTTACTCCAGCAAATTTAAAATGACAAGATCCTCACACTTTTAAAATAAACTATTCCGTAAATAATGGACTACAATAACTACTAGTAATCCTAATTTAAAATACATTTGGAACGAGAAAACCAAAAATGGTCATTTTTAAAAATCCTGTGATTAAGTTTACTTGTGCCGAACACAAGTAACGAACTGATGAAATAATAGATCGCCACAATCGCACCAATCACTGTAAAACATAACGTCCTATCAGCCCATTCACAACCAAGGCCTCTCTCGCATTAACTTTCAAATGAGTTTTCAAATGACGCACGACTGTTCGAGCCTCGCGTTTCATTGATGCACCTATATAACTACCTCGCGGCCTCTCAGGTGATTCCCTCCCCTCCTGCAAAAAAGAAAGATCAGTCCATCTCCCCCGCGGAGAAGATCCGGCCCGCCTCGGGCCCGAATTCCGGAACCTCCACCCCCGCGAGGGCAAGGCCGACGTCGATATTAGCGCGAGTGTCGCTCGGCGCATTAGCGCGGGGGCGCGACGGCCGAGCGATGGACGATTCCCGGAGGCGCCCCCCCCCCTCGGGCAGGCGGTGCGCGCGCGCACGCCTCTCTCCCGCCGTAGGCGTCGAGTACGTTCATTGATAAGCGCGTACACTGTGTGCGCGGCCCGTGCGTGACGTCACCCCCCGCTCATCGCCGCCGACCAGCGGCTCCCTCTTTACTTTACCCCCCCATTCCGCGGCCTACTCGTATCTCCTCTACCCTTTCGCTTTTCTCTCTCTCTCTCTCTCTCTCCGGGGTGGGGAGAGGGAGAGATCGACTCTCGACTTTCCGCTTACTACGGGCTCGAGTGCTGCTGCTGCATTGACTCCCGGGGAATTTTCAGTTATTTTTATTGCAGCGAGAGACCCGGGGGGTTCCGGGGGGGGAGGCGAAAATTGACGTAGGCGGATTGCACGGGTCGGGTGACGTTTCCAGGAAGACTGGAGTTCGCGTTTAATTGGCGATGGGCTTGATTTTAGACTGGAATTCTTTTTTAATTGTTTACTTGGAGATTAAATTTTCGTCCGGAGTTCATTTTTAGGTTGATATGACTGGGGTGAGATTAATTGACGCGGATGCAATTATAGCCGTCAGTTAAACAGAATACAAATCAATTAAAATTTATTTCGTTTACTTTAATCGCAATGTAATTTAGTTCACTTAAAACAAATTGGTTTTTAACTAAAATTTTATTTATACAATTTGAATGTTATTACAATTTTAATAAAACTAATGCGGTACGTCAGTTGGTTTCCAGTTTATCAATGACGAGTATAATAATATCAGGTTATTCGCTGCAGCACATTCTTATTAAATATTTAATAAACTCTTACAGAATTACCTTATTTAGATATTTCAAAAATAAAATAAAAATTCATTAAAAAATATTTATTATTTGTTTCTTACATTAATTTAAAATCGTTACATCTTCTACTATGCATTTATTTTTATAGAATATCTACCCCTCATTGTATAAACCGTTTGGTGTACGATTCTCGCTGAGCACATTTGTATGCATCGTCAGCTATAGTGAACGTGCACTTTGTGCCAAGCGTTTTTCATATCTTGGGCGAATAAATTAATTTTGCAGTTGTATCCGTGTCCAATCAATTTTTAAATATCTTGACGCGGGATTCATGCGCTAAATACATTTTTAATGACTTACCTGAGAGAGCTTCTTGTTTCTCCGATCAGATTAAAATCATTCCCTTATTAATTCCTGGCTTTTAAATATTTTATTAATTAAATATTTAAGTGTACACCTTTGGCAATTTATCAAAAATCCCGTAACCCATTTCTTTTTCAAAATCATCCTGCACCGCGTTATTAAAGTTTGGATTAAGATTGTGCAATATTACAGCCGGGCGAGTAAGTAATTTAAATATTTAATCAATAAGGGAGACTTAAATTTCTGAAATAGAATTTGTTGGTAGAAGGCATTCTTTTTTTTTAAACTGCAATATTGGACATGCCAGTCCGGAATAATGCACCTACATTTGAAAGATGTTTGATTGACATTGAGACAGTTCCTTTTCAATATATCAGTTTCTTATTAAAAATAGGAAATGATAACTTTTCGGTAACTTTTTACTCGCGATACTTTTTTCAAGCTTCATGGGAAGAACTGGGAGTATATGAATTTTTCAGATTTCTGCTCGCTTTTTAGAATTAATATTTTTTATTGAAGATTAATGTATAACACCATTTGGGTGGCATATTGGGAAACTCACGTGCGTTTCGGCATTACGTCAAAAAGTATTAAAATGCATAGTGCAACGTATATATATACCTATTTAGGAAACTCTATAGCCGCGATGTGATGAGAATATTTTCAAGTTATATTGAGATTTAACGCAGTTGTATTTAAAGTTACAAACTTTTTTAATCTTTCATACCGTGTCTAAATTAAGGGAACTAAACCATAATTGATTCAAATGATAAACAAGCGACCAGTCGCACCACCTACATCAGTACAGATTGAATTTTCACGGATAAAACTATAAAACGAAAAAAATTGCCTCGTCGAAACAAGAATTAAAAAAAAGTCGCAAGCAGCAGAGTCATAATGAGGCATCCCGTGCTTGTCTCTCGCGACTACGCGAAAAAAGTCAGTAGGGCTGGTACACAAGAGGCGGGGGTGCGCTTGCTCGCCCACCGACGAAAGACGAAGGCTGCAAAAGCGTTTAAATTTTGCAGGAGGCTCGCCAGCGGCCGAGGGAATGCTCCTTCGAAACGCCGCGGCCGCCCGCTCGAGAAAGAGAGCGAGGCAGCGGGAAGAGAGGGCGCGAGATATCGGAGATTCGCCCGCGCGCATATTGATTGGTCTCTCTCGCTCTTGCGCCCCCGAGGCGCCCCTATAGGCCCGTCTCCCTCTCGCCGCCGCCGCCGCGCGGGCAAGATTAAGGGACGGAGGCGGGCGAGCAGGACGGAGAGATAAAACCCGCGCGAGATTAGGAGCGAGAGGGCGCTCCGGCGGGGGGTGGCGGTTGTGGGTGTAGGAGGGAGGGGGTGTCTGATCGATCGCGGAGTGACCCATATCTAGACACCGGCGCACGCTCCCTCTGCGTCGCTCGGGCGCGCACTCGCTCTCCGGGGCGCCCCCGGCCTGCCCTCGCCTCCCGGAGCGCCCCCTCGCGGCGGGCCAGAGACGGAGAGGGAGCGAGCGCCTCAGCCCCGAAGCGCGGAGCAGCAGCAGCAGCAGCCCTGCCTGCGACGACGCTCGCTCGCCGAGCAGCCGCAGCGAGACGAGCAGCAGCAGCCGCCCCCAGGAGAGGAGAGAGAGAGCCGCCAGTGCCAGTGTGCCAGTGTGCCAGTGTGCTAGTGCCCGGGGGGCCAGGGGAGCAGACGAGGATGTGACGCAAGCGAGGGCCGCCCCCTGGAGCTGCAGCGGCGTAACCGAGGCGCGCGAGCGCGACCGAGAGCCTGCGACTAGCTGCTGCCCGCACCGCACACACCAGCCACCCTGGCCTGCCACAATCCCTTCGACTCGGTCATCGTAAGTCCGCACCTCTCTCTTTCTCTCTCTAGTGCGCTCGCTGCGACTCTCTCTCCCTCTCGCCTTTCGATCCGATACACCTCTCTCGCACCTCACGCTTCATCGATTTCCCGACGCCAGACTCTCGTGGCCTCTCTCCTCTCTCTCTCTCTCTCTCCTCTCTTTCATTTTTTCCCTCCCTCCCCCCGCGAATGCGTGTGTGCCTCCTCGCGATGGCGACTCCTCGTATCGTACGAGCGCGGCTCGCGTCCGGCACGACAAGTGGTCCGCCGTCTCTCTCTCTCTCTCGCCCCGCTGCCACCCCCTCCGGGCCGTTCGAAAAAGCGTCGGCGCCAGCGAGGAGATGAGGCGGTGATTCGCCAGCGGCCGGTGCGACGGCTCCCCCGCGTGCGAGTAGTACTCGGGCCCGCGCGTATACCGCGGCTCCCTCTCTCTCTCCCTCTCGCTCCCCCGCAAACGCCGAGGATCAATAAGCAGTGCCGTATACGCGCGCCGGCCGTGGGACCCCCCGCGGGCCCTGCTTCTCGCGTGACCGAGCCTCGTGGCCTCCTTCCGCGCCTCTCCTGCCTTCGCATTTTTCTTTTTTTTTTCTCTCTTCGCCTTTTTTCGGGGGGCGAGCGAAGGCGCGCGGGGGGGAACCCCTCGCGCCATTTTGCCATGGCGCGCACAGGTGATCGAGCGCCGGATTCGCGGACACGCCGCAGGCGCTGGCCTTTATGGTGACGGGCCGCCGCGCGCCGATCGATCCCCTCCTACACCCCTCCTACGAGCCCCGCTGGATTTTTACGCGCGCCCCCCGAGGTGTCGGGAATTTCTCTCGCTTGTTCTTCTTTTTTCTTTTACGTTCCGTTCAGTTTTTACGGAGGCGAGGGGATTCGGCGGCCGGTCGGCCCGACCTGCTGTTAGTGCGGCGGGGTCGCGGGTGAGGAGAGTGCGGGAGCCTGGTGCCGTCGCGGGTGGAGTGTAGATTGCGCGGCGAGATTTTTTTACTTGGACGCTGCATTGCACAAAAGTCTGGAGCACACGGTAATTCGAGTTGCTTTCTTTTATCTTTAGCTCGAGGTTGGGGCTTACGGTGGTAGGGCGCGAATCGCGGCGATAGTGTGTAATCTAGAAAACTTCGTTCTTTTGAAGAAGAAAGTTGAGTCGCGCGAGAATTTTAATAATTAAATAAAGTAGCTTACTTGGACAAAGAACAATCTTCCGATTGCACGGCTCGTGGTGCGACAATTGCTTTGCTTTTTCTTATTTTTTATTTTGAAATTTGAAAACACGCGGTGAACATATTTTGTCTTATCTTTTCACTATGCGATTAGATAATGAGAAAATTACGGGGAATCAATGGAACAATTTTTTTTGGATAAAATATGAGTCGTGCGCTACAAGACTTACTTTATTAACAATAGAGAATCCTGACAATAGAGGTTTTCTTCAATAGACGAATAAAACTTACATCATCATCCATAGCGGAGAAAATCCGTTCGTTAAAAAAAAAATATAGATCAATGTTACTGGCTGAAAGAACGACCGATTCAATTTTAGCAAAAATTCTCGTCTTACCATACTTGACTATTTCTACTTATTATAACTGAAGGCTCTACTCATGGCATTTTTCTTACGATTACCTTTTCTTTCTTCTAATTCGATCAAAATCCTCTTATGATATAAAAAATAAGTTAATATTTTTAAATTATTAAAAATCAAAATTATACAGGATAGTCATCTGTTACCTTATCAAAAATATGCGTTTTTTATACAAAAAGTATCTTATCAAACCGTACAAAATTTTATTCAATATTTGCATATTTTAAATAACAAAAAAGAGCCTCGTAATAAATGTAAATGTGACTCTCGAAAAAACCAAAAATATTCCGTATCCTTACCGAACAACAATCGCAAACATCGGCCCCTTTATCATATCGCCGCCCGAAAAAACTTCAAAAGCTCTCAAAAAGCCGCGCTCTCCAACGACGAGAGAAAAAAACGTGGAGAGAAGAGTAATTGTCACGTCGTTCCCGCGAAGCATCTAAAGTTTCAATTAATCTTTCGCGGAGTCAGACGGCGCCGGAATAACGAATATCGTGCCCCGCGAGTAATTGAAATAATTTGGCAAGCGTAACGCAAAGATCAACACTCCTTGTGTGTCGCTTTTCACGAGGCCGAATTCAGTTTCAAAGATAGGAACTCAGCGGCTCCTCGCCGTCCCTCTCTCTCTCTCTTTCTCTCCCTTTCTTTCTCTATCTCTTTCTCTCGCGTCCGACCCGTTCCGATTCGTTGAATGCGCGCCGCAATCTCTCGCACGTGAAAAAAGCTTTTAAAGCAGAAAAATTAAATCCACGAGCCCTTATCTTTATTTTTTTTACTCCATGAACTTTTATGTTCTTGTGCTCAGGCGAGACTCGACGCTTTTTCTCTGTGCACTACTCGTTGCGTTTTAATAGGATTTGTGCCTTGTGATTGTTTAAGTTTCGCTGGAGTGCGATCAAGTTGTAATTATTTCTTTAGTTATTGATGTTTATATTAGCTAAAAATATCGTACTGAAATTAATACCGAGGGTTTTATTATTCACACGATAGACGTGGGTTATTGACGTAAGCTAATATCGAAAATAAAATAGAAATAGTTTTTACGTGTTTACAAAATATTTTAATGAAAATAATTGAAAAATTGAAAATAAATACTTTATTTTAAACAGTAGAGGTATCATGAACTAATTATATTGTTCTCGAAGTTAGTTCATTTAAATTATCGGGGTATAGTAACTTATCTTCAAACAAAAACAGTTAATTTTTAATTTATTGAAAATATCCGGACTCCCAACCCAGGAGTCTTTAAATATTTAGTTTTTTTAACAGCCTGCTTTTTTTAGTCATAAAATTCCTTTCTAGGTTAAAGGTATATATATACCGTTACAATTTTTATTATTCTCGCGGAAAATGTATAGTATGATCATGTTTGGCTGCTTTTCAAGCTCCTGCTAAGCTTCAAACGTCTATACGTATATGCATCTTAGAGGTTTTACCATCTATTCAACTTTTACAAGACAGTAAAATGCAAAATTTGTTTTTTAAAAACTCTTATTTATGAATAGATTTCGAATTTCTACTTAAAATCTTCTTTTTCTCGACAATTGCATATTTAAATTATATTTTTTATATACATGTTTAAGATATACCTATACCATATAAAGTATTTAAACAAATTTTGATTAAAAATCAATGTCTTACAATATCAGGTTGTTACTGCTTATTTTGTAAAAGCTAAAAATCAGATTAAAAAGCAGTGTCTTGCCGTATCCGGCCGTTACTACTTATTTTGTAAAAGCTACCCTTCGGGCCATTTATAAGGGAGTAAATTTCCTTTAAATCAGACAGGTTATTCTAAATTCTCCGCGTGTACTTTGCAGCCATAATGAGGACACGATTTTCCCCTTCGTCACCTCTTAAAACCCTCATTATCTTAAATGTCACCGGGAGCAAACGCCGCGACTCCGCAAGAAGATGCCTATCGTACACGGCAAAGAAAAACCCAGCACTTCCCGGCATTTAAAATAATTCCACCATAATCGTAAAAATCACCGTGTAATCCACAGGCGATTACCGGTAATAACAGCCCAACATGCCCGCGAGGCCGTCGCCAAAGCCACAGCGGCGACAACACTTGCACATAGGCAAACGCGCCGAAGTCACAGACCGCGCGCGAATTACCGGCATCGCGGACTTTCGGCGAAGCCATTCGGGAATTGAAATTTATCGGGGCGACGCGATCGCGTGTGTACACGTGTAAGCGCTCCCTCGGATGGGGGGGGGGAGGGGAGCGAAAAAATTGATAGGGATCGCGTGCCTCCCGGCCGTGAGCGCACAGCGCGCCTCCACCCCGCCCCCCCCTCGCTCTTCCCGGAAAGCTATTCTCGGAGGTCCCTCGGGGTGGGTGGAAAGCGCCTACTTCTATTTTCGAAAAAGCCTTTGCTCTCCTCGCACTTCCTTGGGATGCAATTTCGCCACGGCGAAAGAATCAAAGGGGACGCGAGGCGCCGGGGCTCGTTGTTGCGCGGAATAAGATCGGCTGGCTTTGTTGCCGGCGCGCGAAATGAAATGCGCTACTCGCCCGGCTGCGAGTGCCCGGAGGATCGAGCGGCCCGGAAAAATCGAGTTTTTTCAGCCGTGCGGCTGGATTTTACTGCGCGGAGAGATGTCGGGCAAATTTTTCGTTCGCCGCCTCAGAGTTTTATTGCACTCGAAATGTTACTATTTTCCAGATTGAGATATAGATGCTTATTTAAAAAATTTGTTAATAAACAAATATTCTTTGTATTTTCACAATACGAAGAAGGTATTTTTACTCAAAAATAAGTTTGACCTTAATACATATTTAAAATTTTTCTATTTTATAGTACACAGTTGATAGGTAAATTTATTTTATAAAAAAAATGGATAAATTATTTTATAAAATACGCGATGAAAATTACGAATTAAGCGAAACAACTTAACTAATTTAAAAAAAAAAAGATATCTGTTACCCGTATTACATTGAAAGGAGAGAAAAACAATGAAGAAATCAGTGAAACGACCCTTACTTATATGTTAAAAATAAGCGGAGAAACGAGAAAATGGTCCGCCTTAATAGTTAATTAGCCATAGGTCGCTCTTGCGCTGTTCCCTCTCTTTCTCTGTGCCTGGAATTTGACAGCTGTCAAATATCCGGCAACTGATCGCTTTAGCGCTTAACTCGATTTAGCCCTGACCTTGCCTCGCTCGCGCCTCTCGCTCCATTACTCCGCTGCGTTCCGCTTTCTCGTCTTCTCCTCGCGCCGCGTATTTCCGTTCGGCGCGCTGTCGATCCTTTTCTTTTCTCCTCCCACCCCCGACAGTTCTGTGCCTCCTCCGTCGCTCATTTCGCATGTAGCCCGGCTAAATCTCGACTTCACGTGTTCCAAATAGCCGGTACTCGAGGGCAGAAAAAAGGGGGAGACTCGTACCGATCGGGTGGTCGGGGAGGGGGAGAAAACGTGATTTTATTGAATGGAATCGGTGGCGCTAATGTTGCGCCGTCGCGCGATTATTTGAGCACAATGACTATTGACGAAAGAAATTAAATTCATTAGCGTAATAGGAAAGTTTCATGAAAGTATTCAGGCTGCGCGGCTGTATACGGGGCACAATGCATGTGTTGTACATTTGTCGGCAGTAAAACTAACTTAAATTGAACTGTCTGTTTCCACTGAATCGTAGTGAAGAAGCCTTAATTTTCGAATTTGCATGATCTGCTGGAAAATTTGCGCGAACTTTTAATTAATAACGGATGTCACGTTTAAACTGTGTGAGATTTATACACTATTGCAGGATACTGCGAATAATTAATTCAGATTTAAATAAATTTATCGCGAGATTTAAAAA
>JAXIUT010000021.1:6897368-6911971 GCA_035586675.1 Eurytoma californica | reverse complement strand
GTGAGATTTATACACTATTGCAGGATACTGCGAATAATTAATTCAGATTTAAATAAATTTATCGCGAGATTTAAAAACATAGTTTAGCTACTTTTGCATAATTTAAAAGTACGAGTATTAGAGCATATTGTATTATTGTACAGCGATCGATAATACTTTTTTTATATTTATATAAATCGTTAATCATTATTGCATTAGAATAAAAATTTATTAAATTAAAAAAAAAATGAATTTAATTGTTTAGATTGTAAACTTAAATTTGAACCACTCATTTTGGTAGCAGTTTTTTATTTTAACATTCTTTATATCAGACAACATTATTGATACGATTTTTCGTTTGTAAGAATCTCATAGTATAAAACGTCCAAGCATCGTCCTCTTTACACCAACATCGCATTTTTTCACAAAGATTGATTAATTTTTACCGCACTTTTTACTGCTATTCGAGTAAGTTCGAGGACTGAAAAAAAGTTGGCGCTCTTCTTTCGTTACACTCTGCTTTGACCTCTTCTCATCAGAGCAAAAACCCCATATATCGCGGGTATCTCCTCCGGCAATCAGCCGCTAGGACATTTAGAACGATGAAGCTCGCTGTTCTTCGTCGCTATCGAACAAAATATATTACGTTCTTAAAGCCACTCGTAATTTTCTCGCAATTCTACACGTTCAGTTGGTTAAACAAGTTAAATGCGATAAATAATTTTGCAAACTCATCAACAATTACATTATATTCTATAAGCAGTCTTCAGTTAATGTTGTTTACGTAAAAAACTTTGTAACATCCATAAATTTATTTTAGATTATTGTAGATTTTTTATACTAAAGATATAAATTTTTGAATTATTACTTATAAGTAACAAGATTAATTAAACGTTTAAAACAAGTTTTACTAATAGGAAGTGCATTTAGAAGTTTTTCACTAACTGCACCAGATTTGGCCTGAAAGATTAAAGAATTAAATTTTTCAATTTTGATTATAAACTATATGCGTATCTTCGCTATATATAACTCACAGTATCAATCTTTAGTAACATTTTGACTCTCACAGTTTTCCTTCAACACAAATAAAAATAGATCCACGTATGAAATAATGCACGTACAAATCACTTCAAAATTCCACCTTCATTAAAAAGAAAAATTTCCAATCTTACGAAAACGCAGGGCACTTTACACCCGCTCTCCGCTCGAAGGAAGCATTCCCTCAACCCGAGGACCCGTAAAAAGCCATTCGCCGCTTCAAGCTCGAGTCTCTCCTTCCGCCGAATAAAAAAGTCCGGAGGCGAGCGTTAAGGGTGGGAGGGGGCAGTTTAAAGCTCGGCTCGTCGCGCAATTTTCCCTCCCCCGCCGACGCCGGTAACTTTTTCCATTCAGGGGTCGGGGCGTAAAAAGAAAAGGGCCGCGGGAGGTGGGAGCGGGGGATTCCCCGGCGTACGTAAACAAATTCGGCCCTCCGCGCCGGCCGCTTTACGGCCCTCGTAGGAAGCTCGTGTCGGCGGGATGTAAAAGTCAAGGGAGACGCGGCCGGGAATAAATCGCGCCGGGTTTTTACGCGCGCATGAAAAGGCGACGGTTTGATTCTTACGTGCGGATGCATAGCGTTAAAATTTTATGGATTTTTTTGACGTAGTGTTCCAGAGGTCGCGCGCTGACGTGCTCGGTGGATTGAAAATTGTCGTTTCATTAATTTTTTTTTTCTCAACTTCGAGGGGGAAGAAAATTAGGGGTTGACTTGCGGTATTTTTTTGTGTGACCTATATTCGTTATTATAATTTTTCGGTTAAGAGGGGACGCTTCGAGTGTTATTATTGAATAATTGTTGAAAAACAAATAAAGGTAAACTAATCTGGGAGGAAATTTAAGAGATTACGAAATAAAACGATGAGGCTATTCCTTTTGCTATTCTCCATTAGTTTTTCGAGGGTCTAAACGCTCCCCTTGATGAAACAAGCGCGGAAAATTAGCGCCGGCACTCGCAGCGACAGTCATTATATACGCGCGTCGAGTGAGCGAGCGGGACTTTGACAATTTTTTTTCCCACGACTGAGCCTCAACTTTTGCGCTTCCACCGAACGATTGTCCTCGCCTTTAGCGAGTTTTCGCTTATTTTCCACTACTCGCATCGGGAATATTCCACGGCGATCGCACGTTCACTTACGTTTCTTTCCGCCGAGCGAGCAAGACTCGCGAGGTTCAATCTCGTCGTCCCTCTCGCTCTTGTGACGCTCATTCTATTTTTCTCTCGCTCTTGACACACATTTTTGTTACTTTCTCTCTTTATTCTTTCTCGTCGTTATTTTACGTTTTTTTTACCTTTACCGTTTGACATTGCGCTAAAGTTTCTTTATTTTTCAAGTTAGTTGTTGTGACGTCAATTGCTAATTTGTTCTGAATATTTATTAGTCGAAACAACCCAATTGTGCAAGTTCACCGGTGAATATAAATTATTTAATAGTTTATTTTAACGAAGTTATTTATGTCACAGTTTATTTATAAAATAAAAGCTGAATGTACATTAAAATATGTTTTAAGAAAATACTTGACTTTGACGATAAAAGTATGAGCTCGGTGTGCTTATAATAGCCCTAGGGAAATATGAGAAGAGTATGAAAGCTAATGTGCATTAAAAGTAAATATTTTAAATTCAATTTCCTTTTAGGTAAGACATAATGTACTTTACAACTGCATTATTTAGGGAATATAAATAACAGCAATAAAATAATTCATTTTTTGTGATTGAATCATTGCTTAAGTCGGTGGTCCATTACTCTCAACTATTGGCAACTTTACAAATTGCTACGTTCAAATTTCATTACTGATGCACAAAATCATTATCAACTTCGTATTTCTATCGCTGACGAAATGAAGAGCAGCCAAATTTTGAATTCTTTATAATCTGCTTTAACATTATCACCTATTGTGTATCAAAAAGTCATTTTTATTTTATGAATCCAACAAAAGACTATACTCAAGGGAATTACTTATTCATATACTTTAAAGATGTCTCGGAGTTTACTTTTCACGAATTCGTTATTTTTTTTCCTTAAATAGGCATGTGACATTAACTAATGTTAATCTGATTAGCAAGTGAAAAGATTCTAGCGATTCGATTTTCCGTTATATCCACAAAAATATTCCTCGTCATTCTTTGCTTTCAAATATATAATGCAGAAACGCTTATCGAGGCATTGTTTTATTAAGAGCAACAAAGCTACCATTTCAGAACGAAAAAATCGTTTTCCACACAATGTGACTGACGAATTTCTTGTCGTCAATTTAAGGCGTTAAATGTTCATTCTACAATAAAATTTACGTGTTTAATGTAAAGAAGGTAATCTTCGTGTACTATTCTTTTATAAAAGGCGAAAGATATATGTCGAACGAAATTTATGATTCGGAAAGTTTATTTTTTATGGAAAGTAGCGGTAAAAAATTTTCTTACTTTAAAAGGTGATTATAAGGCACGATTTAAGCTCTACTAAACCTTTTTATAGTTCTCCCATTCTACTGTCGATTTTATTGTACTGCGGGGCATTATTCGATAAAAATTTTATTCGCCGTGAACCAGTAGGCATTTTTGCTTCATTCGCATTTCAATTTTCATTTCATCTCCAGCGGAAGATCTAACATTAAAATAAAATTAAGTATTTCGTATCTTTCTCGCAAATTTAAATTATGCAGAAACTATGATATAAATGTTAATGTTAATTTTAGCTATAACTTTTATTATTTGTCAAAATATTTTATTGATATAAAAAACGTAATGTAATAGTAATAACTAAATACAAAAGATAACAGTCTAGTCTGAAAAAGAATGAACAAGCGGAAAATAGCAAACGTCATTTTTGAGCAGATTTTTAGAGATTACTCAGCAAGTACGACATTATTACTACTTTCTACTGTCAGTATCGATCAGGCGCAGAGCAATCTCTATTCAAGTGGCGCGGTGCGCTAAAAAGATCTCTAGCTGTATTTAGCTAGATTAAAAAGTCTGGAGACGCGCTATTAAACTTGAGAGTACTATAAAATGCGGGGAACAACGAACTTGAAAGAGACAACACAATAACTCATACTTACCGTCTATTGATCCATGTATCCTACTTACTTTTATCAGGTTTAACTATGCTACTTCATTTTCAAATAGTATATTAAATTCAAATTAAAACTTAATTTCACTATTATTTATTTAGTAATTTAACAGATTAAAAGTTCGTAAAATAAAAATAAAGAATTATTAATACAAAGTTAAATACGTGATTACTATTATTTTAATTCCTTTACGGATCTACTTAATAATTAATTAAGTCTTGTTCGTTTTTTAAAAATAATTGAATTAATTATTTTTAAAATTTTTTTCTTACGTTTAACATTCTCACGACTATGTGATCAAATTTTAATTTTTGACATGCACAAAAAACGCGTTTTTGACTTGAGTCATGTACGCGTCGTGACGCATCGGGAGAAAAAAAAATCACGAGCCATCTGAGGCTCATGTAGGAGTGAAATATTCATTGAAATGAGTCAATATACACGACCAATAAATAATAAAATTCCCTACTAAATCATCTAAATGTAAATCAAGTTCCCCGAAGATCTCGCCACCCTCCGCGCCCATAAATCCCAAATTTTCCGGAAACTTTCGGCACAATAGTGGAAACTTCGGGCGAACCCCCGAATTAAAAGCGAAAGAAAGCCGCCGCGTGATTAAAAACTATCGACGAGCGAGCGTTACTCCCCCTATCCACCCGTATAATTATTCATCTCTCCGGCCGCGACCGAAAGTTCCGCCGCTAATGAACCTTAGGTGGAATTAGGCTGCATTTCCATATAATTAATTTTCTCATTGTCGCCGCGCGACTGTCATTCCGTAAATTTTTTTTTTCTCGCCTAGCTCTTTTGTCCCCGCGGCGCGTTTTTTCCTCGCGGGGGGGTGGGCCTGCGCGCTGAAACAATCGATCGCCATCAGCCGCGAGCGAAGAAAGGGCGGGGAGAGGGTCTCGCTCTCTCTTCGGAGAAAAACTCGCCGGAGGAGAAATTACGAGCCCGCGAGAAGAAAAAAAGGAAGAAGGAAAGGCGTAGTCGCCCATTATGATCTCGAGCGGGCGCGGATTGATCCTGAAAATCTCCGCTGAAAGCGGCGGGGGTGGCTGTCGCAGACAGAGGAAACGCGGAAGCCCAAGGGAGGCCGGGAGGTGGGACGCGCCGCGGCTCCAAAAATAAACCGCCGCTCCTGCGGGCTCGGCCGTGTGTGTGAGCCGGCGCGTGCAGGCGTGGGCAAGTGACTGAAAAGGGTCTTGGAGGATTACGTCAGTGCCGCCGGAGGAGATCAAAATCGAGGTCCTCGTTCCGTTTTCCTCTCCTCTGACTTTCTCTATGTCTACTGCCTCTTTCTCCCTCTAACTTCCTAATCTGGCTTCCCCCCTCGCCCGCGCCAATTTCAATAGCTTGCCAAAGCCCTGCCTCGAAGGGGGCGTCGCGTTGGCTGATATTATTCTTTTTATTCTTCTCAAAATGTAAGAGCCGGGACATGAAGAAAAGTTTTTTCTTCCTCTGGCCGGGCCGGGGTGGCCGATCATTGTAATGGAGATACCCGCATTAAGGAAGTGTCTGAGGGACTATTCTTGTAAACTGCTTGAATCGTTGATGTTATTAGATGGCTTACAAGTCACTACTTGGCTTACTCAATTATAATGTGCAAAGCACGCGTGCTTGAATTCAGTCTATTATTTCGAATACAAAAGAAGGCAGTATTTCTTCGATATCAATTTTTTTAGATAAATAAATTTAACATTTAAATGGGAAATTACTTTGAGGGTGAATAGTTCAATAAAATAAAATATTAAAAGTTACTAGATTACTTAAGTATAAATAGTAACAAATAATGGATTTTATATTGACATAGAAAAAACGTGCAATTGAAATTACAAAAGTAAATGCAGTTAAAATCTTTAAATTTTTTACGTTTTTATCTCTCATCTATAAAAATCTACTTGTGTCTATTGTCTTAGTTTATTAAATAACTCACCATTGACCCTTCTTCAGGAGCTAGAATTTAAAAAAACATTAAGTGTACTAGTTACTTAAAAAAAATTATTATTACTTGACTTAACTTAGTAAAATTATTTGTTATAAGTGATTAATGGCTCATTAGTAGGCAATTAAGACAACAACAGCAGATTGAACGTCGAGTGACTAAACACACACGATTTAACCACGCACAATTCAGGAATCTTGATGAGAGGTGCCAAGAAGCTGCCTAAACGGACTAAATTCCAAAGCAAAGAAAAAAAGGCAATCCGGAAAACGAATCGCCACCCCCGCCAGATCCTCTCCCCGCGATAACAATTGAAAACGAAAAAAACCTCGAAAAACAGAGGTCAGCGAAAGGAAAATAAAAGAAAAAAAGAGGTCGGCGTGCGTCCGTCGGCTCGCACGTGTCTCGCCGGCTTTGCGCACGCCGCCTCCAATTAAACGGCAGATAAGCCGCGACGATAGGGCCGGATCGATTCGTCGAGGGGCGATGAGGCCTCGCGGTCCCCCCACACACACACAGAATCTTATGTCCAACCGCGCCGTCGGCGCTTTTCTCGTTGCAGTGCTGTGGCGTCGGAGGTGGCGCTTCCACGGCACCGCAGGCTCAGCTGCTGGGCACTGGAACTGCTGCCGGAGCCATCACCTCCGCGAGGAACGCCGGCAGCATGCAGGACCCCGTGCTCGAAAACATCCTCGAGGTAAGTACACCGGATCTTCTCTTTACACCTGTATCACTTTCTTTCTTTTTTTTTTACTTCGTCTCTTTTGGACTATATACTCAGCCACCACTTGTGTCTCTTTTGCTTGCTCCCGCTGCCTCTTTTTTTTTGACTATTTCTATTCTGTCTTTCGACCACCCGTTTTTCCATTCGCTAGTCTCGTTTTTTTACTCCTTTTTTTCTGTTAGAGAGTTAGTGCTTCTGAGTACACCTAGTTTACGAGGACACCACGATCGATAGCTCACGAAGGAATTTTCTTTTTTCTTTTGTTCATTTATCCCTTAAGCATTTTCTTTGTTGTTCTGATATTGGATATATTAGAGTTATTTTTGGTGTTGAACGATGTTATTGTACATATTGGTTCTTAGCTTCCTCAAAAATTTTGGGGCGAAGTAAGTTTATGACAGCAGGGATCTTCGGTGTTCATGATATAGGGGATATATGTTATTTTACTTTTTATTTTTTTAAGCATATACAATTATATAAATTTACAGTGCGAACAACCAAAAGGTGAAAAACAAATTATTCTCGATAAGGTGAAGTTACCATTGAAAAAGGCGATTTTGTCAGAATCAGGATAAAGTGTACAAACAAAAATTTTATTTATTCATAAAAATATTTCGTTATTTTGTACTCCTTATTTAATAGCAATAATTTAATTCGGACTTAGGGGAATCGTACACCAAGTGCCTTTGAAAAAATCCATTATTTTTTTAGACCTTATTTAATTATTTATCAAAATCTTAAAGGACTCAATGGGAAAGAGAAAAAAACTTAATAGGATGAAATTCATGCATCAAACCTTGTGCAGAGTAAAAAAATAGATTAACTTGAATTTCATGGATTGAGAGACTTAATGGCGGATCTAAATAGTGAACAGACCTTTCTCAAGTGTCTCACAGTATACTACTAGTAAATATTCTTTTAGGTATTAAAAAGAAATCAATTGGTATATGAGCCCCTTAAATAATAGATAAATGACAGGTTATTTATTTACACGAGAAGCAGTCCCTCTTCTATCAAAGCTTAACACACGAATTAGTATAAATTATGAGAAACTTAAACAAAGCTAAGCTCGCTTCTTCAGCATATGAATAAGTGAAATTCTCGTACAAATCAAATTTTGCACGTGAAATTCACACGCCCACATTTATATAATATAATTAGGTAAACTTTGCCGAGCGATAAAAAAGATTCACCGCCAACCACAGAGAGTTAGTTCAGACAAAACCTCGCCTCAAAATCGCGTCTGACCCGTGCGCGCCGCATCTACTTGCGCGAGACGCGCGTAAAAATATTCATCTCGACGGGTGTATTCGCGCGCGGGTGCGGGAATCCATCGGCGGCCGCAGCCGGAATCCCTCCGCGATAAATTGCTCGATTGCCACGAAAAAAAAAGGGAGACGTCGGAGAGAAGGGGCGGGGGGTTCGCGCGCGGAGAGAAGGAGCAGAAATCAATAAAACGGGCGGCGAGGTCCACGCGAAAGTTTTTCCTGGCTCCCTCCGTCTCTCTCTCTCGCGTCGTCACAAAGCCACACGTGCGCCGTGGCCTCCCCTACTATCGCACTCCAGACGAGCCGAGGCTGCGGCCGCGCTGCACTCGTCACGTATCTAATAAAAGCGACGGAGGCCCGTCCTTATTTCTCCTCGGCTCGCTCCGCTCGCCTCCCTCCCCGTCAAAAATTAGATTTGGTTAATGCCGGGTCGCGTCCGCACGGGCGACCCGGGCCGACAACCGCTAATTGATCGCGATTGTTTTTAGGGCGGCGAATCTTTCGCCGATCGCTCGGCCAAATTATTGACGATCGGGGGGATATTGATCGGATTTCGGTGTTTGTTCGGTAAATTAATTACAGTAGCGTGATAGGTGGGGAGAATTTTAAGATTTTATTGCAATGGTTATTACTTTTTTCAAATGCGTAATTTTGTAAAGATAAGAAATTGGAAGAATCTGCACTTGTGAAAAAGCAGCTGCGCTAGTCTTTAAAAAAATTCTGTTGCAGGTTCTTTGAAATTTACATTTTTTATTTTTTTGTGTAATTTTACCTGAGTTTTCAGTAGAGATTGAAGTAAGTAATATATTTATATACACGTGTTTTATTTAGAACCAAGGCATTTAATTTCAGCTCTTGAATGCGTTCAGGGACATTTGCAACAATTACAAGAATTCCGTCAACTTTTTCAGCGATTGATTATTTTAAAAACAGATCTAGTTGTATAAACGGTAGAATACTAGTAGCTTTCTTCATAGCCTAACCATTCAGGTCTGAAGGTGGCAGTTGTATAAATCCGAGACAGCAGACTCTTTAGTAGAAAACATTTCAGACTCAAAATACACTTAAAGGTAAATGTACTAGTTAATATTACGCGCTGTATCAAGGCCTTAATTAGCTCACATTGAGTGAAATACACGGTGTAAATAACTTGAACTTTCAATGAATTTTCAGTATTCATTCAGAGAGTCGAAGAGTTGCGAGGTCTAGTTAATGACTACTCCTACAAGTTACAATTTTATTATTTATATAATAAACTATTTAGATTACTTGTAGTTGGTAGTGACTTTATAATGACGGTATAACTATTGCAAAACTAGTAGTTGCCAGTAGTTTTTTTGGAACTACTGGCGAAACTACTGGAAACAAACAAAATTGTTTTGCATAGTTTCGCCAGTAGTTCCAAAAAAAACTATTTGCGAAACATTTAGCAACCGGTAGTTTATTTTTATATGGGAATTTGTTGATTATTATTGATTAAGACATTATAAATTGACTCTACATCGATTAACAAGCGATTGCAAGGTTTGTGAATAATCTCTCGTTAAAATCGCGGATAATTTTGTTTATACAAATAAAATACATGTCATCATAACTGCGTACCGCATTCTAGTTTGCATAAAAAATTTACAAAAATACGTACCGCCAAAATCAAGGCTCTAAACCCCATCGCCTCATTATCTCATTCGACCTCATCGCAGTAGGCACCCACCACTCTCCGAAAAGGTCCCCGAGCAAGCGAATGGAAAAGCGGCAGGCCAAGGCGCGGAGAAAGCCAAAAGTCAAAAAAAGCTAAAAAAAAAACAAGCGAAGCACACCTCTTTAAGAGTACTCCACCTTTGAAGAGAAAATGGGGAACAGCCAATCAGAGCTCGCGAATTTTTCTGTTCGGATTTCTCCTCGAATTTTGACTGAATCGACGTAAAACTAGTGGCATAATGTTCTTTAAACATTAATACACACCGCAAAACTGCAGCATACATGAAAAATTTTTTAAACGCGCAACAAAAAATAAAGTAAATTTGCGATGCAGTGTGGTCTGCTCAATTATACTTGTACTAGGAGCAGACGACACTGCATCCCAAATTTTCTTTATTTTTTGTTGCGAGTTTAAAAAATTTTTCATGTATAAGCTGCAGTTTTGCGGTGTGCATTAATGTTCAAAGAACATTATGCCACTAGTTTTACGTCGATTCAGTCAAAATTCGAACAGAAAAATTTGCGAGCTCTGATTGGCTATTCCTCATTTCCTACTCAAAGGTGGAGCACTCTTAAGGGGAGCAGCGCGAGCGGAGCGTCTGCCCCCGCGCCCGCGCAGTGTAGTCGCCCGCTCAAAAGGTTTCTGTTGCAGCAAATGCGCGAGACGGAGGCTCGCCGGGCGGACCTCGAGCGCCAGCACGCGGAGGCCCAGCACCACTTGCGCGAGAAGATGGCCGGCTGCTACCAGGGCCCCGAGTCGGTCGAGGCCCTGCAGTCCAAGATCCGCGAGCTCGAGAAGAAGACGGAGCTGCAGATGGTCAGGCACGAGGAGCTCAGCCTCGAGCTGACGAGCCTGAAGCGGGCCCGGAGCCGGGCCCCGAGCTCCTTGGGCCACAGTGCCGCCGGTATGGCCACCGCGACCTGGCCGCCCGCGGGCTCCGAGATCGATCGCATCATGGCCAAGCTCGAGCAGGACAGGTACCGCACGTACGACACAACATTTATGATACTATAACCAATTAAAGCGAAAAGAGAAAGGGAGAGAGGGAGGCGACGCTCCTCGCCCGTATCGACCTGCGGCGCGCGTCTCCGCCTCCGAAACACACGGCGTCGCCTGCGAGGACGCGGGAGGAGGCTTTGACCATGGGATCAAGCGCTGACCCCGATTTACCCCAATCGCTCGCTTTGTATCTGTAACGTACTGGATACTACTTCTGTCATTTTTTTTTTTATCAAACGTTTCTTTCCTCGAGTCCAGGTGTAGTTTCTCTCTCTCACCGTATCATCGTCATCATGATCACGCTCTTTTTTTTTTCCTTCGCAACGAGGATATCGCCGGCAGTCCGAGAGACATGGGCTTTTTCTCGAGTCCCGCTCGGCTCTTTGCTCGCATGCATTTCACACGTCGATGTTGTTGCCCTTAAGTGTGTACACGTACATGTGATATTTACGCTGAGTGTATTTTCAGCGGGGGGGAGGAAAACATTCGGGGGAATAAATATACGGGGATGTGAGAGAAGTAAAAGTCATGGCTCAAGGACGGGGATGTCTTTTGCGAGGAGGAGGGTAAAATCGCATGGATAAAAGGTGTGATAGACCGTCTAGAAAATATAGCGAACTCGAAAACAGTATTAAATAATAAAAGTGCAGTCTGATAATTGTATATTTTTTAAGGTTTTCAAGTGATAACGTTTAGGGCATGCTAAAGTATATTTTATATTTTTTAACGTACGAATTATTGATGTGATTGTCAATAATGGAGAAAGCTAAGTGCCAATAATTAATAGTGGTATCAAATTCACGATAATAGATAATTTTTAAGTAAAATGAAATAATCATCGTGATTTTCAGTGTTTGTTAAAATAATCGATAGCAATTTTAGCGAAATTATCCTAGACATTTTGAGCTGAAATCGATAAATTTCTTTTCTGCATTCTCATTTTTTATGAAAATTCATCAATTATGCATATGCATTTTAGATAATTTATTATAGCATTAGTTATTAGTGCTTAGTTAGTATTCACATAGCTATAAATAATACTTGTTAATATTTAAACGTAACGAGAAATTATATCGTTAAAAATACGTTTCCCGATAGTATTACTTTCGAAAACAATCATGTAATTAATAATTTTTTGCATACTGAAATCTAACTTAAATTTTCTAAAAACGCTAGAACAAATTAGGCAAAAATATGTTACGAGAGATGTTGGTATAGACTAGTTTGCTTGTTTGTTGCTATAGATTCATTTAGTTGCATCAGCCTATTAGACTAATATTGAATCTCTTTGCAAAGAAATTACGTCTCTACACCGTTTCAATTAAAATTTTCCGGAAACAATTTTACTAAACTTTATTTACGAAGTCCATTAATTAAAAAAAAAAAAAGAATTATCTTAGCTAGCGTCACTTTTCTCCACATATAAGTTCACAAATATTACGCAAGTTAGAGCTTTTTAAGTGGATTATAAAACCTTGCTGCTTTATTTAATCTCATTGAATTTAGGGTTATACAAAAATGACGTGATATACGCAAAGTTTTGCGCTCGCTCACGTTTATTTACGGAATAAAAGTTAGCGAGAGAGGCGCGCCGTAAACAAAATTAATTTATTGCTAAGCGGATTAAAGGCCGCGTCCGGTTAAACTACCGCGCGCGGGCAAATTGAGCGTCGCGCTCGCGTGAAATATTTACCGGCGAAAAAGAAAAAAGGTGCAATTTCAGCGCCGGCCGAGCGTTCCCACCTCGGTATCGCTTTCGGCCAGGCGTTAAACGGCGCAGTTCGCGAAGACTCATTAGCGTAGTGACTTATGCCTCTCATTAGAGATTCCCCGTGTAGACCGCCGGCATGAGCGGCGCTAGATGGCGAAAAGAAGCGCGCGGGTGGAAGTGGGTCGATTCCGTAATAAGCGAGCTTTTTTTTTTATTACGGAGCGAGCGCGCGGCGGGGCGTTTTACAGCTGGTCTTATTCTGCATAATTTCAGCGCCGGTAGAATGCTCCACGACCTTGATCACGTGCGCAGCGTGACGACGCAGCAGCCATCGTCGATGTCGCAGAACATACTGCGATCGAGCGCGGAGAATCTTCCAAATCTCGGCCAGCATCAGCATCCACCGCATCCGCACGCCCTTAGCCTCGGGATACCAGCGCAACACTCTCACGTACGTGCATTACTCTTCGCATCAACCCCCCCCCCCCGCCCCCAACCCCCTCCGCCCTCTTTTTAAGTATTCCCTCGTTTTTATTACATTTTTCGCGAATAACTTGGCCGATGCCTTCACGCATTCTTCGCAGTACATTCTTTAATAATTCTTGCTTAATTCGAATTGATAATTACGAGTTTCTTATGCACTTTTGCATAGCTTTATTTATATTCATGGATGAACTCTTTTTAAATAATTATTAAATAATATTTAATTTGTTAATCACTTCAACACAATATGGTTATTAAAATTTAAATAAGATTCAGTATAATGTTGTGCAATTCTGTAAACCTATGCTTATACTATCTTTAGTTGAATAATTTAAATTGTTACTGTCATATAATGTATTAAGGAATTTAATCCCGTTGATTTTTGTCCTCTAGACTGACAATAAAATTTGCCATTTATTTGATGTTACTTATATTGCAAACAATGCAAAAAGAAACTTTGTTATAATAAAAATGCAAAAATAAAGTTATGTGATTTGGAAAGAAAAATCAAAATTCTGGTGGCGAAGGGTCTGTTCTATAGTATGCCAATTCCTTTTGCGACTTTTTTTTCAAAATATAATTCTATTTTTGCATTTCAATTCATAAGATTTCTTTGTAAAGCTTTGCCCATTTCTGTGTAAAATAAGAGAGGTATAAAATGAATATTGAAATATTTTTTATAAGACTGTCTAGTGGTCGTGTCATCTATAAGATTAATTTTAAACTTAAATTTTTCTTACCGAACACATCTGTACATTATTTTCTAAACTAACTGTTAAAGCGCGAAAATTAAAATTTCTTGAATTAAAAAGATTTTAATACTCAGCAAAACAATTTTACAGATAATAAATAACAATAACAAAAACATTTTTTATAACCTCAATCATACGATTGTCTCGATTTCTCAAAAGTTTATAAATGACTTAAAACTGAACTGTATACATTACATGCACACATAAGCTTCTCAGTATTTAAAAAAAAAAAAACGCAAATCTAATAAAAATGAAAATGTATACCGTAGTACGCGAGTTCGCCAATGCCGTTGACGCCGATGATGCCGGGCTGTCCGCCGCTGACGCCGAACGGGCCCCCGTACCATTACAGCGAGCCGATCCCGCCCGCGCCCTCGTCCCTCTCGACCAGCCAGTCTCAGCCCGCGTTCCAACAGAAGCTCCAGCAGTATCAGCAGCAGCAGCACGTCGACTTGGGGGCGCACGGGGCGGTCGTCCAGAAGCAGCAGCCGCAGACGCACAGCCACTTCTCGGCCAGCCAGTACCAGGAGAGCTACCCGCACACGCAGACGTACCAGCAGCCGATCGGCCCGCAGCCCCAGCATCAGCAGCCGACAGCCCAGCAACACGGCCAACAGCATCCGGCGTCCTCCTCCTATCTGGCGAACGTCAGCCAGAGCGGGGTGCCCCACTACACGCAACCCGGACTCAGCAGCCAGAACTACCAGCTCAACGGAACGCAGCCACAGGTGACTTTCTCTTTATTACATCCTCTCTTTTGTTTTTATGTAGGTCTAAGCGATGTCCCTGCTTAAAAAAACGAGCTCGGATCTGAGCTTAGAACTAAGCTCAGAAATCAGCTCAGAACTGAGCTCCGATTTTGGCCGGATTTCTGAGCTCAGTTCTGAGCTCAGATGTATTAAGTAAATATCCCGGCCTCATTTCTGAGCTCAGTTC
>JAXIUT010000021.1:6887026-6897268 GCA_035586675.1 Eurytoma californica | reverse complement strand
TGTATGATTAAGAAACGCCTCCTTCAATTCAGTATAATAATAGCATAGAGATTCATATATAAATAATTGATCTATATCTTTGTTAATAAATGTTAAATTGGAAAAAGAAAAAATATGTGTCAATTATTTTTCAGTATTCTATTAGACATATATAATGGAACTTGAAAACAAAATTTTGTTGTTCCAAATTAGTAACACTGCTAATTAAAACGTTGAGAGAATAATAAAGGCATCTGGTACGAAGAGACCATCCTAGTCATTTATCCTCGAACATTAACTATTAGAAGTTATAATCTAACTCCTGAATTAAAGTTACCACAATTTGAAATTTCTCGTCACATCCCAATTGTCATCATTTGATGATTACGTTACGGTCATAATACACTTTTTCTTGCGATATCTTTGTTCCTAAATATTAAACTGAAAAAAATAGTCGATTATTTTTGAATACTCTACTTGATAGATCTTGACTTGATAGATACGATGGGAAGGATGGCTTTAGTAAAGGAAAAAGTACATTTGGATGTTGCAGGCTCGGGAAGTCTGCTGCAAGCGATGAACGATCCTCTGTCAGCGATGCAGCAGCTCTCGGTGCAGTCGCAGGCGTCCCAGCTGAAGCAGCAGGCCCTGATCCAGCAGATCCAGCAAAGTCTGCGCACGACGTCGCCGACGCCGACCAGTGCAACGACAGGTGGTCACCACTTTCTCGGTCCACGTCAGATGCCCAAAATACCGACGAGTATCCTCACGAATCCCCTGGATCGGCTCGCAGGCGACAGCGGCATCGTGCCCGAGGGCCAGGTCGACATGCTGGACATACCGGGCAAGGGCCGCTGCTACGTCTACATAGCGCGCTTTACTTACGAGCCGTTCCAGCACTCGCCCAACGAGAATCCGGAGGCGGAGCTGCCGGTGCAGGGCGGCGACTACCTGCTGGTCTGGGGCCAACCCGACGAGGACGGCTTCCTCGACGCCGAGACCCTGGACGGCAGGCGGGGCCTCGTGCCGGCGAACTTCGTGCAGAAGCTCGTGGGCGACGACCTGCTCGAGTTCCATCAGGCGGTCATGGGATTGAGGGACGTGGACGACGCCGTCTCGACGAACATCCCACAGGTATCCACGCGATTACTTTGCGCTAATCATGATCATTTTGCGTCATTGCATTCGGTGATTTAATATTTGGAAATACGTCGAGCTGCTCATATTCTTCAGTTAGATTCAGACCAGAAGAGTGGTATGCAATAATTGCGTATCTCCTCAGCGTTATGTTAGTCGTTTACGAGAGAAGCTACCAAGCGGTTGTACAGTCACTCAGCCAAGTTTGCTTGATTCCTTCATTGAAAAGTGGCGCCATTTGCTCAGCACGAAATTCATTGGCTCATTCCGTTAGGTCCGTTAGAGCGCGAGATTCATACGACAGATCGTTACGGTAAACACGCATGGAGAAAGTTAAAATGAAAAGCGCGGGCAAACGTCTCGTAAAAAGTTTACGAAATTACTTGTCAAACACAAAGAGAACAGTGTCGTTGCTGCAGTATGGTTTATACATGATCTTTTAAAATTGGTGCAATCCTAATTTATGAAAAATTTAACTAAGGCAGACCTTAATTTCCAGGAAAAGAGATGAAGAAAAGTTATCTACGTGAATGATATCCGTTAAATTGATGTAGATCAACTTTTGCCTTCATTGCTAATCTGTTCCTGCTTGTTTTATTCCCCATTTCTAGATGATACGCACATCATCCGTAATCAGCGGTTCCAAAAAAAGCGTTTCTAGAAACGCTACGAGTGCCATGTCACAGGACAATGCGAGTGTGAGTATTTACAAGCATAATTTAAGAGCCGGTAAAACGGCCCTCAAGTCGGATTTGAAAGTTAACGCACTTATTGTATACCGCCCTGTGTGTCATTGTGGTGATGTCTCTATAAAAACAACAAGTCCATTAACTCTGACTAACGTGTCTCTCTGTACAAGTTCTTCTCTTCAAACGCAACTTATAGTGAAAGCCAACACACACTTTTTTACGAGTCTGAAACTAAGAGAAATATCCAGCATGCTTGGGGTATTTATGCATGAGAATAGAGTAACGCTGTCGATGCTCGGGCGTGCGAAGGAAGAGGACTGATGAATTTTGGATGTCAGTGTTACTTGCAGGACATCGACCTGGAGCTGGCCGCGTTGGAGGAGGGGAACAGGAACCGCCAGGCTGAACTAACCGCGTACGCGGAACTTGACAATATCGCGGACGAAGACGAACAGGAACCGCCAGGTATAACTTTTCTCGTCATCATTTTTATTGGTGATTTTCTTATCTCTAACAATGACCATTGGTTTAATCAGTACTACTCCAAAACTATCTTTATGTACATCGGTGTTTACGCTAGAATAGTTGTGGTGTCTTCGCTATTTGGGGTGATTTTGTAAATCTTACGATGCTTTAGTACGTCATTATCCCAAATAACGAGTGTGGCTTTTAATAGGAGACCGCTTTCTGGCTAGAAACGTTTAGGTAGGCGATCAAGTGTTTATATACAGAATATCTTTAAACGTTTTTTTCTTACGATCTCATTATTTTTTTATTCAAGTTTTTACAAATTTTAAATACAAAATTGTATCTCGATGATGATTTTTTTCACTTTTAACTATAGTAAAATAATGATGAATTTTATTATAGATATCCTGTATAAAGATTTTGCGAATATGTTTAAATGGTGTTTTCATGTGTAGCAAACTCACGTACACTAATGAAATTCTACATGTGCACGTTTGAATATCACAATTTTTTAATCCGCATAACCAATATTGGCACCTGCAAAAAAGAATCTTGCACGAATCTTATCAAAATTTCTTCTCTAGCCACTGCACACAATTTGCATCCGAATTATCCACAAAGTTGCTTGATTAACCTTCCGCAGCGGATGTAAAGCTGAAAAAGTGTGATCATTCAAACACGCCCCTTTTACCCTTTCATTTACCCGCATGCAAGGTAAAAGAAAAAAAGAAACTTCCTTTCCGCATCCGAACCACAGTAGCTCGTACGACCGACATTCCGTTCGTAAAGAAACCGAAGCGCATTATCATACGGGAGCGGAATTGTTAGCTAAAAATCGAGGGAAGGCAGCGCCGCAGAGGAGGAAAGATTTCGTAAGTATAGGTGTACCACCCCTGGCACGTCCTCGGTCGTTGTGCATATACATAACGCTGTCGGTCGGTCGTGTGTGCGTGTATATTTTTCTCTGGAACTCTGTTTACTTGGGCTGGCTTATAGAGATCTAGGCAACTAGAGCAATCACTAGCTACAGCTAGGCTTGTCCTGTTCTTTTTCCTTCTGAAGAAGTCTACCTGTTTTCGGACCTAGTTCCGGCGCCCCAGCATCTGACGCTCGAGCGCCAGCTGAACAAGAGCGTGCTCATCGGATGGACAGCGCCGGACAATCCCCACCAGATCGAGTCTTACCACGTTTACGTCGACGGCGTTCTCAAGGTCACCGTCAAGGCGACCGAGAGAACACGCGCACTCGTCGAGGGAGTCGATTCCACGAGGGTTAGTCCCAGATCACAATTTTCAAACGTTCGCCTCTACCTTCTTTCGATATAGTTGCTTGAGCATGAGTTCTTTCTTTTTTTTTATTTTGGCTGGAAGATAAGGTCTGATAGATGAACTTGAAATTATCCGAATTAAATTTCGAGGTGTACATCGAATTGTGAACAATTTGAGCATCAAGATGATTTGCCCATTTTTCATCATTTCGTAATGCTATAAATCATTGCTTATGGTCATGAGAATGAACGTACTTATATACTATTACTGATATGGGGAGCCTACAAATTGTATACTACTATTTGGCTTTATAGACATTCTACCACTCTATTACAAGCGAACTATTTCAAAAAAACAAAGTCGAATCGATGAAATCCTATGCTTTATAGATTGAAGTAGAAACAGACGAGTACCGCAAGACGCCCATTGTTTTATTTTGTTAAGTTTCTCTTCCAAGTGAAACGTTTAATTTCCGCTTTCTAAATAACGACAAAAGGTTTTGCACGACCCTCCTAAGCGCTTCATTTTATTTCGACCTCGCGAGCATTATACTTACCGAAAAGATAGTGCATTACGCAACTAGGGCGCAAAGTTGTGTTGAATCTTGCGCCCGCGTCGCGTACACTATTTACTTTTAACGGAAAAAGGTGCAAAAACTGACTATTCCTAAACTTTGCGCTCAAGAGCGAGTAATGCACAAAAAAATAATTAAATAATTTTAACAAAATATTTCGTTATTGAGTTCCAACTAAATAATGTTTTGAAATTACTAAAGAATTTAGTAGTTTCAAAAAAATATTTAGTTGATTCAAAGAAATCATTTACTCTCTAAAGTTAATTCAGTGCGTAACTAATTCGAATAAGTGAATATTCACTTAGAAAATAGTAAAATTAAACTTCACTTATTCTGCAGTGTATGTACACTTATTCGAATTAGTTGCGCACTTATCACTAAATTAAATTGGAACTTCTTAAAGAAATATTTAGTTGAAATTATTAATTTTTTCTCAGCGTAGACATTCTGTTAAAATAAAGTTCATCTTTGCGCCTTGCTAAACTAAAATCGATCAATCAACTGCATTATTTATCATGAACAAAAAAAAATAT
This sequence comes from Eurytoma californica, assembly GCA_035586675.1. Lineage (NCBI taxonomy): Eukaryota > Metazoa > Arthropoda > Insecta > Hymenoptera > Eurytomidae > Eurytoma > Eurytoma californica. The sequence goes on along the minus strand of JAXIUT010000021.1, from coordinate 6,892,620 downwards.
ACGAAAGAGAAGGAGAAAAGACAGAGGAGTTTATTAACGAGTGGTTAAATGCAACGCAGCCGCATCGAATCAGCGTGCGCTCGGTGACGCACTCGCGGCGCACGTCCCGCGACGCGGCGTGCACGATGGTGATCGGCAAGGACGTGGCGATCGGCCCGACGGCGGTGAAGGCCTCGAACGTGACGGCGACCAGCGCCGTGATATCCTGGCTGCCGAGCAACAGCAACCACCAGCACGTCGTCTGCGTGAACAACGTGGAGGTGCGCACGGTGAAGCCGGGCGTCTACCGGCACACGATCACCGGCCTAGCCCCCTCCACCATCTACCGGGTCACCGTCAAGGCCAAGAATCTGAGGGCGACGCACTTCGAGGACCAGAACGCCCAGTCGGCCAACAGCCAGGCCTGCCACGTCCACTTCAAGACGCTGCCCAAGGGACTGCCCGATCCTCCGGTCGATATCCAGGTTTGCGCCTAGTTTCCTACGCTTAACTGCCTTTTTGCGCGGGACACTCTTTTGACACGCGGATTTTCCTACTGCCGTCCGTCGTTGCCCGGCACGACGGACCCTCTGTCACTCTCGGCCGCCGCCTTGTTTTTCAAATTAAGTCGTTTATTTCGAATTTAAATAGTCTGGAATTTTTTCATTCTTTCGTTAAACTCGAATTTTTCGATTACTTTGTTTAGTGCGAAATTGTTTATTTAAATTAAGAGAAAATGGAAGATTCCTTTTTTGAAAAAAAGATTTTTCTTACTTTAGAGAGAGGGATGGTTTAATTAACTGAGAAACGAGAAAAGCATCAGAGTTTAAACGTAATTCTTGAGTCGCGATAAAAAGAAGTAGCGACGAAGTTGCGCGCCGAGGACGAGAGTCACAAAGGGTGGAGGAAAATTAGAAAGAAAAAAAAAAGAACAGAAACGATGTTACACGCGTAAAGCAGCGTGCTCCGCTATATACTTTTTTACATGTCAGGCTCCGTGACACGATGCGCACTATTTTTTGCTTACGTTTATTTTTCTTACTGTACTCTTTAGTACTTTCTTCGGTACGTTAAGAGAAGACAGTAGAAAGAATCCTTGATTTTATTTCTCCTGAATTTTCTAAATTCGTGTTCAACGGTGAATTATTGTGACGATAAAGAGGATTGAAATTTTAAAAATGTTTTCATAACGTTTTCTTTTTGACTCAAATCAATTTCACTGATTATTCGGGCTTTATTAATTGATAAATAAAAAATCAATTCATTTCCAACAGTTTTCGATTTAATGGTTTATTCGCAGTAACATAAAATAACTATTGTGCATATGACGTAAATAAAATGTTCTAAATATTTTACAAAATTAGTGTATTATAAATGAGTGTAAATAATTAGTTGTTGTTGCAATAGACTTCTCTACTTTCTGATTTAATCAAAGTAAAGTTTATTTTTAAAAATAATTAGAGTTCCTTTATTTTTGATTTAAAAATAAAAAAATGTTATAAATATGTAAACTTATAAAAAAACTTTATTGGCTTTGTAATACGCAAAGATTTCAGATATGAAGTGCGTATATAAAATAATGGTTCAAAAAGGATTATAAGAAAAAAAAATCATTGAGAACCATCAAAAACTACATTTGATTTTAGTAGCTCCGAATTAATTTTCTTCTCAAAGGATTGGGTAAAGACATATTGCATGCAAATTTCTCAATTTTTTACCTTTTTTACCTTTTACATAATACAGTTTCACAAATAGAGATCTGATGTATAAAACGACATTTCATGCCTTTAAATAGTAATTAAACTTAAATTCTTATTTTATTAATGTTGAACGATAAAAAGGCAGATCTCTATTACATTTATAATGCAAACTTCAGCTTGAAACTAAAGAGAAATTTGAAGTATCTAAAATTAAGTATTGGATAGTGCAATTACCTACCGGTGAATTGGGTTACATCCTGCTCTACTTTATGTAATAGATGAAAAAAAATTTGAATCGTATGTAGGTATCTATATAATTTTAGATAATTCCGGTTTAGCCCTTATTATAGATTTTCTAGATTATTCGCTTCTGTTTGGCTTCATATAAGTGCAGCAAGTACAATTAAATTTTGCACCTTTTTAACTTTTGCCCGACACATTTTTTCACTCGAGCACTTTTTCTTACTGAGTGTGAAATTGCTGAAAAAATGAATGGAAAAAGTTTATAAAACGTGCCAGTTAAATAAAGTAAATCATTAAATAATACTAATGAATTCTCATTTTTTAATATCGATTGAAAATAAATTTCAAAAGAAAGAAAAAGTAAAAAATTTTTGCTTTTAGTAAAATATTAATTATAGATTTAAAAGTATCTTTAACTTTGTTTCATAATTTAACACTTATAGAGTATTTAAAAAAAGTGAAATTATCTATAATTATATTAAGGGAATGTCGGACGCATTGCAGCATATTTTTTAATAAAAAAAATTCAAACAAAAAGAAAACAACATCTTCGACATCCCCTTAAAACAAGGAAAGGAGAGAAAAAAAGGCACTGTTCGTAGTAAATGAATAAAGGATTAAGTAAAAGTAAGAGAGCGAAAGGGCGAGAGAGAGGGAGCGAAAGATACGATGAGAGGTAGCGTAAGTCCCAAATGTCGCATGAAGCCGGGGCCCAGCGTAAGGCGCGCGGGGCTCACTCATTTGAGCGGGTGTCTGTGACTCAGGTGGAGGCTGGACCGCAGGACGGCACTTTGCTAGTGACCTGGCAGCCTGTTGCCCTAAACGGTTCGGCAGTCACCGGTTACGCGGTATACGCCGACGGCAAGAAAGTCACGGACGTCGACAGTCCCACGGGCGACCACGCGCTCGTCGACATACACAAGCTGATGGGCCTCAACCCGAAGCACATCACCGTGAGGACCAAGAGCAGGGAGAGCCAGTCCGGCGACAGCTGCGCCACCGCGATACCCTGCAGCGTCCTCAGAGGTGGGTCACTTCGAGCTAATTGTTCATTGTTATTTCTGACTGCAGTCGATACCGTCGCCCCCCGACGCGATAAAAGCTCGTGGAACTTTTTTATAATGAAGAAAAGTATGTTTTTTTTTTTAAGGAGAGTAGCGCAATTCAAAACTACGTAGAGGAAAAGCTCTTTTAGCGAAATTCCCCAGGAAGAAAAGAGGGAAGAAAAGGACTTTCCCGAATCTCAAAATATGCGATTTTTTACGAAAAATCTTGAAATGTCGCCTTTTTTGTAGGGAACCTGCGATATTCAGGGTTTTTCTTCAGAAATACATGAAATGAAATGTGCTTTTTTTCATGAAACGTGGTATCAGCAGAGCATCTGAAAAGCACTAGTTTTTGCCCTAAATTCATTTAGCCGTAAATTGTGAAACTTGCTTTTTTCGTTATAGGGGCAACGATACTATTATCTGTGATTAGTTGTTTTGCGCTATGGTGTTTCGCAAATGACCTTGTTGTGACAAAAAATTGTAGATTTTTTAACTTACTATTTTTTTTGATTTTTTTAAATTAAAAGATACTTTAAGAAAATTGGAAAACTAATATTTCGAGATATTTACCACTAATTCTTTAATAGAAAATAGTGAAATATCGTTTGATTTAAATGAAAAGTGTTAATTACTTTTAACTTTATACGGTCAATTTATGTGTTACTCTATTTCACATTCAGAAAGTACGGGTACTTTAAAGTTCAACAAATATAAATCACAATTTTATTAGTAAAACGACATTTAATAGTGGACTGTACTACACCGCAAGTAGAGATACCCCGAACATAGTCAGACCACAGTTGTACACCGTAGTTACGATTGATAGACGCTTAAGCCCATCGATTACATAAATCATAAACGAAAGGCACGAGCTAAAAAGAGGCAAAGATGCACTGTACATCCCCAGTCACCTCCACTCATTTATCCAGCTGCAATACTACGAAAAACATATACAACGTCGACAGATTTCTCAACCAAAAGAAAAACGTCAAAACAGTTACATGATCTTCGCAATCGAATCGCGCGAACGTTTACGAGGCGGGGGATTTGAAAGGCCGTGGCAAAAAGAGCGTCGGTCACTCGGCCCGGGGGGGACAAAAAGGCGGGATCTCGTATCAGCGGCCACTCGAGAGCCTCGCCGCAGCGCGAGTGACTCTCGGCGGACGCGGTCGCGAGACAACCCCTTCTCATTTCCGACCTCCGCAACCCGTAAGCGCGCAAGCTTTATCAACGCCTCACCCCCCGGACGAGATGGCTTGCCCACTTCAACGGCGAGATCGAGGTGTTTTCGCGAGGGAAGCATTTTTCTTTTGTTTTTCTTTTTATTCCGATCGTAGTGGGAGAACATTTTTTACCTTAATTATATTTTTCTTCGATTTTACTTTGCTTTATTTTATCCGATTGATAAGCTTTGTATGGTTTTTAGAAGCTTTTTTTATTAAAAATCTTAGCGATGAAGAAGTTGTTTAAAAAAATTTTCAAAAAAGCGTTGGTTTTATTAGTAAGATTTTATCCGATTGATAAGCTTTGAATGGTTTTAGAAGCTTTTTTTATTAAAAATTTTAGCGATAAAGAAGTTGTTTAAACAAATTTTCAAAAAAGCGTTGATTTTCTTAGTAAGATCGAATTCGACGAAGAGAAATGTATGTATAAATTTAGTGGACTTTGAAGACAGCTTGTATTATCCGTGTGTGAAACCGCGCGTTGAAATGAAACGGTATATAGCGTCGAGTTTGTAAGCTCCAAGATGGAGCTGGAAATTTCGCAAAACACTCGTACTCCCCTGAGGGAAAAGTTATCCCCGTAAAACCATCAGGGATGAAATAGGTCATTCCACGCTTATTTCAGAATGTCAGAAACCTTTAAAGATAAAGGCGTTTTCTTTTCTACGTCGTATTTCACGACAAAAGATTTTTATTATAAAAATTAACAAAATTATTTATTTTTTTTAATTTTCGTAATGTTTTGAACTATCAAAATATTATATTTTTTTTCAAATTATTAGAAATTTTCTATTTAGTAAAGTAAATTTTGAATACCTTTCTGGTTGGATAAATAATAACGATGAACAGTGAAGTGTTTGAAACATGCAAACTTCACAGACACGAAAATAAACTGATCGCACCGTCATCAGCTACAGGAAACTCGACCATTTCCGACTGACTTAGCACGAATCGCGAACCTAACGACAACAGCAACAAAAAAGTTAAAGAAAAAAATCATGTGTGACATTTCGATAAGCACTTATCTAGACTACGAGACCTACACAAGATACGTATAACCCACACCATTTAATGCAAGTACTTCATAACGAAAGCCTATTAATTACCGCTTGCATATAAATTAAAAAAAATTATAGCCTTAGCGCTTCTAGTCAACTAGACCCAGCTAATATCAGCGAGAGTAGCACAGCTTCTAGTACTCTCTAAATTCAATTCAGTGAATAGTGCGTAACTAATTCGGATAAGTGTATGCATACTGTAAAATAAGTGAATAATCGTAAAATAAGTGCAAATAAGTAATAATCTGTAAAATAAGCGTAAATACCCTGCTGAAAAAAGTGTATTGAAAACGATTAAAATTTAATCGATTTGAATAGTGAATCTGAACACCAATTTTTACA
>JAXIUT010000021.1:6872240-6886980 GCA_035586675.1 Eurytoma californica | reverse complement strand
TTGGACCTGGAGTTGTCACCAAAGCAAAAATTTTAAAATTGGTATAAGTTAGGATAAAAGAGGTTTAGAGACTTCTACATAGGCTAAATTTTTTTTTGAGTCGGTTATTCTATAACAAAAGTTTAAGGTATAAACCTCCCTTAAGATCATATTTGAAGACGTAGCTTATAGTTGCTAATTTTTAAATAATTGAATTAGATTTGAATTACATATGAAGTCATACGTACAGAGTAATATCTTTTTTTGTTATTAAAAAAATTAACTTATCTTTATATAAATATAAATATTAGTTTAGCAATAAAAGTAAAAAATGATAAAAAAATTTCAGCAAGTGGAGTTGAGTTTCCAAACCGGTAACGAGATCTACGTGTACGGCGAGATGGACGACGACGGCTTCTACATGGGCGAGCTGGACGGCGTGCGGGGCCTGGTGCCGAGCAACTTCCTGACCGAGGCGCCGGGCCAGGGCCAGGGCCAGGGTCAGCCACCGCCGGGCGTGCGGAGGCCGGGACCGGGCCCGGGTCAGGGCCCCGGCGCCCGGGGTCCGCCCCCGCCGCCCCGGGAGCCGCCCGGCCACCGCCGCAACAAAGGTAATCCCCCGCACCCCAGCCTCCTCCGCCCCCACCTCCCATTGTTTATTTCTCTTATCTGGCGTATACGACTCTCGCGGGGTCCGTTGTTCGGTGTCTGGCCGCAGCGTTGCCGTGCACATTCCATTCACGACGGAGACCATGTGAAAACATTCTTTTTTTTCTTTCTTTTCTTCCGCGTTTTCTTTGAGGGAAAGTCTTCCATTGATATTGGTTTCTTTCGGACGAGACGAGAAGTTACGTTTGTTTTTCCAGGGGATTAGTTTTTGTGAGAAAGTTCATTTTTGGTGATAATTAGATTGATTGGAACATATTACAGATAAGCTTATTAAGTAATGTAATTGTTTTGAAAATAAATGCTGTGAGAAGATTTTTGAGAGAAGAAACTCTTTTCGAAAAGCTTTTTAACGGATTCAATTATTTTTTTCTAGAGATCTGGCCAACGTTCTGTTTAACAAAACAATACACTGAATTTTTAACAAAGATGCTTTTAATATTGCTTGTCGTGTAATATAATTTTAAAGGACTCAATATATTTCAATGTGTAAATTAGTTTTTTTAAAAAATAAAATAATTTTATTTAAAAGTTTTTGATACATATCCTATAATTATTTGGAAATTAATGGACGTACTAGTTTAGTAATAGTAACTGATAGTTACAGAAGCACGTATTTGTAAATTAATTTTAGTATTACAATGGATAGATATTTATTTATTTCAATTTGTTTATCATAGTCAGTAGGCATAGTAGTTAAAATAAATTCCCTATATATTAACATTTTCTCTACTTTTATTATCACTTTTTTTCTGTAAAAAACATATTTTAAAATAGTAGCTTTAAGTAACTAAAATAAAAAAAAATCACTTCTCAAACCAAAAATGAATATTTACCGTCGTTGTGAATGGAATGACGTAAACGGCAAGCAACACGAGACACGAGACTCGATGTGCCAGACGACAGGCAGCGACGGGTCGCAGAAGAAATTTTTAAAAAAATAAATGATTTTTCAAACGAATAAATAAGAAAGAAAATTGCTTAAATAAAAATGACGAAGAACGATAAGTGTCCTTATCGTGAGAGCATTTCCTCCGTCACGAAATATAACACAACACAATGCAATCATCAAACCCAAAAAAGAAGCAACAGCGTATAAAACATGTCATTCTACCGCACAAAATTGCAATATCACTGATAATAAAAATAAACGTACGAACACGTTGTTATTGTACAGAGCAATGAGAATAAATAAGGTAATGTTCGTGTTGGCCATCGACTGGTGACCGAAGAGCGGCGAGTCCCCTGTCCAAATATTTTGTCATCATAGCAAAGAAAAAAACCAATGTTTAACCCACCAATGTTTACTGTCTTATATAAATAACTAAAAAAAAGATAATTTATACACTAAATAATTCACGCGTTTTTTCCACTTGTTTTGAAACATGTGTAAAAACACTTGCTGGCATTTGTTTATTTTTTAATATTATATATATATAAGTTAGGTAAACACACGACTATATGCAACAAACACCAAGCTGCTTTCAGTGTATTCTATTAAGTACATTATATATATTTATATATTTGTTCTGTCTCTCTCTATCTATCTCTGCGAGCACTATCGGCTCCGTTACTTCTTTATATATCTGTCTTTTTCTATATAGTTTTTATATATATTATAAATAAGTACGTATATATGTATACACATGCCAGACGCGTGCGTGTATATGTATAGACCTACATACTTTTGTCTATATTTAGCGATTGGTTTTTTTGATATTTTACTTATGAAAATCATCTACTGGCGTGTATCTCACCAACACACGGCAGTACCGATGATGTGTATACTATTATACTATATATACTATATACTTACTATATACTCTATATATACCGACATGATTTGTCGTCTCTGTGTGCCTGAACTGGTCGATGGTCGTCGTGTCACATGATTGTCGTTCGTGTCGTGTTGTCATGCTGGCCATTCACGATAATTTATGTTTACTTTTTTATGTCTCTTTCTCTTTTATTGCCTCTTTTTTTTGGAAAAAATTAAACTTTTTTGTCTTCGAGTGCTTCATCCGATGATCTTTACTTAAAAAAAAAAAGAAAATGCGTCTTTTACTGAATTTATTTAATGCGCTAAGTCGAATTCCTCTCTGTTGCTGAAACTTGAAGAGCAGACTTTACTTTACTGTATTACGAGAACGCACCAATCGTATAACTCTCTTTGGCAATGTGCCCCTTCGAGTCACTTGATGACTTTGTTCAGTTGGACATTTTTTTTTTATTAGTTGTGTTTACCTTACGTACCTTCAATTTTAGTTTTGAAATCGTATTTTTTACATTAGCATGATCCAGATTATTCAATGTAAATTTTGTCGAAATTAGTCATGTGTTTTAACCAATAGATTTTTCTACATAAAAAAGAACATTTGCTATGTATGATTACCTAGAAAAAAAATTAAAGAATTCGAGACAGTATCAGATAACAAACTCTAACTTCGCACGATTTGACAGACGGTTCTGAAAGTGTAAAACGCGCGATCAAGAGAGATATATGCTTGGTGTGGCAATGAACTTTGACGAAACATAATGCATAAAAAAAATGAACGAAATGAATATAAAGGAAAAAAAAGAAACGGGCAAAAGAGAAATGCGCCACGGAATGACAACACGGTTCTGTTCTCTTCTCTGTTGCTAGATGCCTGCATTGTGCCTGTGTCTGTCCCTGTCTGTCACTTAGACTCTAGACAACTACAACAACCACTAATGAACAACCAACAACCACATCAACTACAACAATATCAACAAAACAATCCACCGCATCTAGCGTACCAACAAGCGAATCACCACAGCTACACGACCGTTACCACGTCCAATCAGCATGGGCCCGGTCATCCGCCTAATCAAGGCGGGGTCATGGGTCCCCATAATCAGCCAGGCCAAATGCCGCCCCACATGCAGCAGCAGGTGAGTGCACATTTCCTCCTGAACAAAATCTTTCTCTCTCTCTCTATCTCTATCTTCCTTTCTCTCTCCCTCTCTCTATCTCTATCTGAGAATTTCCTGTCTCTCTCTTCAAGCTGTCACTCGAAAGACTTCTCTTTGTATCTCTTACCTTTCTCTGAGCGCGCTGCCGAGACTCGATTGAATGATTTATACTTATAACTTTTTTTGTGGTATATAATTAACATTTATTCTCTTTTATTTATTTCGTACTTTTTTTTTTTTGATAATTTTTTTACACGTAATGCTGTATTGATGTATCACCTTCTGTTTGATGAGAACTGAGAAAGGAGACTTTATCGCACTTGAGAGTTATGACTGTCACTTGACCGCTGGTGGGGTGAGACTTTTCACGGGCCACGCTTTTCGTGGTCGGCGCACCGGCGGGGAGTCGAAAGGATAATAATTATGCTTGGTAGTTTGGCTTTTCTTGTATCATTTGAGGGATCTGCTGACGGAATTCCATTGACCATTACTTTCAGCTTTTTTTTTTTAAGAGAGTGCACTTCATACAGTTTTTGATTGGTGTTGCTAAGAAATGCACGTTTGTCCACTTTTTATCACGATGAGTTGATTTAACATGTTTAAATTGTTAAATAGTTGAGGAGCTAAATAAGGTGTATAAAATTAAAAAAAATAAATAAATTAAACATTATTCATCCTTTGTAATTTTTTTGTTGAAAATTTGTAGAAATGCATTGAACACGTAAAATGCAAACGTGTATTTTTTAGCGAGTCATTGAAAGTCGCTGCGATTGTAGGCAGTTCTTTCGTTTTCTGAAGAAGTAGTCGAGTTTTATTCTAAAATTGAACAAAATTATAAAAAATTATAAATTCGCTAGTAAAATTGCGATTAATTACGAAAGAACTTCCTGGCATTTTACTCGGGCTATGAAATTGCATGCGACGTGAACCTCGATCATTTTAGCATTGAGAGTAATCATCTTCAATAATTTTTCATTCATCCAAAATTTGTGAAAGATTTCATCTTGAGCGAAATTCGTGTGGCTTCTCAATGCATATATACTAGAATAAAAAGAAAACTGTCCATGCGCTTGCTTCGATGTAATACGAAATACTCGTCAACTATCAAAAAGATGTATGCAATGCTTTCTAAATTAACAACGATAATTACGCAATTAAAATGATAATTAAATAATTATTCTCTGGTACTTAACAGTGCAATTAATTTTTTAATTTTTTTATCTGCGATAAAAAGTTACGATGGTAAAATTACATGTGAAATGCTAAAATAATGTTATCTACCAGAACATAAATATTATTTTCCTAAATAAAAAACGATTTAAAAAAATTAACTAAAAGAATTCTTAAGTAGAATTTAACTCCATTCTGTGATATGAATATTGCTGTGAATTTTGCTGATAAAATGCAACCCACTCCTATCCCTGTTGCAAAGTCCACGGAAAATAATTGCGAATGCATCTGGAAATTTTTAGATATTCTCATACGGATATTCTAAATACTTTTCTAATCTTGCTTATCGAGAGAATATCAGATTTCATTGTTACAAATGATAAAACGATCTAGCGAAAATTGATATACAATCAGTCATCTGCTATTGTCATGATAAGAAGAAATAACATCCTTGCTATTTTCCAACTGGAAGAAAACGACATATGGCTTTTTGCAGTGCACACAAAAATGATATTGCTGTCAACCAAAAATATATATAAATACTTCAAAATGCACAGCTAATGGTTTATCAATTACCGAAAGTAAAAATAACAATAGTAATGTACATCCAACTTTCATCATACATGTCAATTTTTAAGATCACCAATTCTGAATTTTTACAGATCAGTGTAGCTATAGTTTTCCATAAGATCAGGACTTACGAAACAGTGCGAGTAAACCACGAAGCAACAAGCAAAAGTTATCAATTACCATAAAGTAGAATAGACCTTATCATAAGAAAGAAAAATGACAAAATAATACATCCACATTCCCACAAAACCCTTCCAGAAAACGAAAACATTCGGGCAGCCAAAAAAAGTAGCGAGACTCCCGTAGGCTAGTCGAAAACACAGCGACACCCATAAAAAGCGCCGATGCGATAAACCCGTCGAAATCTTCAAGCGAAAATCGCCAAACCTTTAACATAACTCGCTAATAAAAAACAGCAGCAGTCCAATCGAAGCGAACATCGACAGCGTGTCCGCTCGCAGGAGCCAGGTGTAACCCGAGGCTTGCTTGTTTTCAGGGGAGGGGGAGAGGCGCGGTCAATCGGGCCCTTGGTAGTAACATGCCGGGCGGTCCTCAGGGCATGCCGGGCCAAATGCAGCCTGGGCAGATGGGCCCGCAGCAGCCTGGCCAGCCGTACCAGCAGCACCAGCAGCAGCACCAGCAGCAGCAGCCAGGCCAGCAGCAGCACCACCAGCAGCAGCAGCAGCACCCGGGCCAGCAGCAGGTCGGCGGGCCCATGGGCGGCCCCGGTGGCTACCAGCAGCAGGGCCCCGCCGGCTACCAGTCCCAGGGCCAGCCCGGGCCCTTTGGACCCCAGGGCCCCCAGGGCCAGTTCGGCCCCCAGCAGCAGGGCCCCGGGCAGCAAGGCCCCGGCCAGCAGGGCCCCCAGCAGTACGGGCCCCAGGGCCCCGGCGGCCTAATGTCCGGCCCCCAGTCCAGTAAGCCGATGCGCGGCATCCCCGCCGTCATACCCACCGCCCAGTCCGTGAATCCCCAGCAGCAGCACCAGCAGCAGCAGCAGCAGCAGCAGCAGCCGGGCGCCGGGCCCAACCTCATGCAGAAGTTCACGGAGATGGCGGGCGCGAGCGCCGGCGGCGACATCCTCTCCAAGGGCAAGGAGCTCATCTTCATGAAGTTCGGGCTGGGCAAGTGAGCCCGGGCGGCGCCTCGCCCCAGGGAGACGCATCACCGGCCGCCGCCGAGGCCACCGCCACTGCTGCTGATACTACTCGCGTCGCGCGGGGGGAGGAGGCGCGCGGTACTGCCTCGGCCGCCGAGCGACGACGCTTTGCCGATCAGTATTAATCGAAACGTTGTACACATTGCACAGTGCTCATCGAAGACATATCGCGCTAGCGAGCGCCGACTGCGCCCCGGGAGCTAATGCACGACGAGGTCGACGCCGAGGACCGGCGCCCCCCCGACGCGAAGTCGCCCGAATCAAGCCGAACCGCCGATACATGCTGCTGCTAAACTGCCCACGCGATGCTGGCTCGTATATATATATGTGTGCGTGCGCGTAAGGCGAGCGCGTAATTTATCCGCCTGGTCCGGCGATCGAAGCTCGGACCCCCCGGGAGGCGCGATTCCTCCTCTTTTTTTTTCTTTTTTTTTTTTTTGTCCCGTCCTCGCGCTCTTCTTGCGGTACTTTTCCCGCCCTCCCCCTCGCGAGGAGGGAGAAACGGCCGGCGCTCATTATTTTATACATTATTCACGGGGAGCGAATGGTGTATCGATCGCGCGCGAAGGTTTTTTTCCCTTCGAGGAGGAGGGAGGAAACGAAAAAGAGAAATAAATTCGGTAGGAAGCGACGCGGAGGCTCGGGGGGCGCGCGGGACGGGCGATTGACTTAGTTATCGATTAGCCGGGTAGGTGGATTTTTTCGTAGGGGAAAATTTAAAAAAAGTAAAATGAAACAAAACGGATGTAACTGACGGACGGGAGGCGGGCGTGCCTTGAGATGCCTCAAACCCTGACACAAACAATAATCATATCTTATAAAGTTTAATGCAGTTATGGTTACTTCGAGTATAAATCGAACGATAGGTGGACGGGAGGGATGATAAGACGAGCTCCTCGACGAGTAGTTCGAGGTGGCGCCGAGACAAATGAAATGTAACGGTAAATAAGTTGTAAGGTGAACGATCACCGAGCGTGCGACCCTCGCCGAGTGAGGATGACTGACGGCGATGCGTAATGAAAAATGAAAAGTACGTTTATAGGCGAGGGAGGTGACGAACCTAAGCGGGACGCGGAGAATCAAATAATATGTTTATTATTTGTTAAAAAAAATGATATCGTTGCGAGGGAGGGGGCGGGTGGCAGGGGAGTTTGTTGTTGAACGCGCGAATGAGAGAACGACGAGGCTGGCGACGTCGCTCTTCGCTTATTAATTATATAAATTCTGTATATTGTATTTATTCGTGGAAAAAAAAAACATGAAGTGAACTATTTCGTTTCGATGCGTCAACGAATGCCTTTTCAATCTTCCGCTAGCGCAAATTTTTCTATCTACTTTCGATCTCATGAATTATTATCAAAGATGAATAATGAAAATAAAAGACGAAAAAAAAGTAAAGCTCGTTTCGCGATGTTGATAAGTGACAGATGCTGTAGCTCTATATGAAATAAACCGTTAGTCTGTGACTGACTCAAAAAAATTCGTTCTGAAAGTGGAATGAAGCAAGAGTTCTATAGTTTCGTTGAACAAAAAATAAAACAAAGTGGATAATATTGTATATTGAATTGTTAAGCTAAGTGATCCTTAAAAAAATCGAAAAAAAAAAGAAGTAATGTTTTACTGTATAAATTACGTTGATTCAAAACGAATTTTTTCAAGTTAGATTTCTCCCCCGACGTCGAGAGTCGACCAACCCCGCGGAGGGTGGCTATTTAGCGACCACGATGAAGCGCAAGAAAACGGGACATTGTTTTGCCGGTACTGCATGCGATTACGTTGCCGCGCGCGCGTTGGGCAAAGAAAGAAAGAGATAAGAAAGAGAGGGACGATCTGTGCACCGTTTAAACGAGGCGATACCTTTTCTTTTGTCGATGAGGAAGGCGAGGAAGAATAAAAAAAAAAAAAAATATATATTATATCCGAACAATAATCGATCGCGAGTTGAGAAACTTTTAAAAAAAAATATATAAACTTAAGATCGTCAATGTTGACTGCATTGGTTGTAAAGCGACTATCATCGTTATATCTGTATCGGATTACTTAAGTTTCGATTGGTTATACAATGCGAATTTACTACCCGCTGTGTCATCCGCGTTATTTAAGATTCTATGCAACGTTAAGAGAAAAAAATAATAATAAAATAAAAAATAAAAGCAGAAGTAATGGTGTTATTGAAAAATAAAAAATACTAGATGACCGGAGTTATCGATCGATCAATCCCGTTAAATGTAAGTTTAGCCGATTAAATTATAAAGAGGTAAAAGAAACAAGGGAATAAATAAACGCAAGTTTGGCGAGCGATGAAAAAATGTGTGTGCATCGTTTACACGCATGAACGTGTAATTAATGAAGAATTATATGATAATGACTTATAAATAATATACATATAACTATACATATATATACATACAAACATATACATATTATACATATTATACATACATATATATTTAACTATTGCAAAATCGTTGTTACATCGCTACTTGTATCGTATTTTGTACAAAGTATCCTCTATACCTTTAGTTCTCTTGCCGGTGTTTATCCGCAAATTGAATAAAAGAAAATAAATAAGTAAACGAAGCAAACGCGATTATAGTGAAATTATTGAAAGGAGTTTAAAACGGTATCATTGTTCGAGGGAAACTTCTTTCGCCGGCGTATCGCAAAGGAAATTAAAAAAAAAAGAATAACCGCAAAAAATAAAATAATGGGCTTCGATGATCATTTCGCTGAAAGTTTCTTAAAAGATAAATAAAAAATGATACACGAGTGAACCAATCTTGCTGAGGGAGGGACGATGTAACCAAAGGGAGTTACATTCGCCGACCTGAAACAAAAAGGAAAACATATATAACGAGTGAAAAAAAAAGTAAGCCTCGTCAATTTCAAAAAGACGTTCGATCTTTGCCCGACATTATTCACGCATATACGTATACCAGAGTTTCGCGAGGGATAATATAAAAAAAGCTCTAGGTTCTTGCTCGAGTGTCGTCAATGTGACGCTCAAATGTCGGCGTCGGTTACGATCTAATAAAAAGAATCTATAGAAACGCTACGATATCGTTGTTTTCATTACTTTCTTGTTTCATCATTAATTTTCTTCTTAATTTTGCCGAGGAGAAAGATTTACAATGCGGTTTAAATGGCGAAGTGTCAGGTGACCCTAGTATTGATCGCATCAAAATAGAAGCTACTTTTAAAGCAGCAAAATCTACTTTAAAAAAAAAAAAAAAAAAAAAAAACATAAATACGTTATTAGGAAAACAAAATAAATTGGTATATCAAATTAATTCTTAATTAAGCGATTCTAGATCTGGATTCGATATTTGTTTGGTATTAAAAATTGAACGTTTCTATTTTCACTTTTCTCTTTCTTACATATAGCAATTTACAAAAGATAATGATTTTGGACTACTTTTAGCGCGAGTACGATCGATCACCTCAGCTAAAAATTCGCATTGCGATCAATAAAGCAGCGAGTGCATTTAAATAGCTTTGTAAAGCCTTTCCCCTCTACACTCGATCGCAATGTTAAAACACTGTGATTATCGAGGGACAAGTAAGAGTCGAAATTACTTAATTGATTCGCAATCTCTGAGCAAAAAACTTTGTAAATTGTAAATAGCAAAATGAAATAAGGTAAAAAAAATAACTCTTCGACGAAGTATTTATATAGCCTAGACTTGCGTGCACACGTGTAAATGAATATTTTGATGTTCCTATCAATCTAAATTCTGTATGGCCCAAGAGAGGAGGTTTACGCAAGCGTATACACATATACAAGTAAAATAGCGGTGCCCTTTCTTATCCATATCGCCAGCGGCTTTCTCGTTCCTTCGAGAACGGTGCTAAAATAATTTTCAGCTGTGATCGCTCATATAATCGACGGTATAGCCATCGTCATTCATATCGTGAGTCGGTGAACTACGGGGACGTCACTCCAAGTGTAAGGGGTGCGTCATGATTTAGGATTAATCATCCAGCTTTGAATATTTAAAACCTATATACCTACTATAGTCACTCATGAGTCATCTTTTTTTTTAATATTGTATACATTCGACGTCTTTCGACTACGTTATTTTTTTCTTCGACCTGTTCGTGAGTCTATGCAAATCTTGACGTTTGCATTTCCTTCGTCGTTATTAATAAAAAGGTAGATTTTTAACTACACTTTCGAAAATTTATTGTTCAAATTCGTTTAAAATGATACTTTTTTGTATGATTAGATCAAATTATATAACTAAGACAGATTTGTATTACGGTATAAGTGCATAATATAGAGAATAAACGTACTCCTTTATTCGACATCTTCATCCTTAAGACGAATCTATTAACTGAGCCAACATCGAACAAAAATGTTTCTCGATCAATAAATAAAATTGCATGCACTTTTTTACAACAATAATACTCGCGCCACTATGCTTTCTACATTATTCGTTCACAACAAGAAAATATAAAAAATAATTTAATTTCATGTTTTTTTTTTTGTAATTGCATGACACTAATTTCAAATCTCTTATATCGTGTCCTAAAATCTTTAACTCAATTTATCAAAATAACTGAACCAATTTACGTAGCAGTGTTTAAACAATATCATGTAAGTCGAATTTCTTGGAAAGTTTCTGTTACAATTATTTTTAACACCTAGAAAAAAGAATATTAAAAGCAGTAAAGTAAAAAAAACTATTAAAATTTTCTCGAAAAATATAAAGAAATTAATAATTAAACAAAAGATACAGAGAAATGAACTTTAAACGCCTCTACATCTTGTTATAATAAGTAATTATTGTTGCTGTTCTTGTTGATGTTGTTGTATATACTGTACCTTTGAATAACGCGCAAAACGTTTGAAAAGAGTTGAGTACAAACCGACCGGTGGAAAATAAAAGAGAAATCAGAAAAATGTATTAAAAAAATTATTCGCGAAGAGATCGAACGTCGAGAATGACAGGTAAAATACACATTTATAAATCTTATAAGGCTTGCGTGAATTTCTCACTATGAACAATAAATAGTTTTGAACCATCGGTAATTTGTAAGAATTACTTGAGAAACAAAAATCGAAAAGGGACGAATTTCGCTGTAGTAGCATTTATGAAAGTTTAATAATTATTAACTCTTTAAGGTCTGATGCTGTAGTATGTTACATTCTTTAAATTAACATTTTTTTTACTAAATTTGTATATTGAATTTTTTTGAGGAAGCTAGGAATTAATCAAAGGTATGCAACTTAAATTTTGTTGCTGTTGTAAATTATTGATACAATTAAGAGATGTTGGACCTTGAAGTGTTAATTTAAATCTCAATATTTCACTTGCATTTTGTTATGCCTTTATGAAACTGCAGATTCGAGAAACTTTCTTCGGCCATTTGAATGTCTCTGTAATCTTTTTCGGAGATTTGTGGTGTACAAGAAGTAGCTACATTAATTTTCAACACTGAATAAAATATCGTATACGGATCGTTTTACTAAAATAATACGAAAAAAAAAATGAAAATATCCTTATACCACGCTAATGTCTGACGATTTTTATCCTTCTGTTAAGGAAATATATTAACGTAACATTAAAAAAAGAACAGTTTAATGTTTAGAGTTTTATATCAAAAGATCTTTAAGCGTATAGCAAAAAAGTGTAACTATAAAGTGAAAATACATGCAACTTTTTTCATAAAGTTTAAATTATACAGAGTAGTTACATGTCTTGTTAGATCAAATTTACAAGAATGAAATAATTTAAATTTAAAGTAAAGAAAAAAAAGTGTATGCGAAGTTGCTAGTATAAATTCATAGTTGAATGATTTTATACAATAATTCGTTTTCTTTGAAAAAAAAAACTCACGGTTAGTTGCCAATCCGATTTAATTAGTGCAATAAAAGCATTCATATTTCCAATGTAAATAAAATACTTCGACTCCAAGAATTTTCTCTTTTATTTTACGATAATCATGAAAGTCTTATCTTAAATGAAATAAAAAAAAAGTAAAGAGATAGTAATTCAGATTTTCCACAATTAATTAATGTATAAAAAAAATAAATAAAACGATAATAATTAATTTGCTTTTGCAATCATAGTATTCCGACTACTTGACCAAAAAATACTAAGTAAACTAGGACATTTTTCGTTTACGATGATTGCGTGTCGATATCGATAGAGCATAGTATGCATCATGTACTTCCTTGTATCTACCAAAGTACTCGAAGGCACACCACTTGTTCATTCATCAGCCGAATCTAGGATGAGATGATAAAATAATGAGTATAAAAAATAAACGACTGGAAATAATTGTTTTCTTAGTGGAGTGATGACATCACCGGACGTCATACTGGTAACATTTTTTTAGCTTTTTATAAACGAATAAAATGTTTCTGAAAAAATTTCACTAGTCTGCATTTAGAGGAATATTGTGAATAATGAAATAAAAAAAAAACACGTGTTTTATCACTTCATTAAGAAAAAAGTAATTTACCGCGGTCTTTCTTATCTCGCGTCATCTGTCGTGGACTTAAAAGTAAACGCGCCATCGACCTTCATTATACTAGTTAAAATGAAAAAGGAGAGAAATAAATACCCGAGGTGTGCGAGAAATAAAAGAAAAATTTCGTCGAGAGGAGGGAAATACATATTATATACACCACTGACTCCGGGCGAAATCAGCTCGTTAAAATACTTATGAAAAAAAAACGTAATTGATAATAAAAACGCAGCGCGATTGAATGTCATATTGCATATGTATACCCATCTTTGAATACGTGTATGTAAACATCAACAAGATATATAATATATGAATGCCAAAATCGCCAGCCACGTTTCCTATATATAAATCCAATCGAATCGAGTATGACGAAGTGTTCGACGATTATGTACATTGAGAAAGACGATGATGAAAAAAAAAATAATGGAGGAATGATATAAAAAAATGCAAAACAAAGTATTAAACAAAAAAACCTCTGTTTCTTATTACTCACTAATCGATTCTATACGAATTCTTTCCTTCTTTCATCTCACGGCGGATTTGCAAAACCGGCGCGTTCGACGCGCGCAAAGTGAGCATCGCGTCCGGAGTGACGAGAGTCTAAAGTGCGCGTTGGTCCACGAGTGCGACGGCCAATGCGTGGCTGTCGAGGCGGGACGGGGATTGCGCTGGAGCAGCGGCGGGAGAAAATGATACCCGAGTGAACGTTGAGTAATGTAGGGTGAACATGAGAAAAATTACCAAAAAAGTGAAGTAAATCGAGAACAATATCGAAGAGAAGTCGACTACTTGAGAAAAAAAAACACAATGTTATTATGAAACGATTACTTAATAAAAAAGACGAATCTTGTTTGTTGTTACTTCTGATATTCCTGGTAAGATTTTTTTATGTCGATGTTAATTTATTTCAAGAGTTTTCAATTTTAACGTCTTGGAAAACCTTTTCTGTTAGTTTTTACTTCATGATTTAGTTTAAATCCTTTTTTGTTGTTCGTAATTCAATTAAAGTTTTATTTTTTTGTACATTACAGATATTTAGTACGGTATCAGTAGTGTCGAATCAGAATTACAATTTTTAACCATGTTTGAAGAGATAATTTAAGACAATAAGAAAACATATTGACTTATCAGAATCAAAATACTAATTTTTAGTTAAATTATAATGATTTTAGTTTTACAGAATCTTAAGTTCATTTACACATAGTAATGTTGCATACTTACATAAAGTTTGTAACATAGATTCTCATTTTTTAATTTAAAACTTAACAAAGATCGTAATAAAAAACGGGAAGATAAAGAGGATATGACTTTAACAAACACAGTGTTAATGAGAAAAACTTTTATTTAGTTACACCGTTACATGTAGGCGTGATTGCAGCGTATTTTTTTCAGTTTTCAGTAAATTCAGACTTCTTAGATACCTGCCGGCTAATGTGAATAAGAAAAAAGTAGCTCATCCGACGATTTTTACGTGTCCTCTTCCCACACTGTCTCCGTGAGAATTGCGATGTTATCCAGTCCTCTCATTGGCGCGTATTCAAGATTCCACATCAGGTTCGTAAACACAACTGCAAAGTAATAAAGAATTTTTTGAAGACGTAACAGATTTTTTATTTAACTTATCTACGTTGCACCGCATTAAGTAAGAAAAAAGTAAAAATTTGTGATTTCACAATTCGGCCAAAATTTTACGGAAAATTATGCGATAACCCACTCTCTAAAATCCAATCAGTGAAAATCCACTGAAAATTAGTGCATATGCACTATTTCGAGTAGTTCAGATCAGGT
>JAXIUT010000021.1:6845454-6872140 GCA_035586675.1 Eurytoma californica | reverse complement strand
GAAAGGTCGTTATAATAATTTCTGCATAAAAAGGTTTCCAACTAAATTTTAACAACGACTTGTAGAGAACAATTTCTAAGCTTTTTAATTATTGCGAAATGGCGGATTATAATCCACAAATGGACCTAAGCGAGTTATCCTCTAAACAGCTTCCTACCTCCGTAATTGAAATTCAATTACCTTCAGTCACTCAATTTCCCTAAAATGTTTTGAAATGAATAATTTCGCGATCAAGATTCAAGCGCTCCGCGCTGCGAACGTAATTTACGTGCACATATGAAAGCGTTTAAAAAAAAGCGCGGGAAAGGGCCCCCTTCTGCTATCAGCATTCATTATTTCAGCAGTAATCTAGTGCGCGACTCGCTCGCGCCTGGGTTAGTGGGTTGGCCGCGGGGGTTAAAGAGACGACTGCTCGCTGCAGAGGCCGCCATCGTCTCGGCGCGATATTGTATATCTGTCTCGAGCGGGGGCCGGACGAGGAGAGGAGTGCGTGCGTGCGTGGTGTAGCCTGGCGCGGGATCATCCGCAGGGGGCCGAGGAGCTTGGTGCGCCCGGGGACGCGGTGCTCGAGGACTACGCGGCCGACTCCAGTCCGAGGGGCTCGCCTGCAGCGGCGGGGCCGGCGTCGCGCTCGGCGTTACGGCACAGCGGCGGCAGCAGCAGCCAGCAGCCGACTCCGCGACCGCCCCAGAGGGAGCGAGCGAGCGCGCGGCGGGCAGTGTGCGTACGGGCTGCGTGCGGCTGCTGCCTGGGGCTGCGCTGTTTGTTATTATGGCCGCGAACGGGACCGCCAGCGCGAACCCGAGGACGACGACGGGGACGGCCGCCGCAGCAGCCGCGGCCGCCGCCGCCGCGGAGAACCAGTACTTCTACGAGGATGTCGTCTACCGGGTGGACAAGCGCGGTAACGTCGAGTTCGGCATCGTCATGGAGAACGACGACCAGGAGCTGTCGGACGAGAGCAGCGGCAACGAGGACAGCCCCAAGCGGAAGAAGGGCGAGATCAGGGTCGTGTGGCATCCCTCCGGCGTCGAGGAGCTGGTCAACTCGAAAAAGGCAAGCTTTTTGAGAGCGTGTCGTCGGTGTAACACCACCCCCCGCCCTCCTACCCCCGGCTCGCTCTACCCTGCCATTTTACCAATTTATTTCGTCGTCCTTGGAGCGGCTCATGCTTTGCGCCCTTATCGGCGCCGCTGGATCGGGGCAATTGCCGTTTTTCGCGGAGATTACGTTCAACTTCCCTTTAAGGACGTTTCGCGCTGTGACCTGACAGGTTGCCGCTGCTGGCGGAACGCAAGGTTGACGCGATTGTTTTGCTAATTCATGAATCACTGATATACCATTACTGCAGTTAGATTGGGCTATTGTATTCTCGTTGGAGTTTATTGCTGGTGTCAGTGACATTGGATCAAAATTCTACATTTCATTACTCACTCAATCTGTTATGCTAAGAGGCATTTGCACAGTCTAGAAAGATTTTGCCATTATACCTGAAGATTCATTAATCTTTGTTTGTGTTTACAATATGAGTAGGCTGCTAGTGTTGTTGTGGCTGTTGGTGTTGTGTTCTGCGTTTAAAATTGATAATCACGATTCTTATATTATTTAAAAATTTGTATTTTTCGCCAATATCATTATTTTTATCAATTTTATTTTCAACCTCCATTTTAAGATACAATTGTTCAACTAATTATCAATAGACATTTTTTTTTAATTATTTTGTAGGTAATAGATATAATTCATCAGGGATTTGTAAACATAATTATTTATGAAAATGCAGTTATTGTTACAGGTTCATTTGGCTGACAGAACTTTGATGCCTGGTGATGTTGTGAGACGTATGATTAAAGGAAAAGATACACAAAGGGGTTACTGTCGTGATATTGAACTAACTGCTTGCGTCCAAGTTATTGGTACTAAACAGGTATTAACAAATATTAGAAGTGAAGATTTAGTACCACTAGAGGTAAATGTTTATATTACTTTATTAATTTTACTTTTAATATAAATTTTAATATTAAAGATAATATTTTTCATAGGAATTTGCTGCTGATATAGCAGTATGCATGGACTCATGGGTAGGAGGAATTAGAATGGTTCACTTTAAATTATGGTTGGCTACTCCTGATGGTTCGAGATGTGTTATCAATGAAATTAATGCACGTGGATTGGAGCATTTTGAGGAAAAACGAGAATCGGTTGGTACTTTTCTGTATTTTAATAAAAAAATTCTTATTTCATTATTTCATCCTTCATATTTTTTCTAGGATAATGATTTTCCTCATTCATCGGAATTCTATCCAGGTCAAAGTCTTTGGGGTCCTGTACATACTCTGGAGGAAGCGCAATGGATACAGTGCACAAAAGAAATGAAAGCTAAAAGAAAATCAAAACCTCAGCGAATAACAAAGGTTGTTGTTGAGAAGGTAGAAACTGATTGGGTTGGTGTGCATTGGCAATGCAGAGCTTATTCTAAGGATGGAGTCTGGTCAGACCAGGCACATCCAAAATTTGTAGTTGAAGGAGAGGACTTAAACAAGCTAAAGCTACTAAATGTTTTTGAACCATCAACACTGCAAGTGGGTGATAGAAATTTTTATGTAATCAAAGGTGATGAGAATGTGATAACACGGGAACAGTGGAGAAAACAGCAAAGAGAAATTTTTCAAGTTCCTAAACAAAGTCCAAGAAAGTCGCGCAATATGTCGAAAGCTGCGGTGGAGGAGAAAATGAAGCGTGAAAAGGAGAGGGATAAGTCGCAGGAAAATGCAAAAGAGCAATACGACGTCAATACTGAAAATAAAGTTAATAGTGAGAAGGATGTTAAAGTGAGTAGTAACAACTTGCTAGCGCCACCTCTAAATCAGAACACCGAAAGTTCCGACGATTGGGATACCGAAGATACTGGTTCCCAAAGTGACTCAGCATCGGTACAGTTAATTATTAAATTTTGCATTAATGTTGCATTCAAATTATTTCATTAAAATTTAACGCTTTTAGGTGTCAAGTGGATGCTCGAGCTTATCATCAATGGGAAAGAAGAAGAAAGGCCCTGCATTGATGACAAAAGTTCTCAAGAAGCGCAAATTATGTAAAGCTAGGAAAAAAGTTCCACCTGCTCCATTGGTACCAGGAACGAAGATTGTTGTAGAAACCCTTTCTACAAATACCAAAGCTACTGTCGTTTGGCAAGACGGCTCAGTAGAATTCGGTAAATTAATTTTTTCAAAAACGAAAGTGTTGATTTATAAATGATAACTACAATAAAAACTTCGATATTTTTAGGAATTCCATCCACCCAACTGTTTCCAATTCATCATTTAGATGATAAAGAATTCTTCCCTGGTGACTTTGTTGTTGATCAGAAGGAAGAATCAAGAATGTACGGAGTAGTTCAAAGTGTAGATCATCAAGGAAGGACCGCAAAAATTAAATGGTTCAAGACCTACACATCTAGTCAAAGTCCTCAGTGAGTGAAAAATAAAATGATCTTGTTTTCTGAACCAAAAATAACCCTTTAAATTAAATCGTTTCTAAATAATACTAAATAATTCTTTTTCGTAGGCCAACGTTTTTGGAAGAACGCGAGGTAAGCGTGTACGATCTGAAAGACCACCCAGACTTCCAATACCGGCCAGGCACTCTAGTCATACGCATAGCGAACTTCGAGGGCGAAGACGCCGGTTGTACTGCCGGACAGGTCCTCGATAACTACCCCGAGGGCCGCGTCAAGGTCTGGTGGGTCGACGGACACGTGAGCATGTGCTGGCCTCAGGATCTGTACAAGGTCGGCGAGTACGACAGCGATGAGGGTGAGCTGTGGGACGACGTGTCGTCGGATGCTTCTTGGGAGACCGAGCTCGAGGACTGTTTCCTCGCGGACAACGACGGGATATCGGAACAAACGGAGAACATCAAGCCGAAGCTCGCCGCGCACATCGAGAAAGCGAGGATCGCCATGTCGAGGCTCGAGGAGATATTCACTCAAAATCCTGCGCTGCAGACTACCGAGGTCATGAGGAGGCTCCTCGAGGTCTATAAAGATTGTAGATATATGGATAGATTAATGGGGACATCCTTTTTCCACGAGAGTCATTTTCAAGGACTCTTGGAGAGAGTCAGGGAGAGAGGTCGAGCTAACGTAGCCCAGAGGATGGCCGATCAGGTACAACATTTGTTTATATGAGACTGTTCTTTTTATAATCATATATTATTATAACAATTAAAATTATGTTACAGGTTAATAGACTGTTTACACACACAGAAAGTGGATCCGAAGGTAATTCAGAACTAATAGAAACAAAAAGTCAAGATGCTCAAAAAAACACAAGTGTTAATAATTCCTTAGAAAAGTCTGCTTCCGAAGAGATTAGCGTTGTTTTTACTGAGGAGGAGTCAGTGCTAAACGATGAAGAAAATAAACAAGAAACTAAAACGGTCGAGCAGAATACCAACAAATTGTTTATCAACATAAATCGAAATCCAGAGGATTCCGGTTTATTTTCGGCCGAACATTCGAAAAAAGAATCGGGGTCTAGCGAGTCCAGTGGAGAGTTTCTCCTCAGCGAGGATGTAAATAATGTTGATCGATCCCCCGTTCCGGAACTGCAGAAGACCTCGCCCTTACCTGAAAATATAGCGTCCAACATGCACGGATCCTCGCATGTATGCGTTAAACTTTGCAAACTCATCAAAGCACAATTAGGTAACACTAATCTTTATTTATTTCTTTTTTTTAAAGCTGTAACGATTTATCGATTTTCCGAGATAAAAAATCTGCAAGTTTTATAATATTACTTCTGTACAGTTTTAGCTCACGCCGAAGTCTCCAAAAGGTTCGGCCTTTCCAAGATGTCTTTGTCAGACGCAGCAAAGACAGCATCGCCGAATAAAAAGTTGAAGAAAGAAGACGATAAAAAAGTGGAATTGTTATCGGAACCATCGGAATCGTCGATCGAGATACCAGCACCAGTTTACGACGAAGGCGAAGGTTT
Source organism: Eurytoma californica (assembly GCA_035586675.1). NCBI lineage: Eukaryota > Metazoa > Arthropoda > Insecta > Hymenoptera > Eurytomidae > Eurytoma > Eurytoma californica. Next base: position 6,867,146 of record JAXIUT010000021.1, on the reverse strand, counting down.
TTCGATCGAAGAAACGGCGCCTGACAGTCATAAATTCAAGCTCACTATGTTCCAGCCAACGGACCGTTCCAATTTCTTCCGCACCGTGTCCAAGGAATTGAAGTTACTTAGGGGCTCGCTACCTCCTGGCATTTGGGTGAAAGGTTTTGAAGATAGAATGGATTTGTACTCTGTTATGCTCCGCGGGCCTGAGAAAACCCCCTATGAAGATGGACTCTTTCTTTTCGATTTTCAACTGTCTGCTGATTATCCGGCAGCTCCGCCTTTGTGTCATTATATTTCATACTGTAGCGACAGGCTAAATCCTAATCTGTATGAAGACGGAAAAGTTTGCGTGAGCCTGTTAGGTACCTGGGCGGGACGAGGCACTGAAGTTTGGACTAGTTCCTCCACTTTACTTCAAGTCATCGTCTCCATTCAGGTATAATGAACCTCCATTTTTACTTTTTGAGATTCAGTTAGTTATTTTATATAATTTAAACAGATTTATAATTTTTCTGAGAACTAATCAAATTTATAAGGAAAAGAGTGAACTAATAATTGTGTGCTTTCTTGGTAGGGTTTGATTCTCGTTGCGGAGCCTTACTTCAATGAAGCAGGTTTTGAGAAGCAAAAAGGTTCTCAGCAGGGTCGCGAAAATTCAAGAATGTACAACGAGATGGTTGTATTGAAGCTTGTACAGTCTCAGTCGAAATTGATTCAGCATCCACCGCCGGTTTTTAAAGACATCATTATAGAACATTTTAAGAAGCACTCTGAGAAACTACTAAAGAGGCTGGAATTGTGGATGGAAATTTCAGAACAGCACAACAATCAACATCCACTATCACCAGTTACCCCTACGACTTTCAAGGAAATTGCTCCAGTCGGTAAGTTTATCCTCTTCGTTTTTACAATACTAAATTCTATTTTACCTTTAAGAAAGACATTTAAAAAAATATTCATTTTTCAGATAACCAAATTTTACCGGAATTCCCGTTGATACCAGCATCGAAGGGCTTTTGCATAACTCTGAAGAATACTTTAGCGAATTTCAAGCGAACCCTAGTACGAGAGGGTATAATCCAGTTGCCGCCGGAGGCACTGCCACGTGACGTCTCACAGGACTCGATGGGCGGCCGCGTGATAAATCGAGTGTCGATCGACGAGGGCAGCAGCTCGGCGACCCCGGCGTCGCCCTCGCAGCAGGCCCTCGGCAAGGAGAAGACGACCGCGCAGGAGTCATCGACGAATCTCAGTACCGTACACCAAAGCGAAACGAAGAGAGACAGTTTGGAGCGCAATTCTAGCTAGCCACAAGGTAAACCCAAACGCTTAGCTTATAAAAATAATCACACAGCTATTCGGTAATATATATTTATCTAATCTTACTGAAGAATAAAATTACGCAAAAAATATTAATTATTAATTAATCAAATAATTAAGAAAAAAAACAATTAAACGGGAAGCACGTTCATAGTACCTATTTATTGAATACCAAATTGCAAGATAAACAAAACTAATAATAATAATTAAAAAAAAAATTAAATATGCTATGTCGCGCTGTACGGAGCAACGACGATCTTACCGTCTGGTCTTTGTTGCACTTTATCGAAGCGCCGCGTCGTCGTTCGTCTCTCTCAGCGAATAGACACACTTGTACACTTGTCACTAGATTACTTATTACGGGGAGGCCGAAAAGCAGGTAGGGTGGTTTTTCTTTCTTCGCCATACGTATGGATAAAATCTTTCAACGATCACAATTATATAAATATCTGCCTCAAAGTTGATACTTTTTGAAACTTGATCATGCATATTCGTTTGTAAACGTGTTTGTACTTGCTTTAAGCCAAGATGTATTGGGAAATTGTATTTGGATTGCATCTTATCTAAAAATTTTTATTTTTGCTGAAGATTTCGATTTTGTGATTATTCAGTGCGTGATTTGCAAAATTTCTTTATGCAAATTCTTGTAAACATACTTTATGTTTTCATATTATGTTACAACTGTATATGTAAATATACATTGTGTATATTTTAATGCCTTTCTTTAATGAATGAATTTTTTTTATATACTTTTATGTAACAAAAAAGAAATGTAAATATTTTTCCAAATAAGTTAACTGTATATCTTGCCTTAAACACGCCATAAATGTAATAAAAAAGGAATCAAACGTTTCTCAAATTTAATAGAAAAATCTCTTAGGCTAAGAATCCTTTTAAAAGCGTTTTTCTACTACAAATGAAATTAGCGTGAACATTCCTTTCTTAAATGTGCATCACTTTTAAGATTTTAACGATATCGTAGCGTGAATTTGAAAGAATAAAAAAAAGTTAAATAGCCGCGTAACTTTTAAGAAAATTTTGAGGCAGATTTTTAAACAATGTTATGAAGCAACAAAAAAGTTTGTAATTAGGTTTTAAAATGAAAACCGTACGTTTTATGTGAAACGAAAAAAAACAAGGGAAGTTTGCATGTAAGAATCTCGGAAGAGAGAAAAATAAAAGGAGAGAAGCCTGAAAATTTTGTTGCTGGCGCATCGCAAAACACTGCAAATTAATTAGTAAGAGTGTGGTCAGTTATGTATTATTATAAATAATAAACTTAAAAAGTCAAATAAATGAAATCTAATTATACGACATCTTGTAAGTGTGCGGTTGAGTGTCTGCTAAAGCTAAATCAGTAGAAAATGTCGCGGACTGGTTAGACAAGAACTTATTGCGCGCAGAAGTAAAGAAACACCAAGCAATTTATTGCATAATGCATTTTTTCTGCTCTATATCTTAAAGAAAACAAATTTTTATTTGTTCAGTCAATAATACCGAAAAGAATATTTCATGTGCGCATAAACGACTGGCCGCGACTTCTGGCGATTTGCATACTGGATAAAAAATTTCATTGAAATCCGTTTATTGTTTTTCATTAAGTATGTCGTCAATTACCTAAGCCATTTAAAGAGTTATATAAATTAAAAATCCTATTTTTAAATGTTACCACTAGTAATGGCTTCCTCTACGATAGGGTCTGTCGATATAATTAATTTATTTATTAAACATTTGAGAGACAAACAGTCTACCATGCAGAGTTGAGCGATAAATATTTATCTGATCTTTAATGTAAAAATTGGAATTAATTTATTTATCAAAAAATCATTTTTGAAGTGATTGGATTTTTATCAATATGTGTTGCTAAACTCTAGTCTACTAAATTTAAATAAAACTTAATGAAATATTTTACCCAGAATTAATGCGGAAAACAACATACACTCTTAGCAATATTATTGAGCCAACAAAAAATTAAGCAAACACTCTATCGTAGTTTTTAAGAAGGTAGGAGTAAAATGTGGTTCTAGAACTGCCGCATTTTCTGATTATACGTGCGCAATGAGAGAAAGAGTAAGCCACAGATTAATTCACAACTCGCAAATGCCATCCATTAATAAAAATGAGAAAACAAACAATATTGCGGATCCGAAACGAGGAGGTAATTAAAAAAATTAAAGTGGATTTAGGTACATTAGTACATAGTTTTTAGATGAGAAAAATTCGTATTATAGATAAATCTATCGAAAGAGAGTCTAATGTTATTAATTATTCGTAGGATAGATTGTAAAACAGTGATTATTAAGACTTCGAAAGCTCCGTTATCCATGACAAAATTACCGTATATACATTGTCACGTGTCTTCTATCTTGGTTTTTTTGTTTTCCTTTTATATTATACCTTTTGTTTTATTATAAACCGCAGCTTTCGCTTGAAAAAGTATCCCGTCTGATTTTTGTAGCATTTATAATAAAAAACGAAATGTGAAAAAAAACATTACTCGCCGTTGTTGAATCATTGGGTACTTAAGTGAAAACTGGCATTGCTATACTCTATAGATACTTTCAAGCTGAGAGACAACACACTATTTATGTTGTAACAAAATGTTGTTTCAGTATTAATTTGTTTTTCTTTTTTTTTTATATTTTATTTGTTTATTTATTAGGAATTAATGCGCGTCCTTAAAATAAGGAATCGATGGGAAGATAAGCGAATTTTTATAAATTAATAGGAGAAACAATGGAACGGTGTTGCGGAAACGAACAATGCTACGGATTGAATTGAATGAAAGTCGTGCTCACTATATGGAAAGTAAAAAAAGGTACAGTTTAAAAAACGAACCTTTTCTTTAAAACATTCGTAAAGTAATTAAAAAAAATTGTAAAATTTCATTTAATTAAATTAAATTGTTAATCTTTTTCATTCAATTTTCGGTAATTGATTGTGAAAATTGTACATTTCTGTACAAGGAAGTATTAAAATTGTACTGTAGTGAGTATTACAAAAATTAATTTCAATTTGTCACTTCTTAAAATTTTCTGACTGAAAGTAAAAACTGTAGTGATTTTTGTGAAATTAAGTCAGTAAAAGTACGCTTACAGCAAAAAAAAAAATTTATATTCTTATTTATTTATTTAAGCAATCAATCGGAAATTAATTATTCTAGCATTGTAGGAGCTTTAAGCTGAATTTAAGTTTAACTAATAATAATGAGGATGGCAAAATAAACTTTTATCGAAAGTTACCGCAAAATCTATTACTGTATTACCAAGTCTCCACCTACGTTTCAATGAATGAGGAAAAGACCTGACAAAATTGTTCTTAAAAGAATCATTTTACTAGAACAAAAAAAAAGCATCTCTGCATTTGGTATCCGTTCCTAATTAAGTTTACGTAGAATGCCAATGGGATAAACAAAGACATCATCGAACGATCTGAAAGTCAGCGAATTTCATCCGCATGTATAATTAATGAAGGGTATGTACTAGGCGGGCGAGAAACTTGTTGTTAAAATAAAAAAAAAATATTAAAAATAAAACGAGTATGTAAACTGTTTTTCTACGGTCCTGCCGTTCGCGTGTCAAAATGGTGCTGTACGTTATTATAAAAGTAAAAAAAAGTGAAATAATAAATACAGAGAGAATACGAAATGTGCGTAGCGCAGCCGGAGGAGAAATTAAAAAACTGTACCACATAGCTGGCGATCGCTGAACAGTGTACAATAAATAAAAAAAATATATAATTGTGAGAGTGATGGGTGAGAAAGCAAGCGCGCAAAAATAAAAAAAAAATAACGAGAGAATGTATACTTAAAAGTGAAAAAAACCGAACAAACAATGAAAAAAATGAGAAAGTATAGAGATGAAATTAAAAATCATAACAAAGCAACGCGAATGAGGAAGATTTTTTTCGTTTCTTGGCCAAAGCGACGGAAACGTGATGTTTGAGATGCCTTGTATATGTGCCAGCTATTTATATTTGTATTATTACTATAATTCCTATTCGTAAGTATTCGTGTGAAATTTTATTTTCGATGTGTGTTCTTTGGTGATACCTACGACTCTAAATAATTAAAAAAAAAAAACCAAAAAAAAACTTTACTCATTAATGAAAAAAAATGTATACAAGGGAACGAGGAGCAAGGTGTGCGTCGAGAGGCAATGCTTATATAAAAATAAATGAAGTCGTTGAACAATTCAACGACGATCACGTTATTAATATTACACGACTGTATTTTTGTTTTATTTTTCCATTTATTTTTCTCAGATTATTTTTTTTTCGATCAATAAAAATTTTAATCGATGAAAAATGCATAACTGTTGTTTCTATTCTGCACAGGTACTCCTGCAATCCCCGACACCCCAGTCCACTCAACTCCTCGTCGATGAAAATTTCCTGTAAATAATGACTATCCTGATATTCTTTTTGGTTCTTTTAGTAATCAAAATTAGTAATTTAGTAAACAAAACATGCAGAATTTATTTTATTTTGCTACCAATGTCTTTCTTTAATTTTATCATTATCAATATCAAAATTACTTAGTAACTTTACAAGTGTTAAAACAAAAAATAAAAAGTGAAAATGTATTTATGTAAAAGAAAAACAAATTGATAAATGATGTAACCTATTTGTAAATTTTTATTAATTTAATTTGTTGTAAAATATTTGAGACTGTGTCATTTATACATAATTTCTGAGTCTTGTAAATTACACTCTATGTCCTAAAAATGTATAGTTTCACTTCATATATATTGGAGGTGAAAATATCTGTAGGTGTCATACAAGATAAGATGCGGAGTACAACACCTGCTATCTGAAAGGGACCTTATCAGTTAGGTGTTGATTCACGAAGAGTATGAAGGAGATAACGACTCGCCCAGTTTTTCGTTAACCTCGTTACTGTTCACATCGAATTTTCGGTGCGTTGTTACAGTCTTGTGAATATAAGACGTAAAAATGCGTTCCAGGAGCATTTTGTATTATTTTGCCATAGGATTCCGTAAGTTTTTAAATAAATCATAATAGATTCTTAAAATTTGATTTCATTCTCAGAGTTTGTTTTAAACGATGAATCACATCACTCCGTTGAATACCAAGAAGAAAATTTATAAAATATTATTGTTCTTAATTAAAATTTTGCAATAAGTTTAAAACATCGACACTTTATCCTCATTTTCTAACTCAATTCAATAATAGAAAAATTAAAATTAGCATTTATCATTTTTATTTTTGTAATTAAGATTAAAAGTGATAATAAATTTAATTTTATACAATTTGTGTTATTTTGATAGTTATCATGGGAATCTTTTTGGGAGAAACTGAAGCAAGAAGAAAAATTTTGCGAGGCCGAAAGACAATAAATAGGCGGTATTACAGTGAGTTATTATTACTACGATAAATGTTATACAAAATTATATTGAATTCCAAAAACTTTAAATGTTAAACGTTGAATTCTAGAGGGAACAGCAATTCCAGCATGGTCAATTGTTGTTATTTCCGGTCTTAGTATGTTGATAGTTGGAGCAGGATTGTTCATTCTTCTTAAGAAATTGCTCGTCGATTCAGTGGAAATGAGTGACGTTGCTTCATATCAACCAGCAATGCAAGATGACGTTTGAAGGAAGTGAATACCTTGTTTTATTTAATTATCATAATCATAAGTCACAAATTTCATAATTATTGTAAATGATTTATTTGTAAATTTTTCCATTTAATTACTGACAAAATACAGACGGATTTTTTATATTAAGTATAAATTACATGTACTGCGTTATTTTCAATTAATACATCCACCACATACTTTAGCTTTAATCACAACAAAATGATTTCTCTCTAATGTTGAGACGGCAAGTCCAGTGGTTAGCGATACTGGTAAATTGATACCATTGTCTATCGTCGCCATTTCATTTTTTAACATTACCACAAAATCGTAAAATCGCTATTATTTGTTTATTTCGACGAAATGTTTAAAAATTAATTCTTGTCGCTTAGTTACTCACAACTAAGGTTCATTTGATATTGCGAACGAGAGATATAATTTTTTACATTTACAAGAACCGGTAAGAAAAGTTTGATCTGGCATTTTTAAAATTCTCTACGGTGGTATTTATCCGGATCAAAGTATGATGTTACTACTACACGATTGTTAAACTTCCTTCCCGTCAAAGTTTGTTGTGCTTTCTGGCAGTCAATAACACTATTAAATTCAACAAATACCTGAAAAAGAAATTTCCCGATTATTATAACGTTTACCACAAAACTAATCGTAATGCATTATAAAAATGGATACAAACCTTTCCGCAACCAGGTACATCAACTCCTTCGATAGGTCTGGGAATTTCTACAGAACGAACGACTCCATATTTATTACATTCTTCCTTAATATCTTCAAGAATATCTTCGTATTCTTCTTCCTCCATTAATTCCTCCGCTGTGACCATATTCAGTAAGCAAAGTACCTGAAACAAAAACCATACGTCATTTTAGCAATCTATTGAAATACTTTTTAAGCTTATACGTATAAGACGTGAAATAGAATTATTATACTCTCAGACGCGAATAAACTAAAAATTACATTTTACAATCAATGCAACAAGTGCAAAGATTACTCTTTAGCTATGACATAAAAAATAACAAATAGAAGAAGAAGAAGCTTGTACTCACTTCTGTGGGTGGTCCGCTGGTTCCGACCATGGAGAGACCCGGTACCTGGATCTGTACCGGCGCCTGGGCGCCGATCATCGGGTTCTTGGCGCCGACGCTCGCCCGCTGCACGATCAGCTTCTTGTCACCCAGCTGCATGCCGTTAAGTCCGGCGATCGCCTGGTCGGTCATCGACACGTCAACGTACTCGCAGAACGCATAGCCCTTGGACAAGCCGGTCGCCGAGTCCTTCACCAGATTGAACGCCCGCAGCTTTCCGAAGCTCATCAACAGCTCCTTCACCTGTACAACAGCGCGCCTTGATCATTAATATGCTCAACGGCCAATTGTGGTGTTTCACACGCCAGTGCCTTTCGGTTGCACCGAGAGAAGAGTTTCTCATCTTGCGAGGATACGCAAACTGGACTGTCGGACATTTCAGTTCGCGTATCCTTCATGTAGACGTGGTTAATTCAGCAATGTTAATAAATGTTCATTTGAAAAAAAATCAACACGCTTAGTGATGTTTAGTACGAATGGTAGAATTTCATGACAAGGGAAGGAAGTGAGCTATTTCTAGAGAAAGTTGCCAATGCTTCACTTCACTCAAGCCCGAAATTGCTTTTCTTCCCGTGTTAAGTGCCGAATATTTTCAACAAAGACAAGATAGTATCTTTAGAGCCCATTTTTTTTAAAAAGCGACTTTATACACTACGTCTTTTTAAGTACAAAATGGTACGTTACGCAACTAGGGCTTGTCGAGGGTGAGTCACCTATTTTGCGCTCGTGCGCATTCGTACTATTTTATGAATCAACCAGAGGGAAAATAGAAATCTGTTTTTGTCATTTAACGGGCGCAAAATACAAACCGCTAAGGAGGCAGAAAAACTCGATCTTTTGCCCTCTGGTTAAAAAAAAGTTCCATATCATGCCTGCGATGAAAAAAATGTATTCCTAATAAAGCATTTATTAACATGTGAAACCAAATTCTTATCTCAGTGCAGCTATGTTTCACTGCTTTGGACCATAAAACAGAAAAATAAAGAGGTATGTACAAAAATTGAAGTAAACACATTTCGACCAAGATATGAACATGAGAAAAAGTCTAAAGCCTTTGAAACATAGATTTTTCGTTTTACGAATCAATCTTCCTATCTGTTCGCCGACCTAAATAATCGTCGCACTTTATCGTGCCCTCTACATGTCAAACGTAACGTGCTCTTCCGCGTCTACGTTGATACTCGCCTGTTCTCCCGCGAAAAGCACATTTCGCACACTCTCTTTTTTTTACCTCCCCTCCCCCATCTCAAATACATCCTGGAAGGGCACGGATACTTACAAGACCCATTACTCACTCCTAGAGCCTGAAAACTGTTTTTAACCGCGGCAAGCATCGACGGGTTGCTTGAGAAAAGAATTACTTTTTTTCCCAGCAACGAGCTTTTACCATACTCTAATACATTTACCAAACACATACACACACGTACCATTATGACGAGCAAAAATCGCGACACTTGAAAGTCTCACCACTAGTCAAGTGATTATTTGTTTTAAATTTTTTCTTTACAAAAAACAAGTTCGATATAGGCACACGTACTTTTTTTTCTCGTCCCGCACGCACTTTTTATAATCGTTTCTTCCCAAAGCGAGGAAAGGTGAGAGAATTGAGTTTAGGTACTTGCCTCGAGGGACTGCGCAAGCCTCTCCCCAGGCAGTGTGGTTTTTTGTCATGTTCAGTAGTAGTAGTGGTAGTAGTGGTAGAAGTAGTAGTAAGCAAATGCTTTTGATCGGCGCGACCCTAAGCTAAGAAATGGGGAGAAAGGGCACACTGATACATCATTTTATTTTCTTCCTTGCTTTTTTTTGCTTTTTTGTTTCATTTTTTTTTTTAAATATACTGTCGAACAGAACAAAACAACTATTTGAATCGTGAGCGTATTGCTTTCAATCTTGAAGATCTTTTTTTTTATAACTTTATCTCTCTCCGAGACACTTTTGATTTTCCCACTGTAAAATACTAAGTACTGAAAAAACGGAATATTGTCTCTTTTTTTTATCGCGCGACCCTGTAAAGCATGAACAATGAGCAAGGCAGTCTCGAAGACGAAGCCTGAAAAGTAAGCCTGGAAAGAAAATTGCTGCAAAAATGGGAAAAAAACACACACAATGTATCTCTCGGTGTTCCTAGAAAATCTCACTTTATCTCTGAATCTATAAAAAAAAATATCTGAAAGGTGACCGACAGGTCGTTCTCGGCAGTATCACCTAAATAAAAAAAAAGGCAGAGGACATCGTCGTGTCTCTTCTTTCGGATTCTCTCTTTCTCCCTCCAGCAGCAGGTACGATATCAGTCGCAAAACAGGGCGGAGTTTCGTTTTTCTCGACCCGCTAAACTCGCTTCCACCTTTTTTTTTTTTTAATTCAGGATCAAGTCGTTTAGCGGCGGAGGATATGAGGAAACTCGCGCCGCTGTCCAGGAATGAATCATACTTTTTGCCTGTAAAACACAAACCCGCCACAACCCCCCCTGATTCTTACGTGCCTCGGACTTGTATCCTTTCCTCTTTTTTTCCTAAAAATGTCCTGTAGGGGAGACCGGGGCTCTGCCTAACGACATTTAGTCACGAATTTTTTTTCTGATTGTGAAAGGCCTACATACGTATTTAGTTTAATGATACTTGACTTTATCATGGGCATTGAAGAGATTGACGGTATTTTTTAAAATTTTTTTAACGCTTGAAGAGGGTAAATTGGACTTTTTTTTTAAATAAAAAATGATAACGTCTTGCATCGTTAAAGCAAATACGTACGCTATTCTACTATTCATTTATGCAAAAAATTGAATTTTTATTAAAATTCTTAAGTATTAACAATTGAATAATTTGACTAGTTTATTAAATAAATGAAAATAGTCCAATTCACCCAGGTCTCCCCTAAATCTATCTCTGAAAATAATTCCGTACATCGTCGAATGGTCGAATCCACGATGTGCCTAAAAAAGGCTGTAAAAAAAAAGAATAGGTATTTCTTCGCTGCCGTTGCACCGCGTCGTGAATCGAAGCTGTAACAATTCTAAACCGTTTTCATGGTGTCTATGAATTCATTTTATTCTACAATAATAAAAAACAGACAATACGTTATTTGAAATTTACAAAGAAGCTATTAACAACTACTGATATAAAAGTTGCGCTAATTTGTAAAAGTAGTTTACTAATTTTCTTTATTTTTAATATTTCAATAAGTATTTTATACAAGTCTTCTAAAAATTTTAATTTAGTTATACTTTGACTTTTGAAAAATATTTTACGTTAATAAGTAACGTAATATTTAAAAAAAACTATAAACTAGAAATTTTTCAATCAAAGTAAGGTAAAACATAAAATCATCAAAAGAACACCATGAATTTCGTTCCTAACGACCATCTAACCTATTCTTGATATTTTTTTTTTATTTAAAAGAAAAAAAAAAAAAAAAAAAACGCGAGAAGCCAATGAAATTCTTCATGAAATCACTGAAAAACCCTAACACTCGATAAAACCCTAATCGACGCTGGAACCTGCTGAAAACTCATACGTACCTCGATGAGCTTTGTGCTTTATCACCTTTGTGAGTGGAAGTCAGCGAGCTAAATAGCTAAATACTTAGGGTATTTGGTCATATATATTGAGTTTGGAAATTTGACTGGCCCGTTAAAAAATTTTTGGCAAGCCAATGAACTACCGCACTCGTGTACTTTCAACCTCAAAAGAACGCCCTTCTCATTTTTGACGCGGTTTTGCACATATTCGTCATATACAAGTAAAGCAAACAAAACTCGCATCAATGAATGATAATTGCGTCCAAAAATGTGCGATAGGTGTGGTGTGTGAAAACGGCATTTCATACATACCTGTTCTTCATTCAAGTAGTTTGGTAAACCACCAATGAAGATCTTGTGTGGTGAATCTGGAAAAAAAGAGAATTTACATTATTAGAAAACTGAAAGAACATGATTTTAAAAGTTAATATATATTCAATATCAGATATGCAAGTAAAATATGTATAGTGATTGAGTATTCCTAAATAATAATAAATAAAGATAAAAAATACGCAGACACTTTTTTATTATGCGCATTACACATACCCGGAATCGTACCTGGAACGTTCATACTAGGGTTGTCCGTCATTCCAGGCATTGGCTGATAATCATGAGGTCGTCTGATTTTCAAACTCTGTCCTTTAAAATTAATACCATCAAAAGCCATAGCTTGTGTTGTTTCATCAATAGACCGAAACTAAAATAAAATTTAAATTGTTAATAATTTATTGAATGTATTAAATTTAATAAACATGCAAAAATTACCTCTAAGAAAGCAAAATTTTTATCGAGATTAATTTGACACGCTAATACTGGATTACCAGCAGCTTGTGCTAAACCCGAAAGGTGCATCTGTTGATTGAAGAACTCCATCATTTCTTCTTCTGTGACACCAAAAGGAATGTTTCCTACATATAACCTTCTAGCCTGTCGGGTAATTGTGCTTCCTACAACCGGAACCGCAGCTTGAGGTGTGTCGGCTACAATATTTGCAGGTATTTGACCAGCAGCCTGCATAGCCTTATACTAAAATAATAATCAAATATAAGTAAATATAAATTAATCTTCATTACTGAATGTTTTGCATTAAAAGACAAACAAACCTGTAAGGGAGTAATATGTTCAAACCCTGGTGGTGGAACATCCCAGTAGAGAGAAGGTTTCCTCCGCCTCGAGTTTTTGCCTTTCTTGGGTGAAGTACTCCTCCTGCGGTCTCTTGATCTACGATCTCTACTCCTTGATCTTGATCGTTTCCTCCTTTCCCTACTTCGAGACCTGTGTCTTCTGTCTCCTCTCTCCCTTTCGCCGCCACCCCTATCCCTTTCGCCACCCCTATCCCTCTCACCCCTCTCTCTTTCTCCTCTATCCCTATCACGATCTCTGTCTCTTCCCTTTTCCCCGTCTCTGTCTCGATCTTGCCTCTCTCGATCTGCTAAACATAACATTATTATTAAATTAAAATATTTATATAATTTGCATTTAATTAAGAGTATATTTGATTTTATAGAAATTCTTAATATAATGATATCCAATAAAGGTATTAAGGTTTAGGTACCATCATCGTTTTTAAATTAAAAAAAATTAAAACAGTAAACATAATGAACAGTTTGTAAGCCAAAACACAAGCTACAGATTTCATTTGCATCAATAAAATGCTTCTTTTTAAGGTTAGGCTGACATAAAATCCCTCAACTACAAGCAGAAAAAATGTTGCCTCCGCGTCCAAATGAAAAAAAATCGATCGCGCACGGCAGGCATCGAATAACACGCTTGAAGGCCTAATATCGCAAATATACATGCAAGACGCGGCCATTGTTGGCCGCTCGGAATTCGATGGCGAAAAAACGCGGCGACGCACCCCGAGCGCGCAACGACGAGGCCGCAAGGGTCGTTACTCACCTCCGTTAAAGTCCTCGCCCATTTTCGTCGTCTTGGGGGCCGGTGAGCCTACGGTGTGTCGAACCAAATGACCTGCTGGAGCCGCGTACGCTGGAGCAGGCTATTTTTTTCAATGTGATGCGAAAACGAATACTTAGTCGCTGCCTTGACACGAACGCACAACGTTCTGATAATCGACGCACACCTAAACCTACGGCAGCCTACGGCGGGAATGGCGGTTTGCGGTTTCTTCGCTATAGCACGGGAAGCGACGCTGGCGACCTCAGTAACAGCTAGCTCTATTCTGCGGACTGCGCCTGCCTAATACGATTACCTACTAATACTATTTATTACGTGACATCTTATTCCTCGGTATTTTATTTATTATTTATCAAAAAGCATAAAATAAGGTACAGAGAATAAGAAAATACATTATTTGCATATCTATACATTACAACACATAAGTATTTGTGGTTATTTGTGGTTGGATCTATGCAGCAAAAATCCATGTAAACACGTGGATTCACATAAAACTAAAGAAAGAAATTCTTTTTACGTATTCGTAAACCAACTTATACATACGTACATACATTTGGTGCAAATGGTCACACCATTTTAAAATACGCGCGGTTTTGGGCTATTTCAGCGCCATCGATGGATGTTCGAGTTTGAGCCCGGCGGGCAGCACTGACGGGGAGAGGGGGGAGGGAGCAAGCAGGAGCAAGCAGTAGGCCTAGGCAGTGTCTACACTCGATTCACGCTGTGCGGACCGTTTTTTTTTCCACGCTATATATTGTTTATCCCCCAGGCCAGCCGATCATGTGGCAGCAACGGCGAAGGCGCGAGCTGCGGGGCTAGGCTCCCTCGGCAGCGGCGACGTCGACCTCGAGGCCCGGCCGAAAAGCTCGTGCATGCGGCTCGAGAATCGGGACGGGCGAGCCTTTGATTTACCCGGGAGCTTTGGAATCGGTCCAAGGGGGCTGGACGAATTGGGCTCGGATCGGACCTGAACACTCGGATGCTGAGGCGACGATGAGGCTCACGTGGTGCAGCCTCGTCCTGGCCCTCTTCGAGGTCGTCCTCGGGATATCGGCCTCCACCCACTGGGTCGTCACAGAAAACGGCAGGATTCAATCGATGGTGCGAGCTTTGTGTGGCCTCTTTTTTTGTAACTAATTGGCTTTTGAGTATCGTACGCGCACGAGCTACAATTTTATTTTCCGATAAATTCAAGGTTATGTCCAGGTGTTTACACTTGTGTTTCAACTGGCACTTATCGCGAGTGTGCGTATAATTTTTATCATTGTCATATGAAAATGTATGCACTGTAGGTACACCTGTGTCAATTTTTAATTATTTAGTAAATTCACGATCTTTTTGTTTTTCATGACTGTGCACTTTTTATTCTAACATTTTATTATTTTAAATGTATATTTTAAATATTTCATCATGAATGATTGTGTTTTTTATTCTGTTTTTAAGAATTATCAACAATTTTTACTTTTCTATTTTCAGCCCGATTCAATCTTTCAAATGAGAAGGCCATACGATTTGATCTCATTTCTTGAACAAGGAAACCGCCGTGATTCCGTAAATAAGTTATTTGAAAGAATGAGAACTAGAAAAGCTGTAATAGACAATCAGTTTGTTGGTCTGCATTCAGCATCAGATGTCGAAAATGGCTTACATATGACTGATGTGGATTGCTTATTAAGAGAGCAATATCAAATTGAATTAGATTTTCAACAGAGTATTGTATTAGATATAGGTTTTAGAGAAGCAATGATGTAAGAAGTATTATTTGTACTAATAAAATTAAAAATTCAAGATATGTATGAAAATTACTATAATTGTAATTTACAGGCAAAAAGAATTCATAATCAATGATTTACCAAAAGATGATGAAGAGAAGAAAGTTCCAGATTGTAAAAGAACATTTCCACTAGACTTTAGCATGCATACATTTGAACATTTCAGTGTGAGTCTTTGGCTTTAATTATATTTATGTTTTATCTTGGTAATTAAATAATTATATTATTCTTACAGGCAATGCAAAATAGAAAAAAATTAATTCAACATCAAGAAAAGGGTCTTATGAAATATATTCCTCAAAATATGGATTTAAGTATATTTGGTCATATCATAGCCTCTGGATTAGAGAAGAATAATACTTCTTGGTTTCATTTGAACTTAGCCAGTATATACTGGAGAATTAAAGGAGATGCTTATAATGCTCTTGAATGTGCAAGGCGGGCTATAGTCAAGGCACCAAGGTAAAGATTATTTGACTGACTTGCTAAAAAGATGCTATTCTATTTTTAATTAATAAGATATAACTTTTGCAATTTCTGTAAATTCTGCATGTTCACAGACAATATCGGGATATACCTCTTTTAACTACTGGAGGTATATTTCATGTTACCAATTATTCTTCTGAAGCAGCAATAGCATTGCATACAGCAATAGAATATGCACCAACAGAAAGTTTACATCATTATGCACTTGCAAATATATATGCGTATTTAGGAGAATACAACAAATCAATTGAATACTACGATAATTCTTTAAAATTAGATCCTACTTTTGATATGTCAAAAAGTGCAAAGCACAATATTCTTTGTAGTTTAAAATTAGAAAGTTCACTAAGTGCTCTACACCAGTAAGCAATCTAAAACTGATATTCTTTAAAAATTATTTAAAATTGTTTAATAATACGTAATTTTTTTATTCAGGCAATTACTGGATGTTTTATCAGAACTACGTACTTATCACAGTGAACAAACCGAATTATTGAATTTTCAAGAAAAAATTTTTTGGGAAGATATTAAACAAATGCCATTTCTTACAACACAAGATGGGGCTAATGATGAAAGTTTAACTGCTATCCTAACAAATCGTGGACAATCCTGTATGCAGAGAGGTGGAGACGAGTCTATACTTTCCTGTGATATTATGTCCGAGAGGCAAATGCTAGCTCAAAAATTGCAGATAGATTTTGGTGTTAGTTTACAAGTCTTAAAAAATGTTGAAAATCAAGCTAAAGAGATTCGTGAACGAATGATTAAATCAAAGATTACAAGTGGTATTAAGAAGTTACTTTATAATAATGTTTGAAAATATTCCATCAATTTAAATAACGTCTGAATTTTATTTTGTAGAAAACTTAGATCATTTGGCTCAAACTCCAGATTACTCCAAATTTTTTTCATCAGTTTTCATGGATCCTACTGGTAGGCCTAAGTACCATAATCTTGAAATAAAAGAATCCAATGAGCAATTTGAAAAACCAGATTGGCCTACAGAATCTTACTGTGAGAGTTTAATACCTTTTGTAATTGACGTTAAGCAATATGTTCCTGTATACTTACCACCAGAAAATAAGGGCTATGTGTAAGTATTATTCATAAAGAATACTCGATCTAATTCAGTAATCACATAAATCCTCACATTTAAACTTTTATGATTTGTAGAACTTACTTATTTGTAAGTGAATTAATTGGTATTGAACCTGATAAGGAACATCCATTGCCATGGTACCCACCAGTCTGCCAAGCACCAGAAGCATTTAACAGAAAATACATACCACCAGTTTTAGTGAAAGCTACAACTGGTTATAATTTACCTGATTCAAGTTTAGCTCCCCTTTTAAAAGCCCTGGTTGAAAATGCTGAAATTTCAGAAATCGGACAACGAATCCTAACGGCTACTAATTCTGTATGTATTCTTTTTTTAATTTTATACTTACTATTTGTATAATCGTAACAACGAAAGTTCTTACCAGTAATTTTAATCGCTTTAAAATTTTTATTTACATTAGAAATATATATTTAGAAATAATAAACTTCTCTTGTATATATTGTGTAGAAACACGTAATAGCGTTAAATTTAATGATTTTTTATTCGTAGAAAGTGGCTGCGCCGTGGGTATTGTCAATGCTTGCTTCACTGCATTGGCGGGTCGTCGGGAAGCCTCGTAATGCACTAGACTGTCTTCAGCTTGCACTCGATACTGTACCTGACAAATTCAAAGATGTCCCTCTTATCAGCATTGCTTCAATCAGTCATAAGTTTAGTCTGATCGATACTGCATTATCAGTCACGGAAGAAGCATTTAAAATTAATCCTGTTGAAGTAAGTTTTCTCATTAATTTATGACTAAAAAAACTTGAAACTTAAAGAAAATTTTCAACATTAAATTGTTTAAAGTACGAGATATAATCAGATACTTTATAAAGTTTTAAATAGTACCAGTCAGGGTAGATGGTAGACTTTTGTATACGTTTATTATTTTTGTTTTATAAATTACAGATTTCAAAATTATTTGTTTAAACATTGCGCGAAAGAATATCAACTAACAATATTTTTTTCCAATCATTTATTATACTTTTTTTTACAGCCAATGACAAATTTCTTATATGGAACTTTGTTGCACATAAAAGGTAACTATTCCGGAGCGATACACCACCTGAAGCAGACGTTGCGCGTCGAGCCGCATGCAATGGACGGCCGAGCGTTGACGATGCTGCAGACGATAGCTTGTCAGGAGAAATTCAGTGCCACTCGACCAGGTGAATATAGAGATATTTTCTGACGTCTGCCTTACACATCGCACGACTTTTTCAGCATTTTTGCCTCTGGTTAATTTGGGTTTACAAGCGGAAAAGTTTTATGATTTTCCTCCGTATGGTAAACGAAGAAAAGAGTACCATACCCTCGGTTATTCCACTTATCTTACGTATAGTAACTTACATACCTAAGTTTAAGTTGTGTAATTTAAATATTTATGTTTGTATATACATTACACACGAGTTAAACGTGCGCAATTTAAATTCTTGAATGATTTTATCTGTGTATTAATTTATTTTTAATAATAATCACGTATACATTATTATGTATAGCTCACACCTTTTTTCGTAATTCGCACCATTTATTTTTCGGCATACCAAGTGAGTTCTGAAGGTGGTTGAACGTGGAGCAATCAATACTGTCAATGGAAAGCAGAATTGTATTTTTGTTGTAGGAACAGACGATGATACAACTACGTGGTGTATCGGCATTACAAATTTACCCGAGAAATTATTAAATAGTTATAAACAACGAGGGGATGAAAGTATAATGTGTGATAGAGACGGTAAGAATTGCAAGCATGTACAGTGCTTCGCCGTAAACGAAGCCGACTTATTGACTGGTGCGTGATTTAATCGTTATAAGATCCATTACAAGCAGGGTCGTTTGAATTTTTACCAAAGTTTTTAAGGGTTTGACTGTGTGAATGATTATTACACTTGGGATTGGGAATTCATTCCGAAAATTATTTTTTATATTAAGTATATACAAATACCTTTTTATATTGAGAATAAAAAGTTTGAATTTCCATTAAACTTGAAACCGTAATAATTATCAGTACAAATTTTTCTTAATCAATAGCATTTTAAGTTTCTTGAATACCCAAACCTAATTTTATGTGATCTTTTCGATAAGATATAAGATACAATTTGAAACGTTTAATCCCTTTATTACTTCTAACTTTTATTTTGTATGACACCATATTTTTATGTATTGGACTGTTCGTTACATATCTTCATAAACAAATTGTTCTAGTTGAAAACAAAAAGATTTAGTTGAATGTTAGTATACCCAAAGGTTAGAGGATTGGTTGGTCACTCGATGTGTATCATTGGTTGTACTATGAATAAAATCTTAAATTGTTATTTATTTCCTAAGACGCACGTACTGTGTACGCATGTGTAAAATTTTTTTGTAATGCTAACTAACTCGATAAAGTGTACAATAAAAATGCATTTGTAAAATTTAAGGAACTATTTTTTGTTATCTCTTAATCCCCCTCTACCATGTTTTCTTTAATAGCAAGTTATTATTGATCATATTTCCGTAAATAAATTTTATGATTTTTCGAAAATAATGCATGAATCCCTTTTTTATTTTTTAGCATGAAAAGGACTTGCATTGATGATTTTTTTTATTGACGATAAGTAATCGACTACTTTAGAAATTTACTGCTACTAAATAAATTAATTCTTTGTACATTTTCTTCTGAAAGTATAAAATTGCATTAGTATGCCAAACAAATGTTTCCTTTTCTTTCATTTCAGGTATCCCGGAACGAAATAACGATGCCTACCGTAAAACAGTTTTTTGAGGACCTGCGAGGGAGTGGCTATAGCGTTCTATTTTTTTTTACATTTTTTGTACTTTTTCAAGTAATAAAAACCAAGTTTTTTAAAAGGACCAAGCGCCTGCAGAATTTTCCGCTCACACAACTCCTAAATTTGCTAAAAAACATTTCAGTACCGATCAGAGTCGACACTTCCTACGAACAGTATATCCAGCACGAAGAAAACATAGAACTCATGGAAATCGAATAAGCGAAAGAAGTCGGCGTACTCGCACAGGAACAAAAAAAAAAAAGACCGAACGCGATACGCGCGCGGCAAGGGGGAGTAAGTACGTGTATACCAGTGGCGAAAAAAAGGGCGCCGAGGCGGTACCGATCTCCGGTTTCCGTAAGCGATACCGGGGCGCGTGTTGCGGTAGGTCTTCGCGCGCATCGCGCCGTCGAAGAGTCTCTCTCGCGTTTATTTCCTTTCCGGGTGCGCGGCGCGGTGTCCCGTTTCCTCCGGCGGAGCCCTCTAAGCTGTATCATGGAAGCCCCATCATAGCCGCTGTCACACGCACAAGAGTCTTATGTCTAATCTTGTGCAGTGGCCAGCAGCTGCACTGGGGTCCATTACCGATGGGTCTTGATGATCGGCTGCCTCTCTTTTTTTTTTTTCTTGGTTCTTCGTTCTTGCTTACCTGCGAAAAGCTCGAGTTCGTTGATCTTTCGGCGATTGATTCCGGAGGAAGTTGCGGTTGGAGTCAATGGAGTGGCGGGTCTGAAAGCAGCGTTGGTATTGATTAATTGTTTTTTTTTTTTACAATTAAAGGTATGCTTGAATCTTAGTGTGCAACTTTTAGCAAAATAATTACTTGATACTTTTTTAAAAATAATGCGTATTATTGGATTAAAATCTACTCACAAAATTATTTTATTGAAATCATAAGTTAAACTGTGATTCATATCGAAGATATATCTGAATTAATGAGATTATTTTATCTGATTTTTGTGTTTAGAGATTAGAAATATACATTTCTGTGTAATCAAATTAATACAAAGTCGTTTTTTAAATAAATTAGACTTTTTCTTCGTTATCTTGATATTTTGATACATTTTAAAACTAATAAATATCAAATACAAACAAATTAAAATTATTTTAACTATCATTTCAATTTTTACGTAAAAACAAGAATTAGCTTTAAAAGATATACGCGCTTTAAGATGAAAATGGAAAAAACAACTAAAAAAAGCTCTTCTAAAAGTTGCATTAGAAATGCAATAATTTCTAAGTAAGTAAAATCTAATTAAAATTAGATTCTCATACATCTTCTAATTAAAATTTACTAGAACTATAGTAAAAATTTGTTAGACTTTCAGTCTGCAAGAAAATTAAAATTCACTATTGAAGCTTCGAATACGGTATTTATTCTTCCTTGCCTAAAGCCACATCGAGCGTACATAACAATTTCAAGAAACTCAAGGCAACCACATAAAAAATATAATTTATTATCTTGAAAAGAAGAAAAACTTTAAATCCGTTTCTCGAAAAATCCAAGTAAACTATTTAACCCATGAAAATTCGCTCACCGGAGTACGATCCTCGAGGCTCGCGCGGAAAAAATAGTCGTTTAGGACTTGTCGCACGCGCTAGGAATTAATAAGCTCGCACGTTCGATTTGGCGAGTCCCATCAGCGCCGGCTAAATAATTCAGGCTCGCCTTGAGACTTATTGCGCCTGCGATCAAGCCGAAAGGAGGCCTCGCCCCGTGCGATGACCGCCGAGGTGTGTAAAGACGAGTCGCGCAAAAAGTCGATATATGCATCACCGGCAGCGCGTTGCGTTATTAAAAAAGGAGAGAATAGAAACGCGCGATTGATACCCTCGCGGCGGATTCGGCCAGCCTTTCGCTTATGTGGCGAGTAGCGCACCTGACGGTTTTTACAGATGCATGATGTATTTTGCTGTTTTAGTTGAAAGAAAAAGAGAAGTGGTTAATGTGCATTGAACTGAAGTGTTTATTTGCTCATGATCAAATAAATTAATTTATTTAGATTATTGTGTACAAAAATTTTCTTCGATTTGTTAAATAATTGTTTGATTACACGGAGAAAAATGGTCAAGTAAAAATTACTATACTGTTTAGGAACGCAGGGACAGACTCGACCAACCAAAAA
>JAXIUT010000021.1:6830580-6841471 GCA_035586675.1 Eurytoma californica | reverse complement strand
GCGGCGGTGGTGGTAGCGGGCGTCGGAGGTGCACTTATTTCGTCCACTGTGTCTGTAGCACCACTGCCGGCGCCTCGATGGCCGCTCGCCGCTTTATATACCCGGGGGCCCCACGTGGTCGGCGCTAATCCGCCGACCAATGGGCCGAGCCGGTGCCGGGGCGGCGCGGTGCAATCCAATCGCGCCCCCCCCCCTACCACCCCCCAGACCGCCCTTCGCGGCGACACGTGTGCGCGGGACGGGACAGCGGACGAATTTTCCGAAGGAAGCTCTCGGTTTTGATTTTTTTTATTACTCGTCCGGAAGGTTACGTGTTTTTTTTTTTTCTTTTGACGGTGGTTGATTTTTTTAGGGGTGGTTTGGTACGATCGGGGGCGGCGGCATCGATTTTTATTTTTAAGCGCCTTGAGTGTTTTGCGCTAATGGGGGGATTGAGCGCAAAAGTTTTACGCTAGTTTGTTTAGTAGAGCAAGGAGCGCGCCAGTTGGGTGATCTTATTTTTATGCCTCATCGTGGATTATTTAATTGGCTTGATTGATTTTTATTTGAAGGAAAAGTTTATTTATAGTCGGGGAGAAAAGTCTTTGAAATTTCTTATTTTTGAGATTTTTTTTTTTTGCAAATGTTTGCGTCGATCGAAGTATGAAAACGTGTGCAAAAAGCTGTGCTTTTGTATGATAGTGCAGTTTTACAATTACCTAATTTCAGCTAACTAAATTAAACATTCAATTAGATGTAAAGGCAGTAATATGATAAGCACTGCATAACTACATTAAAATACTCAATAAATTTTTAATGAAAAACAATTAATTAAAATAAATTAAAATAAATCTGAATATTCTAAAACTTATTGTAAAGAACATTTTCAATTCTATCTTACATATCATCCTAAAATAAAAAAATAAAAAAGTACATTATTTTACATTAATTATAATTTCGTATATTATCGAATACTAGTGAACCATTGCTCATCTCACTCTCAACGGGAATAGAAAAAAGTGCATTCCGTTAAATTCGGCCGGCGGGGCGCGCTCCCCGTCGAAAATCGGCCGAGCGATCGGCGGCAGGACTCGATCGCTTGCGTAAGGACGAGCCGCTTACGTAACGGCGCGACGGCCCCCGCGTATTTAATGATATTGCAAAAGAGGTGAATCCTTAAAAACGTTAGTCGGTCGGCTTTGCCGGCGCCGCGCGGCCTAAGGCTGTGCGCGCGAGTGCGCCGCATGCGCGAAGGCAATTACCTCGTTCGGTAAATAGCGGGATTCGGCATTAGAACGACCCAATTAGCAGTGGCAGTCCCGCTCTTGTTTCTCCCCGCCACGAGCTACCCTACACCCGCTTTGCACGGTTTTCTTTGTCGCGCGATCGCTTCTTTATTTCTCCGTAACTGATTTGAAAAAAATGCGATGGAATGGAAGTGGTTGTTGGATTATTTTCGATTTTAAGTAAATTTGCTTTCTTATATACTTTTATTTACTTCGTTTCAAAGCCCTGTATTCACCTTTGCGATTTGATTTTTATTTTTTGACTTGCAATAGCAATTTTATGTTTATCTTTCAACTGAAATTTGTGTTTGCGAGTTAATCAACGATTTAAAATTGACATACTTTATTTAGAGCCGTGTTTAATTTTTCTTATTTTTTAAACTTTTTTGAAAACAATGATCTCTAGAAGAAAGCATAGTGCCACAGCGCTGGGAAGTATTTTTCTACATGAATTAATCATACTATTATTTAATTTTTGGGAAATTGTTATAAAATGTAGATTTCGAAGGGGTTGGTTATTGTACAAAGACTTTTAAGAATTTCATCAAATATTTTTTTTTAATTATCACGGATTCGTAGTTATTACGATTTGCGAAATGTGTAACTTTTTTTTTTAATTGTCTGTAAATATTATATTTATTTAACGTTGGATCTGAGCGTGGAAATAAATAACAAACAAGAAATATTTGTTTTGAAATGTGATTCTTTATTGACTGTAAATAAATGTACAAAATTTATCATTACGCAATACAGATACATTTCGATTTTAAATTTATTCTTAATCAAATGAAAAAAAAAGTTATAGTTATTATTCTAATTTTACAGACTTACTGTAAATAGCTATAATAATTTAAAACAAATTTGTTATCTAAATGGTTACGCAAAATAAAAATATAAGTTTAGTCATTGACTGAGGTTTTTAGAAGGTCGACTAATTCGTTCCAATTGTTTTGCATTTACAAAGCACAGAATACCTACTTCGAAAATTAAATTTACCTTATTTAATCTTAGGTGTTAAACATTAACATAATTAAAGTATCAGTAGCAATCGCGCAAAACAAAAATCTCGAAAGACAATCAAAGAAACACGTCGCACGACATATAAGTACAAGCTCAATCCCATTTGCATACCAGCGCACACTGCAGGAAAAAAGAAGAAGAAAAGAAAGCCAGAGGGTAACGAAGAATCGGCGTAAAAGCCCTCGGCGCGAGACGAAATAGAAGAAAACATAAAGAGACGGGATGTTGAAGCGAGGGTAGGGAGAGACGGTATCCGGAGGCTCGAATCTAATAAGGGTGGAATGCGAGCGGCGTCCGAGGAGGGCAAACGGGGTGTGCGCGCACCGAGTCTGCAACTCGCTCGCGTCGACGGGGTAACACTAGCCGAGTAAGCTCTTGGGCGACACTTGGCAGGATTCGGCTTAGTCCCTCTCTCTCCCTCTCTCTCGCTCGGCCGGCCCTGCCCGAGGCTTCCCTCGCCGCCGTCTGGACCCAGCCGCGCCTTCGGCCGACCCGAGCCGGCTCCTTACTACTTATTAATAGCCACTCGCTACCGACTCGACGGACTTTTAACTCGCACGATGCGCCGTCTCTTTCTTTGTACATTTAGTTTCTTGCGATTTTAAGGTGATCTATTTAAATTGTTTTTAATAGAGTGAGGTTGTAGGATTAATTATATGTTTTACGCTTATATATAAATGAGTTTAGCATCCCTGTTGTGAAATGTTTGCAAGTTTTTTCTAATGAAACGAGTTTTCGGATATTTTTCGCCAATTTTATGGTTATTGAATGCGCGACAAATATTCGAAAAGTTGTTTCATTAACGAGAGAAATGTAGACCATTTATAACAGAGAAAGAACTTGTCAATTTTGAAAAAATGATTATGAACTTGATGGAAATTATACCGACATACGCATACTAATAAATAAGAAAATGAACAGATCTACATTAATTTTCTGAGGTTTATATATCAAAAACATTTTTATACAAAGAGAAATTTTTATTAAAAATTGCTGTTATTTATGGAGACATCATGACTCCACAGAAAAATGTTGTGTATTTAAAATTTACATTACCGTCTTTTTTTTTAAATGCCTTTTCATATTAATACATAAGTTTGTAGAATGTACATAGCCAACAGTACGTATAGTCAACTGGCATTGGCATGAGAATACGTGCTTATTGATTACTATGAATTTCAAATGGAAAATATTATGAAACGCAAAATAGAATAAAATAGGAAAGATCGTAGCTACTGTCTTTAAAAAAAGAAAAAAAACTACGGTGATCTTAACTGACAAATACATTCCAATTAATGCGCACTTACACAATTTCATTTAATAACATAGTTTAGTAGTTACACTGCTGACGTTTACTTTATTTTATCGTGTTAACCTTGTTTCTTAAGAAGCTACAAAGAAGGCATGAAAAAAAGAGGAAAATTATAATTAGATAACGATTGAGTTCACACTTTTCAAGGAAGTCTAAAAAATCTAGTAAGGTGAAAGTGTCTTTAGAGCGCTACACGATTGATCTGGACATTACAACTAGTACAATCTACGAAATGTTAGCGCGTTTACAATTTCGGTTGATATCTTACACACAATGCTGGTGACGACAAGAATGAACAGTGTGCTTGATGAAAAGAACGCAAGCGGTGTGCTCATCGATCGTTTGCCTTGCGATGAGGTGTGATTTTGTATCGTTGGAATGATCGTTGGTTATATAGGTAACCACCTTAAGTTTATGTCATATTTCATATCGCAAATGTACAATGAAATAAGACAGAAACATAAGACGGCTTGCCTATTTTATATATTAGTCTTCTTTCACTCTCCTGAGCTCGCTGGTGCAGGTACGATTTCTTCCGCAGCGTCAACTGTCGTCGATACTTCGCTCTTCTTTTGCTTCATTATTCTCGTTATTTTTTTAAATTTTATAATATTTATTACAAATATATTATGTGATTGATACTAGGTGATAGTCAAAATTCGTGTAAAATACATTTATGTAAGAAAATATACCTTATAATTTGTTCAATCCATATATTTTTCGTTTTTTAGAGAATAAATTTTTACGTTTTATTTCACAACGTTTAGTTTCATGCGAGTATTGTTGTATACATTTAAAAAAAAATTATTGAATATTATTAAAAAATAATGTAGTTCGCAATAACGAATTAATCCGTTGAAAATAATCTGATGGGATGCGATGTATGGCCTCTCGTACATTGCTAATGAAAAAATCAAATAATTCGCGGATAATTGGCTGAGAAATTAACGGGCGATTGAAATCGCGACGCGAGGGGAAGATTCGCTCGCTACGTCACCGTGCTAAGTAGTTGTTATGTAATACAGTGCCGCGCGAGCTCGGGCTGCATCGTCGAGAGTCGAATTTGCGAAGCTACGCTACGGGTGCTCGAATGCGTCGACAAAAAAATCGGGTGGATCGATTTCGATGTGGTTTTCGGTCGAAACTGAGACTCACACGTGCGCATTTACGTAGAATATTTGGAAATTAAATTCTTTTAAATTTTTAGTTTTGAGGTGTTACCAACAATACTCCATTTTTTATCAATTATTCGATGTTCTGACAAATGGGTAATTTGATAATGTTTTTACATAATCTGCATTGAGGCAAATGTTTTAGTAATTTTTAAAAAAAGTTTAATAAATTTTACTAAATCTAGTCCTGGATTGAGACTTTTTTATAACTAATTATTGAAATAGTAGCTAAGAAATATTACTTAATAATCTACTAACAATCACTCATCAGTACAGTAAAAATTTCACAAAAATTCAGTCTGTAATAAAAGTAGCATAATATCTAGGAAATGTACTGAATATTTTGTAGACATTACTAAAACATTTCTCTCAGTATATTATTTCACAATTGTTTTTGCCGAAGTTCGATTACTGCGAATCCAATAATATCTTATTTTAATCAAACTAAACATTTGAAATCTCTACACAACAGACAAACAAACAACGTACATAAAAAATATAACAATACGAATTACACCAAAAAGAAAATACTCGCAAGGTGAAAGTAAAGAAAAATTGATTTCTCCTGCAGTGTGCGTACTGGCAGTCCCCGCAAAAATAAAATCGTAGAAATTCCTGGGCGATTAGCGGCGTTGCGTTTTCTTTTTTTCTGATTAGCTGGCATTCCTCGGAGCGAGCCCCGTGCACGGTAGGTGTTCGCGCTGCCGGCGGCGCGAGCGAGGTAGAAGCGGGTGCATAAGAAGCCCTAGCGCTGCGCTAGGTAAACCGGATTAATCCCAACCACCCCCCGGGGAAGCCCCGTAGGACTCATTGGCGTGGATATAGCGCCGAGTAGCCTAGATCATTGGTAATTACCGCGATATATACCTGACCTCTTACGAGGGCAGCGCGGCCCTTACGCTTTTCTCTCTCCGGAACTTTTTTTCCTTCCCGTTTGTCCGTTAAGCAGTCGCACTTTTAAAATGTGTCCTATTGATTCGAGGGGGGCGGCCGAGCTGCGATTGGAGTAAATACGAGCGACGCGCCGGGGTGGGATATCGATACTTCGCTTAATCCGCTTGATTAAGTTAGGCTCCCATTCACGGCTAATGCTGCGCGGCAAATGGAATAATATGCGTATCACTATTTTTCCTAGAAATTTATTAGTCCCTTTAGCAATTGCCGCGAGTACCGAGAAGTCCTCGAATGTGCGATGAATAAATAAATAGCCCGCGTATTCTCTACACCTGAATCCGATCTTTATACCCATCGGCGATCAATCGCGGGGAAAGCGAGCGACCGAAAGTAGTAGAGCGCCGTTTTGAGTCGGACGCGCCGGAGAGAGGAGCGGCGCGCGCGCCGCACGGTGTATCGGTCGCGCCATCGGGGGGCGAGCGCCCGCAAGACTCGCCCCGCGCTCTCTCCCCCAATAACACAATGGCGAGCGCCTTACCCCAGTGCGACTTTCACTTTATCGACCTGCTAGGATACTGCAGTTCGCGCCACCGCGCGAGAGGGAGGCACGATGCGCCCCGCGGCTTATTATTTCGAATAAATATGCAATTCTTTAATGAAAATACAATTTTGCAAACTGAAAGTACCATTTCAGAATTATTAGAAATGTGCTTTTAATTCATATTTTGTAAAATTATATTTCTTTGTATAAAATTAATAATGACGGTCGTTCTTAAAAAAATGCATGCTTTTTAATGCACTTTTCCACTACTTGTACTTGAAATTTAATGAATTTTGTAATTCCAATTAAATTGGATACATTAATAAAAGAAGTTGTAATTTAACATAAGCTTAATCTATTTTAAATTGTATTAAATATTGCTCGAATTGTTAAATATACGTAAATATTTAGGTCTGGATTATTTTTTATTAATCTACAGCAATTAAATTTCTTTTAATTTCAAGAATAAATTTTTACTAATGAACGCATCATCTTTTAAATAATTTTTTAATAAAGAAAAATTTGGATTCCTGACTCTGATGTTAATTATTAAATATTTTTCCTTCGAATTTTATTAGTTTAATTTTGTTCAATTAGAAATCGTTAACATTTTTTACACTGAAAAAAATTAGAACTAAATATTTCTTGAAGTAATTCTTAGTAAATAATTCCTTTGAATCAACTATAAATATTTTTTTTGAAACTACTCAGCACTTTAGTTTCAAATAATATTTATGTGATTTAAAGACATATTTAGTTAAAATTACTAAATTGTTTTTCAGTGTAGTAAAAAATCCACATCTCCCCTAAAAATGGACTAAAAACAAAAAATAAACATCTTGTACTATATCTCGTACACGTAAAAAGTTGAATTATCCGTGCAATCGCCTTAAATAAACAAAGAAATAAATGAAAGCTTAAAGTAACGACTGAACCCTCTGCGTCAATGCGCCAACGGCGAAAACATCGAGCGAGTCAAAAAGTAGCAAAAGTCCGTTGGACCGTTCCGCCGCCGAGGGAAGTTGCCCGTGCCAAAAGAGCCTCGCCTCCCGCAAAAAGGATCGCATCGGCCCGTACATCATTGGCTGCCGCAGCGCTCGCGGGCGCGGCGCATCGGAGACTGACGACGCGGCGCGTCCGACGGCGGCGGCGGCTCGGCGCGCACCAGTGACGTCACGCCGACGGCCGCGTGACGTCGGGGGGGCAGCACACGCCTGCGCCGCGGCCACTGAACCCCCGAGCGGCGCGCGGCCCACTGCGAAAGGTTATCGACTTTCCGCGACTCGGGCGCGATCGCGCGCTCCTCCTTCCTCCCGTCGATTCCGCCGCTTTGCGTCAAAACGCCGAGCGCGCCGGCTTTTATTTCTGGGTTCGCCGAGGATCCGGGGATCTTTTATGACCGGGGGGAGTTTGATTTTCATTTCGATTGGTATGTTTTTTTTTTGCGGGGGCTGCTTCTTGGTTCTTAACCACGCCGATCGCGCCGATTCTTTTGATTTTTTTTAAGATGTGATACTGCGGCGATTTTCGTTTTATTTGGATCGTAATTTTGTTTATTCATCTTTTACTTAAATTAATATGTACATTTTCGATGTTGTGTTAATGATAATAAGACTAATTTACCTTTTACGATTAGCTTTGTTTTTTTATTTTGCTGTTATTATTTAAAATACAATAAGATTTATTTATTTACTTAATTAATAAAGATAAAGAAAGAATTTTAGAGGAGTTCACACAAAGTTTGTTATTAACTTTAGAAATAACTACTCATTTTACATTTTCCGATAAGAGTAAATTTACTTATCGTGAAATCGCTATTTGACTACGAGATTACGTGGAAAAGTAAAATGAAATTTAATTTCCTAACTGGTAATACGTAAAAGAAAACTTTTTATCTTTACCAATTGATCGACTAGACAAGTGTTTGAATTCTACCTCGCGTCTCTTGAGAACCGTAGATGCGATATTTTTATTCAGTGCTTCCTCGTTTCTACTATTTTTAACTTTGTATTATCATTCGCTGGAAATAAAATTTTACTCTTATTGTCATCAATGAACTCGGAAACGATCTATTATTAGCGGACATTGATTCAGCCGTATTGACACTAGACTGCGTAATCGCCGATTCGTTGCGGAGGCGGAAAAATATTTACGCACGCTTTCCTTTGTACTTAATTTTGCGTCACTAATCTGTTTATTTTAAATAAAAAATCTTAATTATCATTATGCTTGGACTTTTTTTAAAACTCTGATAAATTATAAAATGTTAATAAAAAATTATACTTTTTTACGTAAACACAGAGTTTTCTAGAAAGAAAAATGAATAAAAGAGTGTATCTCTGACCCTACCGTTTAATTGTTTCTACTGAAGAATTACATTAAGCCCTGTATACAATATCAATGTAAAGACTAGGTAAATCGACTCAATGTGACGATAGAATCTTCAATAAAACAACGAACATTTATAAATGAAATATTAATACTTATTAAAATGAGTAATATAGCGAGTATTACTAAATGAAGTAAAAGATACGTGATGTCTGACCATACCGGCATGTTTCTACTTTAACTTAAATAAGTCGACTCAATATCACGAGAACACCTTAAATAACATAAAATACGTTTTCATGAAACATTAATTCTGACAAAAATTGAAAACGAAGGGAATTGATAAAAAGAAGATGTCCGACCATACCGGATTCTTTCTACTTCAGCAGTTAATTAAGCTCGGTCTAGAATTGCCATGAGAAAACTAGGTAAATCGATTCAATTTCACGAAGATTTCTGTAAAAAAAGCATCAAACACTTATTGATAAAACATTCACTCTGATTAAAATTGGAGTCACAACAGCTGAAACAGTGTGTGTCTGACTATACCGGTTTATTTCTACTTCAATATTACATAGAGTCCTGTCCGCAATGTGAACGTTAAAACAAGGAACATCGACTCAATGTCATGAAAGCATCCTGAAAAAAAGCATGAAACTCATCCAACATTCAGCCGGATAAAAATTCGAGACACCGTGAGTAAGTAAACAAGTTTCGTCTGACCACACCGGTCTATTTCTACTTCAACCTTGCGTTAACCCCGCTGTAAAAACGCAATCTCACTGTAAAAATTGGGTAAATCGACTCAATGTCACGGAAGCCTCTTGAAAGAGAACGCCACGAACACTTATCGATGAAACATTCGCACCGATGAAAAATGGAGACACAGCGGGGCTGATAAGATCCTCGCGGGCCGATGCAGCGGGGCGCGTGTGTTCGTACGGGCGGGCGAGCGACGGGAAGGGCGGGAAAAAGGGGTTGGGAGGGAACGGCGGGAGTGGGGGTGGATGGTGAGGTTGCGCTTCTATAAATAGCCCCGGCGCCTCTATATATAGATATTCAGGTCACCGCGCGCGATCGAAGCGGGAGAGGAGCCGAGGGAAGACGAGCCAAGGGCGCCCCGCGAGCTCCGCTGCCGCCCGACGCGCGGGGCTGCAGATTTTTCTGGAGAAAAGTCAACGCCAAGCCGAGCAACTTTTGCGCCTCCCCGATCCGTGCCTTTTTTTTTGCTCGAGTCCGACCACCCGAGGATTTTTCTCGGGGACGGGTCTTGTTTGCCGTCCCAATGCACCGGGATAACGAGTCTGGCGTGATTTTTAAGGGGCCGTTTGAATACTTAATTGACGCGAGCGAATTTCGTTTGTATCGAATTTTTCAGTGGGCAAATCCGAACGTGGGCGTGGGATTGACGTTAGGTATTCCGCTGGTTTATCTTTAATTTTAATTTGTTGTCGGAGGCGCGCTAACTGTGATGAATGGTTTATGCAGCGAACGAATTAATGAATGAAAATTATTTAATATTTATCAATGAGTTTGTTGGTATAAGTAGAATTAATAAATTTATTATAATATTAAGTGGCATGCATATTTTATAGAAAAATATGCTAATTATATAAGTTAAAAATTACAGGTTTTTTAAAAACAGTGGGTTAAATAAAATAAATTATTTCCACACGAATAAAGATAATTTTTTCAATTTTATATATACCACGATAAAATCCAAAAATAAAAAAAGACTCAGTATAAATATTCATAATTTATTAATAAAACACTAAAGCGCTGCAGCCCGCCCGTAATAGCCCGCCAGCGACGTCACGCTCAAAGTGCATCATCGAAGAAAAACGTCACAGTCGCAAAATAACCTCGAAACAATAAATAAACACCAGGCTTCGCCGAGAAATTAGCAACTCTTTCGGAATTAACGCATACACACGCACTTTGCAGGTGGGGGAGGTCCCTGCGCGCGTACATCGTCCCACATCGATCTGAATGGGGAAAAAAGGGAGTCGAGGCGAAAATATTTCGAAGGGCCGGGAATTGGGGCGGAGGTGCGCGAGCCTCGGCCCCGAATAAAAATGAATCATGGGCGCGCGCGATTCATTTTTCGAAAGGCCCGCGCGCGCGCGCGCGCGCCTCTGCCCTCGTAGCCGAGCGCTAGGAGTGGGGCGGGATTGTGAATGACGCAAACGTGAATGTGGGTCAGCGGGTCGTGCTACTCCGTTACTTCCCGACACCCAGGACGCTGTCCTCCACAATGGGTCGCTCGCCCTCTCGCTCGCTCTCTACGTATGAGCGCGCTCCCCGGCGATTCTTTTTCATTGCGATCGACCTTTTTTTTTTTGATTTTCAGATTTTTTTT
>JAXIUT010000021.1:6800747-6811967 GCA_035586675.1 Eurytoma californica | reverse complement strand
AATTAATTTTTCCTCACAAAAATGTAATTAATCAAAATTTAATAACTAACAAGTTACCCGACGACTGTTCGTTATTTCACGAGGAAGCTTGAATTGTTCTGGCATACTATTAGCTAATACTTCGGTGGTGCATCTAATAATAGCGCGAGTTACACAGTCAGACGGTGGCTTATATTTAGCGTTTCCAACTTCGTCGCGTTGCTTCGTTTTCTTTTTCTCGAGCCTCGCGCATTCGCGCCGCCTCCTCGCGTGAAAAAATCGCGCACGTAACGAAATCTTCCGTTTTTTTCTCGCTCGGCGTCCCTTTAAAAGTGTATTGACCATCGCGCGGCCGAGCCAAAAAGAAATCGGCATCCGCATCGTAGTTACCGATGCGCTATTGGTAATATACCCTCGAAGAATTAGCGCACAAATCCATCGGCGATGTTTATATTGCCAGCAGTTCCGGATGCTGGCGGGCTATCGGTCGACGGTCAATTAGAAACGACGCAATTAGGCGGTGGGTCCGCGCGAGTGTTATTATTACCCGTGCCGATCGGTCAATCGGTATCGGAATTCTGCGGGGGTTTATTAATAATTGAGCGCGTGGGTGATCGATTATTTACGTACTGGGTGTTTGTCCGAACGATTTCAATGTATTTTCGTTTGTTTCGTCTCTTATGCTCGAGTTCGCGTATTTAGTGACTACTTCACTCGAGATCGGTATAGTTTTTTATTTTAATCCGATTTTCTTTATTTTTTACTTAAATTTCTCAACTCGATTTAAAAAATTCTCTTCATCGTCACGTACAATATGTAAACACGTTCGATGAATCTTCTTAAATGGAATTCTCTTACGAACAATTTCTCCGCGCATCGTCTGATCTTTCCGGGGCAGTTAAAAAGTAAAAAAAAAAAGTCGGGGCGGCACTATTTTTGCGCCCGGCCTGGGTATCGGTTTCCCACTTTTCCGTCACCGGAGCCGCGTGCGTCGGCGGGCCATGGCTCGGAATGGCTCTCTCTCTCTCTCGCAAGCTGCGCGGCCCGCAGGCACGACCGCGCGCCGCCGCCGCCGCGGCCGCCGCTTCTATACTTAGGCGGCGGTCGGCCCGATCGGCTTCGTTATAAATAAAAGTCGCTCGCGCGCAATCCCACTGTATATTTTTACGGAGCGAGCCCGCCAGCTACGAGGAGAGCTTTATTGTTTACTGGCTCGATGACGGGGGAGGTGCTTGCGCAAGCGCCCGCCGATTCTCGGTATTTAAACTTACCGATCTCCCGGCGGTTGGATGTACGTGTTTTCTCGATGACTGATTTGTTTTTTTTTAGCTAATTTTTGTTTATGAAATACTTATTTTTTGTAAAAATTGGAGAGGTGGAGTTTGGGCTATTATCTGCCGATGTTTTTTATGTTCAGCTTGTTGATTTTTTCAATGAATAGGTTGACAGTTTTACCATAAGAATTTATTTTATTTCCTCCACAATAAAAATCAGTTTGTGAATAAAAAATTGTCCTTCAAATAATTCCCGAAATTCTCATTTTGAAATGTTAATCACCCATCTACACTAGCAAGCAAGAAAAAAAGATAATTAAAGTTGCTCCCCAGGCGCATTAAATTTTCCCTTCGGAAAAAAGTTCGTTTTAATAAATTAGAAAATTGAATAATGCGAAAACGCGCCGTCCCCGGGGAGACGGTGCAGCGAGCGGCGACATCGATAAAACGCCACCCCTGCCCGGAGGTAGCCCCTTTTTTCCCCTGCGCTTTTAGCGCGAGCGCCGCCGTTTTTCCGAGCGATCTGCAAAAGTACGAAATTAGCGAACGAGGCTCGAAAGGGGAGAAAATAAAATTACCCCGTTCGAAAGAGAGAAATCCCCGCGCACCAAGGGGGATCCCTTATGGATCGTCGCAGATCTCGGTGCATTCGAGCCGCAAATTAATTGCCGTCTACTTGGCTCCGCGAGCTTAAAGTACCGTTTAAACGCCAGCCGGCGTCCTCCTTTGTCCGTGCGTTTTTCTCTCTCTCCGGTTATCTCGCGGCCGTCTCGCCCTTTTTTTTTTTAAGTTTCTACGGGAGCCGCGGTGTAATTGCTTGCTCCTCCGTCGGATCCCCCGCGATTTGGCCGCTGCCGTCCTTTTGGACTGATTTATACCTCGATTGTGTATTATGGTATTAAGGGCCGTGTGACATCCACTTTGGCCGAATCGCGGCGGGAAAAGCTCATCGGGGCTCTGCTCGCTTTTTAATCATCGGCGCGCGAAATTACGGTGCGTGACGATTTTTACTTCTCTTTCGCGCGGGTAATTGGATGGACCGGTCCTCTGCTTTGAACTGTTTATTTATCCTACACCTCTGTCCCGATTTCGGGTGTATTTATATAACGCGAGTAAATGGTCCAGTTGTTTGTACGAAGGAAAAAAAGGTCAGTTAAAAAATGAAAAATGTCTATTTTTCGTTTTTAATGATGGGTAACCGTAGATCCTAAAATAGTAGATCCTTGATCTCTTAACCTTGAGTAAACAAAGTTCATTTTAACGAGACCATCAATTTACTTAATGAACGTCGGTGATCAATAAAATTTGAAATACAAGTACTGCTGTTAAAAGAAAAATGCGAAATTAATAATCAGTGAAATATAAATATCAATTATTACCACCAATAAAATAATCGAACCGAAAGACATAAAAACAAAAGCTTGCAACTAACGATGAACATTACATTATTTGTCGGAAAAAAGCAGCAATAAAATTGCAGCAACGGCAAAAGCAATGGAGCGAAGAGAAACGGTGACAATAATAAAGAAAAGAAAAAACGGGAAGGAGATCGCATTTCAATAAGAAGTAGCGTTTCCAATTCGTGAAAGCGCGATACTGGAGTAAAGGGATATGACGGCCGGCGACGCGAGCGCGCGCTAACCAAATTTGGATCGCGGTGCAAGCTCCCTCGGCGGAGCGAGAGAGAGAGAGAGAGAAGCGATGCCGCATGGCCAACTATTTTTGAGCGCACCGGATACTCTATACCGCAATATATTGCCTGCCCGATTTCTGCGAGGCGCGAGACCGTCGTCACCTCAATTTTTCTTTAAATTTTCGTGCTCTTTTTTTCCTCTCTCTTTCGCGCGCTTTTCTGGCTCGACGCTCTTCTGGAATTCGATCCGCCGTAAGTGATTGGCGAAAAGTGGCGGCGAAGATGACGAGAGGGGGCTTTTAAATTAGTTTTTCAGGAAATTGAATGGATGCAGGTTTTTTTACATGAGTTTATCTTTTTCTAGGTAGCAGCTGATAACCACACTCAAACATGGCTGACGACGAGGTTAGGTACGTATCGACCTAAAATCGTTATGTTTAAAAATGAGTATTTAAATAATCAAAGATTTCTTTGCAGAAAGTGTACAGTTGTGCAGTGGATGTATACAACTACATTTCGGAATAATGAATTTTTTAATTAAAAATATTTAAAAATATACATTTAAATTTAAAAAATATTCAACACAAAGCACACATTCACAAACAAAATTCATATATATTATCATGATTACAAATTTTTTTTTACTACTTATTCAACAATCTTGATCTACACTAAAGTAAACCTGCGAGAAAATATTATATGATCTCATTGACATGTCATAATGATTTTTAAATATCAAATCTCACAAAAGATGATGAAAAATATTTTCATTTAAAAATAAATTTTACAATATCATTGCATATCGATAATTAAAGATTCTATCATCCGCATGAAACTTTAAAAGATGTTATATGATTATAAAAATTATATAATATTACATTATTCTAAATTTTTTTAAAACGTAGATCTCAGTGAGATCTCACACGAGATTTGAACATTGAAATTTGTTGTGTGATTCTCGTAGACAAGATTTTACCTGATCACATAATATTTTCACGCTACAATCAAAACAAGTAAACGATAAATTTTCAGCGAACACGAAAAACACTCCCGATTACACAGCTTACTAATTTGGCCGTATTTCCCTACTTTCATGTACCGACGCCATCCGCGGACGCCTCTCTCGACGCTACCTGTGCGCGCCAAACTTCTGCCGCACCTCTGGAATCTTCGCAAAACTCCTCCGCCGCTGGAAAACGCTCCGCTCGCGCAGTATGCAAATCATTAAGAGGTACGACACATCGCTTCGGCTTTGCTTTTCTCGGTTGTTTGGCTGTAATTTGTGACGGGGGGCGCGACCTCCCCCCCCTGTACATACGCGCGTACACACCCACCACTCGGCGCAAAACTCCACGCGCATAAATTAGAGCGCAGCGCGCGACGCTTTCCGATTCCAAAAAGTTTCCTCGCCCGGTCCGGGGGAAACGGCACCACGAGGAAAGAGAGACGCGCGGCCACCGAAACTTCCGAGCGGTTTATTCTAAGCGAAACAAACCGAGCGCGAGCGAACTAATATAGCCCGACTCGGTTTAATGCTTTACTCAAATATTTCGTGTGTTCGATTTTTTTTCACATTTTTAAACGTGCTTTTTAAAATTGCAGTCTCCTAATCTGCAGGAGTGAATTTTCTGTAAATTTCAATCAGTGGAATTTATCTACAAAGACGACTTGTAGAATAAGTAAAAATTCATGTAAGAAAAATACGAATAAAAAGTCACTCGATTTTATTTTATTTTATTTAATAAACGGGATTAACTCCCTTTTTATACAAAACTATAGACTAAAATACAAAGTATTTAAAAAAAAAAATACTCCAATCAAGTGAATTTTTACTCTTTTATATTAAGAGAGTAGTATAAATTTGAGACGATCGTTTATATACAACACCTCTTCGTTATTTATGTTACGTCGGAAAATTGAAAAATGGAAGTACAGTTTGAAATTTGACGACGCGATCGGAAAAGCTCGCCTTTAAGTTTCTCCGCGGAAAGCGCCCGAGGCTCGGGCCCGGCATACCAATTTAGAAGCGGGCGAATCGGAGTCCGCCGAGTCGAAATTCGTCCGCGGGCCGAGGCAGTATCTTTAGAAGGGAACCGCCCGGCTCGCCGCGTAGCGCCGCTCTCACCCACTTTTATACGCTTTTTATAACTCGCGCGCGGCGCCGCTCCGTCTCGCTCTCTTTCCTTTTTTTTCTTGAAAAAAAAAAACGAGATTCAAGCTCGCTGCCTCTTTTTTTTTAGTGGGTGTAACGCCACTGTGTACATATACTTCCTGACTTGGTCATCTCATTTACACTCGTATACCTGTGTAAATTTTCCTCGTACGAATTTCTACTTTGAGAAATTTCTATTTCGTTGGATCTTAATTACTGTGCGTGGTTATAAAATTTAGTTGATTCGATTGTTGCGAGTTAAATTTTGATATGAGTTATTTTTAATGTAGAAATTCGTACGAAATTGAAATCGAATGAAACTGTTTTCAGGACAAAATACTTCGACTTTAAATATAGATTAGATGTTTTGTAGATTCTAGATGGAGTAATCTACTAATTATGTAAATACTATTTTTGAACCTGTATAAATCAGATGTAAATATTTATACTTATTGATGACTGATTAATCAATACAACTACAAATCAATACATGCGACCTCCCGGAAACGATTTTTTAAAAACTTAATTTTTGTCTTCAAATCTAGTGTTAACTTTTTTTCTATTAATATTTCTTTTTATTTTCATTTTTGTAATAATAAAAACAATTCAAATATTTCAAGCATTAGTACTTATTGCTGATAAAAAGTTTTACTAAATTATTAAATTTTTCCTCAGAAATATTCGTCTCGTTATTTAAAACTCTATAATAAAGCAGCATCATAATAAAAAAACGAATAATTGAAATAAAATTACTAAAAGAGAAAAGGATAATGCAGTCATTTTCTCGGCGAGTAAGGGATTAACAGGGTCGGGGGAGTGGGGAGAGAGTCATTAAAAGTACTTCGCGGTTTACGGGGGTCGCTCGAAAACACAAAAAATTACTCAACACCCGCCCGCCCCAGGAACACGCAGCGGTAAAGTAGACACTAAACTCACACGTACGCCAACTATATGTACGTGGGAATAAAGCCGCATGCCCGCTCGCTAATCAGCAAAGCTGCAACTCGGCTTTTTTTTAAAAAAAAAGGACTAACTCCGTTACACGCTCGCTTTTTTTTATCTCACTCAAGCTCGCGCTCACGCAATGCCAGCGCGTTTCACACTTGCAGTAATATTTCGTTATTTCAATTTGCACGTTTCACTGTTTATTCAATAGCGACTTCTGATATTTATTTAATTCTCATTTTAGTCAAAATTTTGTTATTGTTTAAGTATACGAGTATTTAAAAACTAGAAAAAAAAAAACAGTGTGACATGTAAATTTAAATTGAAATAACGAATCGGTTTGATTTAAATTTTTGGTTACAGAAAACCATTAAATTTTAATGGTGGAAAATAAATTTTAAAAAATGAAATGAATTTTAAAAATAATGAAATATTAAATAAGAAACTTTATTTTCCCCCAACGTAATTATTTTCTGAACGATTTTTTGATGAAGAAAATTATAATGTACAGCATGAACAATTTAAAGAAGCCTTAAAAACAAGTTGAAAGAAAATGAATAATGCTTTTTATATTTATTTCGAAAGTTTTGTTGCATTTTATTTTGTGAAATATCCACGTCATTACAGAATAAATTATTGAAATAATGATGCTCTGAAATTCGAAAGACTGCGCATTTTCGAATGCCATTAGAAAAACATTTGAGTATATCCAAGAGCTTTCGAACATCATTGCTGAAAGGCACGATTGTGACACAATTTTCTAATTCATTTTGTTTTTTTATTTACAGAGGAAGCGCATGGAGGATGTACGTAAATGGAGCCGACGACGCTTTTGGATAACTTAAATTCAATCTTTCCATGACCTCTGTCAAGTTTTACTCTAAAAACATCATTTTTTACTCTCACACAACACGCACCGTCTATCCTAACACTTGCTTTTTCAACTACCAAATTCGGAAAATTTCTCGTCTTTATTCTCTAAACACACTTTTTTCCTATTCTCTTTCGCGCCATACTATAATTTTTTATGAATAATAATAATAATATCAAAAAATGTTACATACACATCGTAATCGAATTTCCATCGGATCGCATGACCGGTCGCGCACACTTTTCGAAAATTCGGGGCATGCGAGAGCCGCGATATGCATAACGACGTGTTTAAACGAAAATTTGCACATTGCGGAATTTAGGAAAAGAAGAGGAAACAGGCGGAGACCGACAGGAAGAGGGCGGAGGTCCGCGCTCGCCTCGAGGAGGCCAGCAAGGCCAAGAAGGCGAAGAAGGGTTTCATGACCCCTGACCGCAAGAAGAAGCTCAGGGTGAGTCCATCTTCATTTGCATATATTTTTGACATTAAATCAAAAAGTTCATACCTCGAAATATCTTGTTGGTTAATTTGCCGAAAAAATTGCGCGGAATTATTTTCTGAAAACAAAGTAAAAGAAAAATCTGAAGCGTCGTTATTTTCTGTCACCGCTCAGCTCTTGTTGCGTAAGAAAGCCGCCGAGGAATTGAAGAAGGAGCAGGAGAGGAAAGCCGCTGAGAGAAGGCGCATCATCGAGGAGCGCTGCGGGAAAGCCAAAAACATTGACGACGCTAATGAAGGTACTTACAAGTCTATCGATACCCTCACTCCTTATTTTTCTCTCTTTAAATTTAAATTTTTCATTTTACCGCGAGAGTTACTTGCAGGTTATGCTCTGAAGTTCGTGGAACAAAATTTCAATCTTGTGTATTAATTATGACGATGTAAAATGACGCAGCAATGTTTAAAGCAAGAGTTCGTTTTAATTTTTTTAAAAAAGAGATTTTTTTAATTAAAAAATAGAGATTGTTATTTTGTTCTACATTGAGTAAAGAGTTTGCAATACGTGGATTAGCAAATACATCGATCAACTTTTAATGTAATAGAGAAGCGAAGGATGTAGTTTTTACAGCATTTCTAAGTTCTACTTTTTTGTGACGTTTATTATACGTTGATTACTCGTAAAAACTAGTAACACACGAATTATAGTATATTTTTGAAAATTTTATTTGTTTTTCGAGACACGAAGTTGTTTTCAAATTCTTATTTACGTAAACACTTTTTTTCATCGCTCGCGTCATCGGTATTTTTGTTCAATCATTCAGATTTTAATGAAAAATATAGAAATATTTAAATAAATACATTTTTCACAAAAACAACATACCTACAACGCACAAACACATCCAAGCGATTTCTCTGAACACCACATCACTTGGTCTATCTTGATTTGCTCTGCGGTAAACTTTTCTGCTTGTCCAAAGCCTCTGAGTCTGTCTCTCACTGAAAATTTAAAAAAAATAATATTGAATATGTAAAAAACACAACCTTTCGATGATACGCGCAGAGACGGTCAAGAGAGTGATACGCGAGTATCACGACAGAATTGGAAAATTGGAGGACAAGAAGTTCGATATAGAGTACATAGTCAAGCGCAAGGACTTCGAGGTACTTTTTTTTTAAACGCGTTTTTTTTGATTCGTTCACAATTTTTTTTTTCTCTGTCTCTATCTCTCTGTCTCTTATTCTTCTGAAACACTACTTTTTTTTCTAATTTCTTTTTTTTATCTGGTTGAGCGTCGCGTGGCGCCCATCTTACGAGAGAGTAAATTAATTTGATTAATAATCGTGTTTAACTTTTTTTTTTTTTCACTTTTCTTGACAATAACATTTTTTTTTCGTATTCTTTACGTCAATGTTGCGGACTACGCATCTTAAACAATAAAGAGCTTTCGCATTGAAGTTCTTAACACGTCAGTTTTCGATTGTCCTTTTTTATCTTGTGCACTTAAATCGTCTTGATACGCAAAAACTAGTCTCTGTGAAATTCTTTTTTCTTAATCCACTACGTGTTCTGCTTCTGAGTAGTCAATTATTTCTGTGTTCACAGCTCTCTTCGTTTTCTTACGCACTTTTCTTAATGTCACTTATCACTTTGACGCGACCTGAAAATTGCATCTGCAATTCTCTAAAATTAAATTAGTAGAAAATAAACACGATGTACCCCTAGAAATTAATGAAACGATTCACTAATCTGTAATTGTTTCATTAATCAGGAAGGGATTTTCACTAATTTAAGTTTAGAGGGTACAATTTTCCTAATTGATAGTGCATGGATACAAGTACAAAAGTAGAAAAATCATGTATTATATATACGTGCACTATTCATTAATGAATTGTTGAAAGTAAATCGAAGATCAATTTTCAAGTGCGTGTACTATTTTCTAAACGTGTCACGTTATCTGTGAAGCGTTCATCTATAAACAAAGCTTCATTTTTCCATCTTAAAAACAAACAAGCATCGATGTCTACGCTACATAACTCAACACTTTTGTCTTTAATTATTTTCTTTCGCCAAAAAAAGTGTGTAACGTTTTTTCAATCGCGCGCGCGCGAGAGAAACAAAGCAACGTATCTGTCGTAACGTCTCTGTCTCAGTCTACTCTGCTGCGTTTTGCCTTCTACCCTATTCGCTGATTTTTTTCTCGCCACTGTAGTCTGTAACTGTTCTTTCTTTTTTTTTTATCAATACCGACACCAAAAGAATAAAAATCCAGTTCCACAATCCGCTTTTCCTTTTAGAGCACAATTATACGCAGGAACACGCTCGGCGGGAATTGGCGAAATTCCGTGAATAACCGATGGCCGATGCATTTTTACGACGTGCTTTTTTGGCGACGCCGCTTCTTTAATGAGACTGAACTTTGGCCGCGCGGTCGATCGTACACAGTTTCGATTTTAAAGCGATTAATTAACGCCGCGTGATTTATGCACGAGCTCCCGATAAAGAGACTATCTTTTGATGCGATTCTAATTTACGGTGAGATTCCCTTCCCTTTTTTTTTTTAATGAATCGATTAATTTTCTTTTTATATTTTGGTGGAAAGATATTTCTTTTTAGGAGTTATTAAAATTTTTTGATTAGTGGATATCATGATGGTTCAATCTGATTAAATATTAAAAAAAGATTTTTTTTGTAAAACAATGAATTTTAAAATTGAATAATTTTTGACAAGCTTCCTTTAATCCCTATTGTTAATTAATCAATTAATTGATTTTTTAAGTTATTTTATTTTTTAATGGTGATTATTATTCAAAGTTTTCGACTAGTGGGTAATATTCTCCATTTTCCGAGTACAATGGCAAATCCGATTAAAAATTAGATAGAGATTATTATTACGTAAAATAATGAATGGAGAGCTTTTGAGTATCTCGTAAAAAATGAAAGAAATGATTAACCGACTCACAATATTTCGCATTTTGGCAGCGACCGTGAAGTCGATTGTAAACCAGTATCATAAGAGGATCAGCGCCCTCGAGGAGCAGAAGTACGACCTTGAGTTCGAAGTGGCTAAGAAGGATTTTGAGGTCATTTTCTCATTTTGTCTTTGGGCGCTCCGTACATAGCTCCCAAAAATGAAATGAATTATCTAAATAATCGTGATAGGTAGTGCAATTAATGCCTAGCCGTATTAGTTTACACATCGATTTTATCTTTTATTTTAATTGTTTAAAGTAAAACTATTTTATTTTACTATTTTACTGTACTTTCTCACGTCTGTATCTATATATTTTATTTAATTGAAATTTGAAAATTGAAATTTCATTGATTCCCACTCACAAATTTTTGTGAAATACGAGGAAATCAACTTTTTTTTATTCACGAAATAAAAAAACTTTTTCTTTTAAATTTAAACGAGAAAAATCAATACAATTTTAATTTTCTTATTTCGACTAATATCTCTTACTCTCAGCGTAGTATGGCAGTATCGCAAGTATTAAAAAGCGCCGCCCCAGAGTATTTGCAGTATTTCGTAGTGTCGCAGTATTAGTCGCAGTATATACATGGCTCAATCATTTATTTACAGTCCTCAAGCGCCTCTTACACTTTCACTCTATCTCTTTATCTATCTCTTTTTTTCTTTGTCTCTATCTCTATCTCTCTCTTTCTCTCTTTCTTTTCCCCTTTTCTCAGCCTCGCGGCACTTCGCCGACCATAACTCACAAGTATGAATTCCGCTCGACAAGCCCGAAAATTGGTTCGCGCAGAATCGCGCCCGCTCTCTCTCTCTCTCCGCTTTTTCTCGCAAAAGCAAACTTCATCCCGCATTTATTTAATCCATCCAGTTCTTTGACACCATTCGCTGCCGCCAATTATTTATTACTTATCGATAAAATATCGTATATTAATCAGCGCTACTCCTTTTATTTA
>JAXIUT010000021.1:6788993-6800647 GCA_035586675.1 Eurytoma californica | reverse complement strand
ATTCTAAACTGAACTTAGTTCTCACTAAAATCGAACGAATTTTACTCTTTCACATTATTTCTTGCTTAGTTAAACTGAAGGAGAAGGAAGCAGGGTTGAACGTCTTAAATCTTATTAAATACTCAAAGATTTTTTTTTTTTTTATAAAAGGGCATTATCGTACCGATACTCGTATCAGACGATTTAGCACGGTTATTATTCTGCTTTTATTTTCATCGATGGCATAAAACCAGCAGGTATCTATCGTGTCGAAAATAATTCACTATTTAATGAAATAAAAGATAATTTTACATAATTTTCTCGTCACTCCAGTATTTAGAAAAAAGAATAGAACTAGTAATAGAAAAGAGCGAACCCGATAGTCGACGTCATTTGAATAATAAACCTCGCGGCGTAATTACAAATATATTCGCGCGTAATTTAGCCGCTGGGCGCGTATAATTGAGCGCTTTGAAAAATTCCGGTGACACGTTCGGCCAGGCTCGTTAATCGAGGG
The DNA here is from genome assembly GCA_035586675.1 of Eurytoma californica. Lineage (NCBI taxonomy): Eukaryota > Metazoa > Arthropoda > Insecta > Hymenoptera > Eurytomidae > Eurytoma > Eurytoma californica. The sequence goes on along the minus strand of JAXIUT010000021.1, from coordinate 6,800,151 downwards.
GAATGCCGGGGCGCGTTCGCGCCGCGCACGCGGCGCCCGGAATGAAAGCCATTGATTATTTAACGACAGACAAGCCAGAAACATTATTACCGGCCGGTCGCTTATTGAAACTAAAAAAAAAGAGGGGGGACGGGAGGGGAGGAAAAAAGATCCTTTATAAATCACCGGCCGCCCGAGTGCGAATGAAAATAATGCGTTTTTCACGCTTCGCGGGCGCAATCGGAGGCGGCATAAATTATCGCCTTTGCCCGTCGACTTTTTTCCCCGGCTAGTTCACTTTTTGTTCCCTCAATGATTGGTTTTTGTCGTACACGATTCAGATTCACTCAGATTTTTTTGAGGTTTTGTCGATCGTTTTGGTCTTGTAAAAAAGCAACTCGTTAATCTTTTTTGTTTTTCATGAAATATAGTTTATTAATTGTAGGGTGGGATTTTGTGACTTTAGTAGTTTGTAGTGTGGAAAGAGAACACAGCAAACGGTCCAGTATACACAATCAAAATCATTAATGAGTGCGGGCGAAATAAGTCACCAGGTGAAACACCACTTCCGTCAAATTTTTGTTCGTGATTTTTTTATTTTTTTAGCCGAGATGCAGACGATTTGTCAGACCTACTGGCATAGACTGTACGATCTCGAGGGCGATAAGTTTGATCTTGAGCGGAAAAGTAGATTGAAAGATTTCGAGGTAACTAGCTGCCTGCAACTGAAAGAAAAAAAAAATACATTCAACCCAGTTTATAATGATAATCCCCCGACTGACATGTGCCTTCAGACTTTTTTTTCCAAATAAAAATGAAATACGAACACACACAAGGGCTAGATCTGCAAGAGTTGCGCTTTGTTCATAAACTTCGAACTGTTTTTCAAGACAGAAAACAAACTCGGAGTGAATAGAGAAAAAATAAATGTTCAGCGCTACTTTTCACGGGGCACGGAGAGTTCAATGTGCATACGAACGAAAATAAAAAAAGAGCGAAGAGAAAAACACGTCCGTCCGCGCGAAAAGTGCTTATTGCATATCTCGCTAATCTGTACCGCACACACAGCACATACACACACGAACTCCTTGTGTAACCACGATACTGTCGATTTTGTGATAAAACAAAAGGTTTTCTCCTTTTTTACTTTTTGTTTTCATTTTTCTGTTTCTTACATTCTCTACTATTTGCCCGTTTTTATTTTACTCTCACACTTTGTATCTCCGACTACTTTTTTTCGTTACTTTTATGTTATACGTATTCTTTTTACTTTTTTTGGTCACCAGTTTTTTTTTTTACCGAGCCCCGCCAGTAGTTGAATAGCAAGCGACACGAGATCGATGTAACCCTTTGTTCCGATCCCGGTTTTTTTATTTTGTATTTTCAATTATCCGCAGCCCACTGGTGCACGTGCGTTTCTTTTTTTTATAACTTTTTGAGATAAACCGAAAGAAATATACGCAGTCACCGTAAGCTCCGAGTGCACGAAACAAACCACCCCCCCTCGTACCCTTTTCAGCCCGGAAACCTTAAGAGAGAAATTTCAGAGCAGCTCATGGTTTTAACGAAGGATTTTAATGCAACCTACAGTTTTTTTCGTTTACCTGGAAGATCACTTATTTTAGGACTTCCATGTTTAAACATTTTAACATTTAAACAAAAAATTCCTATAATCAACGTTTTGACCGGAATTGGATTGATTGTTCTCCAATGCCTATCAAAGTGTTGGATACTTTATTTGTATTTAATTTTTTTTGTAACCGGCGAAAGAAATAATTGTTTTTGAATAGTATGAAAATTGGAACAAGATTTTTAGTCTGGTCTCTCTCCATATTCTTTGTAGCCGAATTGAAGCGGATTTGCACGCAGTTTCATGAGCGCGTCTACATTTGTGAGGGTCAGAAGTGGGATTTGGAGCGTGAAGTTCGGAAAAGAGACTACGAGGTATTATGATCCAAAAGAAAAACAAAGCACCGTGCATATATATATTTAGAGCAAAACTAAACGATAAAACAAGAGAAGGTTTTGTTTTTCACAATAAGCAAATAAAAACCAGATTTTTTTGCTCTTTCTATCTCTCTCTGTCGTCGCAAGAGAAGGACAACAAAACCAAAATTCTCCTTTTTCTCTCTTAAAACTTCTACGCGGAGAGAATGTGCGAGCTTAGTAACAAAAAGACCCAAAATTAAAAAATCATTTAATTCTTTTTTTTATTCAATAACAAAAGCGACAAACTGTATCATATGTATATACCACGCATCAATAATTCTCAGTCTCTCAGTGGATGATCGTTGATGAAAATCTGCTTTTGTTTTTTTTTAAGTCTACTTCCACAGACTTGCTCGAGCTTTCCACATTTCACTTGCAATATAGTACTTGATTTACTGTGAATCATTGGAAAAAAAATTCTCTCCGTGTACATAGAAAATATGTGCAATGAAAGAAATTTTACCCGCCTCGGGAGAGATTACGATCTACTTATTCTCTCTCCTAATCTTTCACCTCTTTTCTGTCATATTTTGTGAAATAAAAGTGACGATACGGGACTTCCGTCGTACTTTTTGACAGTTTCACCGTGTAAACCTATCAAGTAATTTCCTTTCTTTCTGAGATCGGGAGAAGCGAAAATATTTGTAAAATACCTGACTAGTGTGATTCGATCGAACCCAAAAAAATATCGTTTTGGAGTGAAAGTATGAATAAATTTTTGCGGAAAGTACAGTGTTTTGATTAACTCGCTATAAACTTGATCAGTCCTGATGAAAACGCAACTATTTTTTTACAGTTACAAATTTTTATATCGAATAGATGACAAAAATCGCGAAATTTAATACTCACTGCGAGTTTTACGTCACGAATAATATGAAGTGCCGTTACTTTTGTTTTTTAAGCTGTAACTCTTCTAAGCTCTATACTTTTTTATTTTTGCATTTTTCATTTTTTTGGTATCCACTTTACAAATTCACTCTTTTTCTTACACCTACTAGTTTTTTTGTTTTTTCTTCTTTTACTTTTAGTTTCACATCGATTTTTTTTCATTTACTTGTTTTTGTTTACACATCTCACTTTTTTTTTTTCATTTTTTGTTCTTTATAGCAGCACGGCAATTTTTTACTCAGCTTTTTACTAACTTGATTACGCAACATGGACGAGCCGAGGAATCGAAGAGAACATTTAACATTTTTTTTAGTCAGGGCTGGGCAAGCTTATAGTTTAAATTCTCGTGCTTCCAGTAGAGGTAACAAAAGTTATCCATTTTTTTCGCTTATTTTAGCACGAGCGGACACGGATGTTTGACTTCACACTGCGGAGTTTTAGTTTGCGAAATTGCAGCAATTTTTCAGACTCTCGACTTTACCAAAACATGAAAAAGAAAAATTCGAATCCTTCTCTGCTTTTTACCGTAACGAAAATTACAAAACGATCAAATTTATTTTCACTGAAATTTAATCTTGGTCGCGAATTGTTGTCAAAGTGAAGTTTACTGCTTGTCGATTAAATGTAAAAAATGAGATAAAAGTATAAAAGATCGAATACTATAGTGAGTGCAATGTGTGGATCGCGGTGCAAAATCGTAAAGAAAAGTGTAAATTATTTTCCCGCAATTTAGTGAGCGATGTGCTTTCGAACGCTAACACCTTGCATGGCTTATAATAATGCTTGTAAAATTATTAAAGTACTTTACCATCGTAAATAGATTAGTAAGCTAAAGGTGATCAATTAATATTGCTCAAATGAAAATGTCACCCACAAAATTTTAATGCGCTCTTGAATTACTTAGATTTTATTGCCATCCTTTTTTTTCATAATTCTTAACCAAATGCATGGATAGAGAAAAAGATAAAAATTAGCGAGTTCAGAAGTTTCGTCACTCTTCACTTTGTTGTGCTTACCAACGAGCCGAAGTGGATGTACTGCGCAGGAGGTATTAATTTAAGTATGGCACTTCATATATTCGTCACTTATCACCGGGTAAACCACAGCGATAATCACGAACGAAGCAGAAAATTACGAAGGCAGATGTGCAGATTCGATTGCATTGTTGTTTACAACGAGAGGAGAGTAGTAAAGTAATGCCGGCGATCTCCAAAGTCAGTAAAGTTTACTGTTACACGCGAAAAATGCACTTAAGACTCTCACAAAAATGGACGCATGTGTTCGTCGCAGTAAAGTCCTAATGAGAAGATACGCGATAAGAAGTGCCATGCTGTGAAATTCTCTATTATCCGGATTCTCCAGGCGTACCTGGCTCACACTGTATATAATGCGGATTTAATATCTAAGCTACCGTAAAATTCGAAAGTTGCCGCGCGTTTCCTGCCAATTGTTTTAAACGCGTCGAAAGTTTTGCACGCTTCATTGTCCGTGAATTTTTAATTTTTTGCGGGGGCAGCCGGGCGAAACTTCGAATTGTACGATAGCGAGCGCCCGCAAGCAAAAGCAAGCAAGCATTAGTAAAAAAAAGCCAAAGATTGTTGTTGAATTTTTACAATTAAACAAAAAAAAAGAAATGTACAACAAAATAAAATGCAAGCGGAAAGCGTAAGAAGGAAACATCGTTATTGACAACTTGATGCCTAAAATGACTTGGAAAGAACTATAGAAATGATAAAAGTCGATTTTGCACCGATTCGCACGCCGCCGATTTTACATGTGTTTTCGTGCTGATTAACCGACCTGACATCGAATAGCAATGACATCCTTTTTTAGATTCAAGCGAGGCAGGAAATTTGGATTTTCTTTAAATTTCCATACTAAAAGTAACCTGGATCAAAACTCGCTGTGTCGAAAGGATCGTGAGGAAATGTTTTCATTTTTTGATCAGTAAAAAGCGATCGTTTAATGAATTTAACGATTAAATTTTGCCTGAAAAAAAAAACTAGAAATAATAAATAAATAAATAAATAAAAGTGGAATTTAAAATGAACGATTGGACATGAAAAATGGCAAATGGTCGTAAAGGTGTCAAAAAATGAAAGCGCGTCTGTAGTGATATGCAACCCCCAGGAATTTAGAGCTGATCACGACCAGCTGGTTTGACTCTTGACTGACCATCCGCAGGACCATTACTCACCATTTTCCCCCTTGACGTCATTACCAGTGACGTTTCGATCTACGCTAGGCCGTAGACCCCCGTTGCATTTTATCTCTTCTTCCTCCCTCTGATCGCGCCGAAAAAAAACACGATTTACTGTTTGACGAGCGTGTCATCGATTTAATTATCTTCTTGTACCTTTCGCATCAATCCCTAAAGTCGTCACTTTCCACGCTGTGTTAAATCCACTCGAGCACCGCATTTTTGTTAATTATCAACTCTGTGCTAATTTTGCAAATTCAAACGAGTCTCTGTACCTTTAAAGCGATCGATCATTAATCACCAATTGAATCTTTCTAATTTAATCACTTCACTTCCGAGCATGAGATAATTACTTTTGGGGCTCCTGTACTTTTAAATCTCCTTTTACATCGTCAGTTTTGTCAATTCATAATGTAGATAAAATAAAGACGAATTATTGTGTTTGTTCTATATGTTACTATAGCTATATATGTGTCAACTGTAGAAAACGCAAAAGAAATTTGTTATCGACTTTTTAGTGGATTGTGTTTTTAGTTTAAATAAAATTCTGTTTCATAAAGTATCGTTACTGGTTGTAATTTACTTTTACAAGTGAAACAATGTAGATCGTGTTGAGATATAGCTGATTTAGTAACGTTTTATAAGTAGAACTAGTTTATGTTGTGTTTAGGACAATTTTTTCATTGTTTATACTATGCAATGTACATGTATCCTTCATCATTATCCTCTCCAGCCTACTCATTTGAACCGAAAATTCATATTATCCGAATATACGTAATTCATTCAGTATCCTACTGTTGCTAACATTCGAAAATATATTTCAATCGCTTATTTAAATCCTCATGGGCAGAAAAAGATGCTTGTTGTGCTTTTTCAAATCTGTTGTGCTAATGTGTGTGTTTGGAGTTTTGTGTCATCATTTTTTAACAATAAAAAAAAACAAATTTTTGCTTCTGCATTAGGCGTAAATATAAGTACATCCTGCTGATTTAAATTTTTTTTTTTCACTTTTTCCTCTAAATGTCAACACTTTAAATGTTTTTATTAAGTCAGTGTACTTCCAATTACACTTTTTAATTGTTACACATTATAAATTGTAATAAAAAAAATTAGTAAACTATTCAGCTTTCAACAAAAATAGATTGCTTTGCTGGCAAATCGTAAGACGCAATGCAGAAAAACTAATAACTCTTTCTGCTTTTATCCAGATCGCAGACTTAAACAGCCAAGTCAACGACCTCCGAGGAAAGTTGTGAGTACAATTTTTTTTACATGGATTATTAAACTCAACTTTCGACTATAGAGCATGTAATTAACTATAAGAAAACGACCATCTCACAGTCAAAGTAAAAGAAAGTGAAGTTCATTTTTGATCTCAAACATTATTTTTCTAAATAAACCGAGAAAAATAATCTCCGTTCCTTTTGATATTTGAACAGTGTCGGAAGTTTACTCGCTGTCTTAATTAAGGGAAAATTTACAATAAAAATTAAAAAAAAAACGCCGCTTAAGGTAATTACTCATATTGGTTATTTTTTTCTGTTTTCTCTCTATTCATGGACCTTGGTTTCACCGCTTGCAGCATGAAGCCAACACTTAAGAAAGTCTCAAAGTATGAAAATAAATTTGCAAAATTACAAAAGAAGGCGGCTGAGTTTAACTTCAGAAACCAGCTCAAGCAGGTTAAGAAGAAGGAGTTCACCCTTGAGGAGGAAGACAAGGAGGTAAGAACGACCTTTTTCTACTACTTTCTCACTGATATCACGCGGTAAAAGAAAAGTTGCGGGGACCGAGGATTTGCTCCCATCGGCTCACCTTCTCTTCACTATTATCGACTTTTGTTCATCTATCGTACGATAGATGAAGTGAAAAACCTTATTTTGAAAAGATAAGTAATATCCACTTTTTTGACGATCACCGATACTTTGTTTTTTTTATGTACTCGCGAAAGTAATTGCAATAATCCAGGTAAACAAATGTTGTAACAGTATGTAGGTAGATTCAATTAAAATTTAAAGTTTTTTATATAATTTTTTGTATCCATGTTAAAAATAACACAAAGGTTGTATAACATTTTTACAAAATTTTATACTATCTTTAAAAGTTGTTTTCTCGTAGTTATAGTCATATTGATTCATTGACATTCTGTGTTATGTATTCCATTTTATGTTCAATGCATAGTCCTAAAAGCGTTGTTACATGTTTTTATCCCAATATGTTACATGTCAATAATATTTCAGTTACGTATCAGCTTTTAAAAGATTTTTGTTCCAAAACACAAAATTGTTGGAATTATTTTACAATTCGGATTTTAATTAAACTCGAAGCAACAAAAATCTTTAACAAAGTAAAATAATGACAAAAAAATAAAGAAAAAGTAGTATAGCGTTTAGTTGACTAGGCAATGTGTTGTTCTCCACAGCCCAAGAAGTCCGAGAAGGCAGAATGGCAGACGAAGAAGTAGATTACGAAACGAACAGCCTCAGTTTATTATGATATAATTTAATGACGTTAAAAAAAAATACACAAAAATAGACAAAATGAATAAACGACTCAAGTGACATTGTAAAGTCATCGTAATAAACTTACACGTAAACTCACTTCATGTCGCACAATAAAGATGCACTCGGACTTGCGTACAGCAAAGGTCACGTTAAACCACACACATTTTTTATTACTTTGTTCCACCGACATCGCGCGCGCGCGGATCGATCGAGACACATCTAAATGCCGCCGCGGATACAATTAAGAATAATTTAAAAGAGGAAAAATAAATGAGAAAAAAAGTTGTTCGCATATATCAGACGGTTCTTGCTACATACACTTTTTAAGCGGCGCTGTGACGACGTTCGAATAAAAACTTTGGTAAATGTTACGCGTCGACTTATGAGCTTTAAAACATAAGGGAAATTCAATAAACTTTCATGAAATGCAACTGGATTTATTCTATTTGACAATATTTTTTTTCAATCCTGCATATTTCGATTTTTTTTAACGGTTTTATTTTTGACGGACACTTTTTTGCTGAGGATACTTTTTTACAAACGATTTTTGCAGTCTTCGTTTACTTGCCAATCTGCCAAACGTTTTTTTTTTTTGGAACTTTTTTTCCAAGTTTTTACCATATTTTTTCCACCTTTTTGATGTAATTTTTGTGTAGCCCAGCTTATTTTTCCGGTGGTTTTTCATTGCATTAAGAAAATGCAATGGTATTTTTTTCCAGCCAAATACAAATTTTGTCCTCAAAATGAATTTTTTTTCAGCGAAGCATCACTACCTGATCGCTTTACATTCGGTTGTTAACAATAAATGAATACAAGTGTATATTTATTTATTTTTATTTTTTTAACACTTCTCCGCTCTTTCTCTATTTCTATACTCTCTTTCTGATTAATATTTATAATCGTGTATGTTCTATCTTCTTATTCTAAATATAATATTTTCCGTGCTACGTAAAAAAACTCTTATTTTATCAAGAGCGAATAAAAAAAAACTTACCTATCGCAATATATCGAAACTAAAAAAACATAAATCTCTGAAAGAAAGGCGTACCTGAAAAGGTGAGATTCACTTTGCACTGCCTTTGCAATTGTCTTTTCGCGCTCCGTAATGAAAACATAATCGCAGAAGCGCTTAAGCTCACTCGCTTCTTCTTTATGCATTATTTCTGTACTCTTTTTTCATTTACTTTATAATACATTTTTCTTTCGTTTTTCTGTTTCTTTCTCTGTGTAATATTTTCATTTGAATACTCACTTTTTCTTTTTGTGTACTTCAAGTCTCGCATCTCTACTCACTTCTTTCTTTTTTCTCGTGTGCTCTATTTCAGCGCAAAAAAAATACATAAAATAATTGCAGTACCGCGCCGCAGCTAAATTAAGAAAAAAAGGCGAATACGCGTTCAAACACAACTTTACTCTGAATTTTTTTTTCATACGCAGTGCTACTTTCAGTCTATCACATGATGTTCGGCTGCCAAGCTATCCGGCTCTATGTTTAGGAATTTCTGTCTCGTCTCTCTCTCTGCGAATGCATTTCTGAAAATATTATTTTGGTAAACAAAAGTTAATCCAAATTTTGTTTGAATGTTTTGTTTTGTTTAAAAAAATATTACATGCATGATTAAATAATCGGTACTACAATATAAAACGTATACTATTTAATAAATTTTTATAAAAAGAAGAAAAAATTAGAAGTGCATTCGTATGATAATAAATGTTGTTCAGAGTCTGCTAAATAATCTTTACGGAGAATTGTGCAAAACTGGACTGAATAACAATATATTCCTCCGTTATATTTAGCAACTTTGCAAAATAAAAATGTCCTTGTTATGTTTTACGTTGACTAATGTTGCTTAATGTTTGCAGAATGCGTCGAAAGATAAGGTAAAAACCTAGAACAGAAAATTATTAGATCAGACAAATATTCGCCTAGCTGTCACAGAATATTAGGCGCTATAAAAAGCTTACACGAATATTAATGCTTTGCGTAATGCAGCTTTATTTTGAGGTTTTACTCTTCTTTCCCTTAGTTTTAAAATAAATTACATGTATTCTGCATGCTGCAAATTCTGATAACTGGTAAAAAATGTTGCCTTTTTTATCAACGAAAATTGAAAAGCACTTTGAGCGATTGCTACACTGCAAATTCAATTTAAACGCAGCATTTTTTCCCCTGCATTTTCCACTTTATAGCTTACTCTAAATTCTATGTACGTCCTTCAAACTACCTAACAAAACAAATTGGCAAACAGAAAAAAAATGTAATATTTCAAAATTTGATTTGGCAATCAAGGAAAGCAAAATTGAAATTGTTATCGATTGGTGACTAATTTCACATTTGCGTCATCAAAAGGCTCTACCTGGCAAAAAATTATTTCCGACACCCCTCCCCAATGTTTTTGTAAGCCCCTCATACGTCGTTAAAACAAAATGGAAAAAAAGTTAGCTCAACAATTTTCAACAATGCCACTGTTTGAAATTAATGCTCACTCGTTCTGTATTTGCAGAAGAAGCCCGAATGGTCGAAAAAGGGTGAAGAAAAGAAGGTAAAGGAGGAGGAGGCGGCGGTTGAGGCATGAGAACCTTGTCACCAAAACAGTGTACCTCCGTCACACCGTTCCATCTAATTAAAAGAAACTCGACGCCGGAGCGATAGTCACTTCCTTTTTAACTGCACGCAAACACTATTTATTTTTCTTCCCTTTTAGTTTGGAGAGAGACTATCGCCTTTTGTAAAAAAGAAAATAAATGGACAATCACACATACATACACACACGCATGTACACACCTATGCACACTTATTAAACACTATTCTGTAACAAAATCTCCTTGTGTTTTTTTGTTTTACACACTACTATTCTCCTTTTGACGAATTCCATTTTTACTTAAGGACGATATATTTTTTTTAATATTTTTGTAACCTTTCACTTGCGAGTCCTCTCCCACTTACTTTACAAAAGGAAACTTTTTTTTAAATGTCACCAAAAAAACGTGTTAAAAATAAGTGTTATTCGGTTGAAACACCTGCCTGAGTAATAATAAAGTTTTATTGTAATTTAAACAAAAAAAATATGAATTGATCATGAACAATGCTTTGTGTAAATGTTTTTACTCCTACTGTGTATTTATTATTTATCCTTGGAAACTTTCCTGCATTAAACCCCTACCTGTTTCCCTTTTTGTAATAATTATATGGAACCAATAAATAAAATTATATTTTGACAATGATATTTTTGATATTTGAGAAACATTTTCTTCAGTTTCTAATTTTAATACTTAGTCTATGAAGCAAAGGTAAGAGTATAAATTCAATTAAAATATAAATAATTGTTTACAATGAGTTAAACTATTCGCAATTTACCTAATCAGCCCTTGAAGATTTCAATTTATTATAACTTAAACAGGTCTGACTTTATGAAGTCTATTTAATTAATTATAAAATCAATATTAAAATTGAAAATAGTTTCACATTAACTTAGAAAATGTTATAGATAAGTGGAAAAAATAGTTATAACTATATAAAATATTACAAATTTATAAATAATATAGATCTCTTTTATATACGTAGACAATGCAAATAGCAGAAAAATAGTATTTAGTT
>JAXIUT010000021.1:6748367-6779648 GCA_035586675.1 Eurytoma californica | reverse complement strand
GAAGAATACTAAAAATTGCTATGAAGAATACTAAAAATTAGTATGCAAGATAGTAATTATTGCTATTCATAAAAATTACTAGTTTAAATACTAATTTTTGTTAGCTTACGACTCTGTTACCCTTTTCCTATAGAAGAATACTAATTTTTATAGGATTTTTTAACAATTTTTGCTATTCTTTTTCTCTCCGTGTGCGAATTTAAAAGTCATAAATTACAGTCACTTACTAAGTTCAATGTTTTTTAATCTATTATTATAAGTTTTCTAATAACATATTATGATTCATAGACTAAACAATTATTTTAGTATATTAAAAATAATTGAGATGCAGCTTCGTATTTAAAGAAGTGTACGGTAAATTTGAATTTCGACATTTTCTGGGGCATACATTTCACTGCTAGTTCGTTCAACGATTCTGCCTGAGCACCTTGTTTATTTATCTCGATGGAGAGGTAGCCGTCCCGCCTGTGCATTTTGCGGTATCATCGCGTATTTTGCTGTTTTTAATGAAAATTCCCCACTTCCGCGTCCTTCCTGTAAATACTACCTTAAAATATCCTGACTTTTTATCCGCGAGCTTACGCGTACGGAAAGCTCACAGACTGACTTTCGCTTTTTAATATTTTTTTGTAAGAAAAAAAAAGTAAAAAAGAGTGCTTTAGAGGCGATTGAGGGCAGGTGCAGTCTCGTTAAGAAACGCGAAGCTTGAAGCTGTGGTATCGTTAGGGAAAAATGGGTATGCGTATGCAGGAAAATTTACTGTATGAGGAAGAAAATCAATGAAACTTCAGATTTTGTTTTTAAATTACGAAAATTTTTAATATTTATTAGACTCTCTAAATGTATGCATGAAAAATCATTATTTGTAAACATTAACATGGATATAATGTTTTTAGATAAATATTCAAGAAGTCCTATTTATTTCTCATTATTTTATTTCATATTCATTTTGTTTTACTTATTTATAGCTAAGTAGTTTTCCTTGCATCAAACAATGTAATCTTGCAACATTTGACCTTACTCTGACATTTGCAATGGTTTAAAAATGTTTAAAAGCTCGTCTTTGATAAGTACAATATCAGATCTAATGATGCATAAATAAAATGTCATGTCCAGTTCGAGAAATCGTTCATTTTAGCAGACAGGTAAACAATAAAATAATAAAAGCTATGTATTTCGGTCGAGCACGAAGATTCTCTCCTCCAATTCCCTCATTGACTTTGAGAACCGCGTCTCTCAATGCAATGGTACCGAGCGTAAAATCCGATTGTCGGACACGTGTGTCGACGCGGCTCGAAGGCGGTGACTGCGAAAAATCCGATGTTCCAGAGGCAATCTCCCTGAAAAAGAGGTTATAAGCGCACCCCGCGGGTGTCTCTAAAAGAGAAAAATTGAACTCTCATACCCCCCGTCAATTTCGTCTATTGCAAAACACGTCAAGCTGCTCTGCTTTTCTTCGCGAATTTTTTTATGCCCTCGTACGATAAGATAAAAAAATCGATAAAGCGTTTACGTACCTTTTTATCGACAGGATAAATATATTTTGTTTTCTCTTTGATTTTTTTAAAATAAATTTTCTTTAACGAAAAAATGTTATCTAGTTAAAAACGCCTATATTACATAACTTCAGTGAAAATGTAAGAATAAAAATAAAAGTAATAACCTTCTACTCGTGACAGAGTAAATTTTTGCACAGCTCACACCCTTTCGTTCATCCCCTGAAAAACGTCGTTGGGGAGTCTTAAATCTCATGGGGTGTTGCATTAGGGCAACTTAATAACCAGGCCAGTCGACGCGCGGAAGCCACGCAGCAGCAATGGGCTTTCGCGAGGCGCGTTTGATTAACAAGTGCGAGTTGGTGTCTCGAAAAAATTCTCGCATGGCCGAGCGGATAAATTTGCGCAAGCGCGCGAATATCGCCCAGTCACTCGCAGCAACTAACGAGAGCCGAGCTAGGAGGTGTGCGGGGGGACGAGGGAGAGGAGAGTGTTAATGCAGCGCAACGCGTTAAACATGGAAATATATGGGTAAGTGCATAGGTGGCTCACGTTTTCACGATGTAAACATCCTCTTCCTGATACTCAAGTTTCGCCACCTTCCTTTACCTCGCGGGCTCGACATGTCTTCAAATTTTTCCTGTTTTCGTAATCTGACATCGACACTTTATCTAGTTTTATTTTTTAAACGTTTTTAATGAGTGCATTGGTTTAATTTTCACTTATACACATGCACTTTACATAGTTTAATATTTGGGTAGTCTAATACCTCCCTTGTTAGTGCTCGGTAGATAATAACATATTTTCGACTTAAATTTAAAAAAAAATATTTTGTTAACAGATATTTGCTTAAAAAATATAAAATAGTATTCTCCAAATATGCACAGAGATGAAATTACATTAGTACACATAAAGTATGTATACTAATGCATCCACGTGCCGTTGAATTAATGCATCTACATTCCAGTACAGTAATTAAAGATTTAATTAAACATTGTAAAGGAAACATATCATCCTTATATCTGAACGTTATTCGTTAAAAATTAGTAAAATCTTCGTTCAACTTTAAAGTAATCCCCAAAGAGTAGACATATAACGATCTCTTTCGAACTTTTTAAAAATTTTCGCCTCTCCCGCAGCACTGAGCAAGAACGAGAAATATATCTGATTTCCGGTGTAATAGAGTTGGCGGTGGAGCGCTTAGCGACCCCCGCGGCAAAAACGCAATTATGCAGGGCTAATTGCGCGACAAGTGAGCGAGAAGGCCAAATGCAGCTCGGATACTTTTATCGCCGTAACTCCATTTAAGATTTTAATTTCCTCGGGTGTTGGTGCTCGCACTTCCAATTTTTTTCCCCCACGGCCTTAATTCAGCACCGACGCTGCATCTACGTCTTATTTACGGAAAAGTTGAAGCTAGCCATCGATGATAATTTTTGCCGAGAGGTAATTACTGCTGCTTCGCTATAAAATAAGTTAATTATTTGATCGAATTTTTTTTCAAAGATTGAAAAACATAAAAATGTAGAATTAACTTTTTCAACGACACTCGAAATAAAAAAATTAACAAAATAGCAACAATTTATTACCACATAGTAGAAATCGATATTATTTTTCATGATTATTATCATTTAGTATCAGTAAAAAGTTTCAATTGGTATAAAAAAATTTAAATCGAATGTATTCTCCGAATATATGTGTTACAATACCCATCACTAACAATGGTAATGCGATATGGATAAACTTTAGTATCTAACTTTAAAGCAGTGCCGTTCCAAGCGAAACGTTACACCCCGTTCCGACGCACCAAGTTCGAAATGTACTGCGCTCTCTGTGCTTTACCAGGTGTAGAGAATCGCCTTTTTTATTTTATAACTCTCTACCCGCTCGTGATTTCTATTTTTTCCCATTCGATATATCATTGTACTTTCAACTGCAATGCCCACTTGTTATTTCACGCGGCCCTAACTTTCTTATTATGAAAAAGCATCGAACACGGAAAATCGCTATACCACGCAACCGCGAGATTTTTAAACCAATAAGTTGGGGTGTAAAAAAAGGAGGAAAGTCTGTTGTTGGTAATCATAGCTCACTAAATTCTTCAGCGTGGTCTCATCCTCTCGAGCCGATCGTTATTTATTTTTCATAAACTTGTCGGCGAACTAAAATACAATCGCGCGTGGGAAAAAAGGAAGGAAAGAGAGAAGCGGAGGCGTGAGGACGGCGCACTCGCGGCACGACAAACTTCGCAGCTCCCATCATAACCGGTACACAGAAGAAAGCTGCTGGAACTCGCCGCGGAGGAAGAAAAGCAGAGTCGGACTCCCCTGGCCCGTCGCTGGAGAAAAAAAAAGAAAGACAGATAAAGCGAGAGGGAGCGTGAGGCAAAAGAAAACACAAAGCAGACTTGAGTATAAAGTCGCGAGATCTACTTCTCTCCACTCGTACATCAACGCGCTGCTCCGGAGGAGGAAGCGGGCGGGCGCGCGCGCATTCGATTTAAAAACTTTTCCCGCAGGTTTTATTTTGGCCCCTTACTGTCCCGGGCTGACGCGCGAAATAGCGTTAGACGAGCTGTATTTTTCGATCGCCCGGGAGAAAGCGAAAAATCGAGTTGCCTCGTTTATCCGTCTCGTCGTCGCACAGTCGTCTCCGCGGCCGGGGGGGAAGGGGTTGCTGCTCGTCTCCCTTCGATTTCCTCACCGGTAGTCGCATCCTCACTTTCACCCTGAATGCAGAGCTCTGACAAGTATGGCCGATTTCTATCGCGTCCTTTTTCAAACGCCTTCCTCGATCGCGTATAACGAGCAGCCGAAGCGTCGATTTGTTAGAGGGATTTTTTTTCAGCTTGATGTTATTTGGCGCAATTTCTTTGATTTGCATAAATTTTTCTTTAATAAAATTAAAGTAAAAAAAATAAGAAAACGTACGTTTATTGCGCAGTAGACACTTTTTAATTTTTCTTGTTTCAACCTAATTAAATTTGTTTAAGGGACGTTTATGCGTGTTAATGAAGTACTTTAATTTGTAAATGAATAGTAATAAGCTGCTGAATTTTCTCAGCGCGACCAAGTTTAAACGAATTTTTACTTGTTACTATGTAAATGTATTGTGGGTTTATTTCAATTCTACCTAAAATAGGTCACCTACATGTTTTGCATTTGAAATTGCGTAAAGATCGGAATAGAAAATAGTTTTAAAGCTAAAATACTAAGCACGAAAAAATGTTTCTGTTTCTGAAAGCTATATGATTTCTAGTGAAATATAAAACAGAAAATTCATTTTTGTAGAGTTCTTAAAAATAAATATTAATTTATCAAAATAACCATAATTCATACACCACAATATTAATGCAAGTTGCACGTATAAAACATTTAGCAACTTACATTAGAGAATAAAGAGCAAGCAAATTCCGGATTTAATTATAATTACAAGTCGATTGATGCTAAAATGAAATGAAAAAGAATTTATTCCGACTGTCGAAATAAAAGTACTTTTCACTATTCATAATCAACTTTATAAATCTACAAAATATTTTTCAATACTCCTGTGTTGTGAGATTTTTATTTTATTCATTTTCGCTCTTGCTTATTTATCATTCCCAAAGCGAGCGAGTTGTCGCAGAAAACTGTGCACGTAGAGATTAAAAGAATAACCTGGGAGAACACGTTAAATCACACGCGGGCCGCGAAAGTTAAACGGATCGTTATCCCATTACCCAGCGATGAATAAACCCAAGACAAATCTTTCCCTCTCCGCCGCGGCTTCGCATTGCCGCGCCGCCCGGAATAAACGATTTCAATCGAGCGAGGGCGCCGCGAGCGAGCCTGTGCATGCACGGCCCCGGGATACCGCCGCGGAGGAAACTCGCGGCGGATTCCCCGCACGAACTGCAGATCAAACAGAATTAAGCGCTCGCGGAAGCCGAAACGGCGCGGGCGGCAAAAAGTCGCGTAAAAAGGCTGAAAGAGTGGAAGGGAGAGGGAGGGAGGGAGAGAGAGAGAGAGAGAGAGGAAAAAGCACGGTATTAGCCGGCGCAGCCGCTGCTAAATCGATGCGCCCGGTGTATACACACGCCGATGGACCTTGAGATAGCAGCTCCCTGCCGTCTCCTTTTATATTTTCTCCTTTTTTTTTAAGGTCGCATGCGCTCGGTGTAAGTAATGAGGCGCACCGGCGTGCCTTACAATGGGAAAGCTCGACTTTTGCGGTGATGTTTCAGAAAATTTCTTTCCCGCCGAACTTGCAGTATTTTACTAAAAATATTTGTATGCACTCGAGGCTGTTATTTATTTGGTTTAATTCTAATTTTTGCGGTTGTTAGAAATTTATTTTTCTTTTCTATATTTGTTAAGTGTCGCGTTCATATAGTAGACTGAATTATAAATTGCTCTGCAGTCTTTTCTATAAAAATTTTATAAAACGGTTGAAAATTTTATGTGATGTTATATGACTTCAAATGTCTGACTCATGTATTTTAACTTCTCCCTTAAACATTTAAGTAATTTAAATGATCTAATAATTTTATTTAATTTCTTTAAATCAGAATAAAAGCAAGATCGTATACTCATCTGCAATTTTCTTTCTTGGTTATAAATATTGCTGCAGGATAAAAATCCCCATCTGAAATATTAATTGTTATTGATTCAATAAAACATTGCACTCCAAAAGGTTATAGGGGTTGGTTGTAAATAACTTTCTTCTATTTAAATGTATTATCGATCATTTTCAATAAACTAATCGAAGCGTACACTAAATTTACCCTCTCACCCGAGGCTTGCGTAGTATAAATAGTTTTGTAATCGCAGCTGCCAATGAGCGAACTACACCTCCTGAAATATTTCGGCAGTCTAATGGACTTAACATTTCAATCAACGTGTCAGAAATTCAAGTCTCAATCTTCAAAAATGATTTCACGCTCGGCGTGCCTCAAATTGATAGTACATCCAGCATAAAGGGGAAGATTGGTGCGAGCACCGTAAGCAAAGTGGCCGATCCGCCCTCGAGAAGACTGGCGGGAAAGAAAGCTTGGCGCATTATTATATACACGCGCGGAGGAGGATGCGGAAAGAGTGCGGGAGTCGAAGGGGGAGGGGGGAGGGCAGGACATTGCACAAAGTCACGAATGCCTCACCCTCCTCCCTTCCCTCTTTGAGCTCATAATTGAAAATCAATATTTGCTCTGGCTTTTCCTTGGCTCGTGCAGTGCAAATGTTTCGCGGCTCGAAAATTTCACGGAGCGTCCGCTGATGACGATGGACGTTCGGGTACACCGGGAATCCCGCGATTCGGAATTCTGATCGATTTCTTAGTTTCCTTTTTTGGGGAAATAGTCGCGGGGACAATTTTTAGTTAAATGGCAGTACGTCATTTAATGGGATCCTAAATTTGAGCATATTAGTTTTAGCTCTTTCTTATTTAACTTTGTAGAACCACCGAAAGCCGAAAGAAAATGCTTATGCTTAAATGTAAAAAAAACTGCTGGTAATTGCATGACAGCTGATTCGGAGAGTCTATGCAGGTATTGGAAACTTAAATAAATTATACTTCAATTATAAAGCAAAATTTAATGGAGAATTCTCCAGCGTCCAATCCAGTTCACCTATACTTAGCTTTTGGAGTTGTAACTCGGAAAATAAATATTTAAAAAAGCTTAAATATAAAAATAATTCGATCAGACAATGAAATTCAAACCAAGATTATCAAGAAAGTAACCTTTAAAAATTAATTCCAAAATGGGAGATGCATAAATTAACTGTTAATTAATATACCTAAATTGTATCAGCAAATTATAAAAAGATTAAAATGTACAAATATTAACTACCGTTATTCATCAGCTGATTTTATCATTTTTACCGATATTTCGTAAGAAACCTATGCGGTTTTCTTAAATGATCTCGTTGAATTTTATTCAGTAACCAAGTCATTTACAAGTAAATGGAAACACTCAAAAAGCTCACAGAGACGAACCATCCGCAGAAGCTCGTTAAAAAAAAGCCAGCAATTACGGAAGAGGCGGAAGAAATTCCGCAGCTTCTTGACCGATTTACCTTTAAAGCTCCATTGTCGTTTGCCGCCTTATCGGGGCGAAGGCGCGCGTGACCGGCCCCTTGACAAATCGCCCCGCGGCGGTAAACAGGATGCGGAGACATCCTGCCGGGGCATTCGCCGGAAATAGAGCGCGAGTAATAGGTCGATTCCGCCGGGCCGGCGGACCTGAAAAGCTCGGCTCTCGCCCGGCCCCCGCGTGTGTATAAAGTATGAGCGAGCGCGCTAGAGGGAGCTCCGCGACGTAATTACACGAGGGTTATTACCCCCCGTACGGTGCCTTTTTAAAGCGGCGCGGGCGCGCTTTATTTTCGGGCGTAAATCTCGCCCAGCGTTTCGCGGGCTTTATTACGGAAATTTGCCGAACGATAAACGCGCGGCGTCTTAAACTTATGAAAATGCCCGGGTAACGAGAGTGCTGCCGACCTTTTTTTCCTGCTCTTTTCAAATCAATTTTGCGCTGGCCTTTTTTCATAGGTTCGTTAGGTTCAGAGGAGAAACGAAATCTTTGTTTATGGGGTGCTTGCTGAGTTTTGTGTACGGTTGCTTTTTCACTTTACTAATTGGATTCTGATTAATAACTGCGGTAAATTAAATACTGTTATATTTTAGGATATGTAGCATTGTCATAAAGAATTCATAATTTTAATGCTTACTTTTTACAAATTTTGCATTAAGCGAAGTAATAAATTTGGGAGATACATATCGGTTGATTAATTTCAATTTTCTCTCACATTACATGCTGAATTGATAATTTTTTTTAATTGGAAATTATTATCGCCTTGTGTGGGTAACCTGGAGATCTTGGAATTGTAATGAATCCGTATAGTAATTAATCAGTATAATGAAATTTGAGAACAAACTAATTAACTGAAAAGCGTATCATATCGATAAAATTGTGATCACTCCGTGCTCGTTACTTATCTAGACAATCCAGGTATCGTAAGGATCTGCATTTCAACATAATTTTTATTTTAGTAAAATAATTTTTGTAAATCTGTTTAGTAAAAGACTACTTTCAATTAAATATACCTACATTGAAATGTCAATCAAAATTAATTTCAATATTTCATATTTTATTGAGTTTACTAAACTTGCGCTAAGGTGGTTTTCCAAGCAACTTCTAGGAAACCAATAAATTCTAAAATAAAATTCTAAGTAATAAGTCTATTCTAACTAATAAAATATTGCCACTGCTGAATAAATAAAATATCCGTCACCCAAAGCTTTTTATATCAACCGGGCAAAATCCGTTACTAATAAAACAATTTTTCTCAACTAATAAAAAAGTTAAAGTAAAAGCCAAACCAAATTGAACTAGAACAAAAACAGCGCAAGAAAGAAAATCCCCAAACAAGACATAAGTTTAAAGCGACTTGCATTTACCTACATCAGGCGCGTTGTTGAAAGAGACGGCGACAGCGGGGGGGGAAAGTGGCTCTCCCCGCGTGCGCGGCACGAAAAACAAAGGTGGCTGTAGGCGGCTAAGCTTCTTACGCAGGTGAGCAAAGGAAGTCGCTGGCAGATTGCCATCGGCGCGCTTCACAATTCAATCACGAAGTTAGCTCCCTGCAGAAATCGCATAATGTGCGGTTAGACCGAGAGCGCGCGCGAGCTCTCCGCGTCGCCGCTGTCCCTCGGGTGGGCAACAAATCAAAAACACACCCCCCGAAGAGTCGCTCGGCGCGTCAGCGCGATAATGGTGGGCGCAAGCTCTCGGGGCTGCGGCTAAATTAAAATACATCGGAGCCAAGAGCACGCGTCGGACCGTGAAAGAGCGGTCGCCGCGGCCCTCGGCCTTTTTCACTTTTGCCCGCAGAGAGCCGCGGGATTGTACTTTATTCGTGCGGGCTAGTCGCCTCCCTCACCCCTCCTTCTCTGTTTCTGTTTGACGGAAGAGCTATGATAATAAAGGAACTTGTCGCAGGATAATAAAGAAAGAATATTCCGACGAGGGTGACGGATGCAGCATGACTTTTTGCTCCTGCGGCTGCTTATACCGTATTCAAATAAACGAACTGTCCTTTTTTACATTTAGTTTCTTTTTTCTTCCTTAGGTGGATGTTTTGATGGATCGCGCTTAGATACTGATCGTTAACTTTGCTTAGAATTTTCTCAGATATACCTATATATCCGAGATTGAGAGACTAGATTAATTTTATAATATGTTTTATGTCTAACTTTTGCGTAAGTTTGGTTTAAATTAACTTCTGTACTTTTCTTCTCGGTAAAAATCTCAAAAGTATTTTTTATTGTGCCTTTCTTCGTTAGATACGACGATAAATACAATAAAAAAAAAATAGTGATCTAATTTAATATTCAGATATGACTAATAATACAAATAATTATGGAAAAATGTTTGGTCTTAGTTTATTAATAACGCCAATGTTATTTATTTCATTAATATTCAAATAAACGTAATTAAAATTTATCACTGAGATTATATAAAGAAAATTAATAACATTTGTGAAGGAAGCATTATAGGCAAATATGAAAATGTTTATTCCTGCGGCTTAATCGAGACACAATACGTTATCCTAACCGTAATGTACATCTAAATGCGTTATTATTCAGTTGTAAAGTTCTGTATGCACTCGACGATATCGATGACCTATATATGCTAGCCGACGAATATCCGAGCTCGCCTGGTTTGTTTGACAAGTTTCATCGAATAAACTTGAAACCAGGCACAAACTTCTGGCAGGATGTGTGCGAACACAGCCGAATAACCTCCTGGAACAAACAAAATTAAATCTCTGAGCAAAGTGATAAATTTATAGCAAGCCGTTATTAAACATTAATAACAAACACAAGATATGAATTGCGATCACATTCAACGGCGTGATTGATGTCTATTGAATTATTCCTAGCCTTTTAATAATTATATTTATAACAGAACTGCACTCGGTCCATCCATAATATGCATGAATGACTTTTATGCGTGTTATATGACTTCTTTGCTCCCTATATATTAGGGATGAGAATAAACTGATAATAATTTATCATTTACAATTGATTTTTCGTGTAGGAATATTTATACTGACTGTACATAATTTACAATCCTGGATTTGCATGTATTCATGAATGTTTATTGGTATGTACGAAGGTGACCGCGAACAATCGAATGCGAACAAAATGAAATTGAACGTAATAACGTAAATGTAATCTCAAATGTTGTTTTAAAATAATGAATTAAAAACTTTAAAAATTGTTATCTTCACTTGACAGTTAATTACATCACGGTAATGCATATGATCAATAATTAAAAAGTAAGATTGATCAGAGAGGTCTATCGAGAAATTCGAAATACAATATTCGATATCGGGATCTGCTATGTTAACTGCTAACTGTCAAAAAGTAAAAGGAATATTCCGCGAGAAACATAAATAATCCATAACGAAATGAGTT
Source organism: Eurytoma californica (assembly GCA_035586675.1). Lineage (NCBI taxonomy): Eukaryota > Metazoa > Arthropoda > Insecta > Hymenoptera > Eurytomidae > Eurytoma > Eurytoma californica. The sequence continues at coordinate 6,768,696 of JAXIUT010000021.1, read as the reverse complement.
GAGATGGAAAGAGCGAACGTAGGTCTTGCGATCAATCCTGGTTATTAATCCAAGCTTATATCAATCTCCCTCTTGAAAAAGTACATTGAGTCCGAAGGGCCATATTAGTAAACCCATCAGACGGAATAATCGATGAGCCGTTATATCGCTGTCTGCTCAATTTTGCATGGAGACCTTTCCCGCCTCGCGGAAATGACATTAATATGTCCGGAGGCCCGCCGGAATCGAGATGATCCGGCCGCGCCCGTGTGAATTTTTAAGACGAGGCAAGGAGGGCCGTGCTAGTCCGATTACCATCCATTCTCAGCGGCGAACGAACCGGCTGAGGATATTGGAAGCACGATGCGCGTGCGTCGAAAATCGAGGCACTGGCCTCCATCTATAGTCGATTGCGCCGATTCGCGAGAAATCGACGTATTGAAATTTTTAGGAGCTCGAGCGCTATATAGCTCGCCTAGGTATTCGCGGGAACTACAGGAGGTCGTTTAATTTTTTTTTATTTTATGTTCAATATGAAACATTGCAGCGTTCTCTTTATCGATTTAGCTGGCTGAAGAATTAGTTTGCTGCGTTTTATATACCCTCTATTTCAAATTTATTCTAAGCGTAACCAAATGAAGTTGAATTTCCGCAAGTCATTGGTAAAATTATCCTTCTATCGTATGTAATGTTAGTACTCGTAACAATCTAATGTGCTTACACTTAATGGTTATCATTTCATTGCAAAGGCTTCCTATTATTACAAAGGTTCATATAATGTAATGTACATAATGTACATTTGTACAGGTGTGTAGTAATAATTACTATACTTTATGGGAAAGGGGTCACAGACTGGCATAATGAAAAAAATTACCAGACATTATAGTAAAATTTGTCAAAAAGCATAGTAAATTTTTCTAAACTGTATTGTAAATTCTACTATAAAGTATGGTAATTTTTTTCAGAATGTCAGTCTGTGACCACTTTCCCCAAACAGTATAGTAATTTTTACTAGATCATTTCTCTCGGTGTAGATGCATAAAATATATAGATACATAATCAATGATAGCATTGATATTTCTCGGTTTACTTCTGTTCTTTGGAATATTTTTTTCAATAACCTACGGACTCACGGATGGAAATCTGCCTAAAAAAATCTGTAATCACTCATTTGAATAAATAAATTTTCTTTCATTCCAATTGATATAGCAATGCAGTTGGATAGGTTGAAAAATGTTTTCTTAAAGTTTTATCGCTTGCAGTCGATTTTTCCAGATGGTCATTCCAACGTGAAACAACTGGCATGCACTTGGAAAAACGCGCCCCTATCCTTCATAGCGCAATGGAGCAATTTCCCACTTGTTACTGACGCGGTACTTTGCGCGACGGCACAGAAAGGGCAAATAGTAGCGGACCCGCATCGATTTTTTGAAAAAGCGCTTATCGCAGCAGCAGCCTGTCACGTGCTAACACACTTTAGGCTAGCGCAAAATGCGAGGGCTCATCGTGTTTCAAAATTTACGCGGTATAGCTTTCAGCTAAAGCTTCTGCGATTTTAAGCTTGTTATCGTTTTTGTCTTTAAATTTATCTTTAGTAACTAATTGTGCATTAATTATAATACTAATGTAATTGTTCTTTCAAAATACAACATTTTGTAACTTCGCCTAAAAATAATCTTATTCGAATCCTCGACCGTGGTGGCACTAGGACAATCGGTGCAGTCGGCAGTGTCAAATTTTCGGGAGAGTCGAAACAATCGCGGCGGGAGAGTGGGCCCGGCAGCCTCCGTAAACGAATTAAATCGATCGGCCGGCGCGGGGGCCGCTGAAGCGATGGAGGACCCGGGAAGTATTTGCATTTCTAATCAACGGTCTCGGCGGCGGCGGCTTTCTCACCTCTCGCGCGCGGCTGCGGCCGGCGCGGCTCGTGTCTCCCGGCCCTTAATCAAAATGCAAGCGAAAGCGCCCCCGAAGAAAGTTATATATCGGGCGCACGGCCCCCACGAAAGAGACTCGTGTGTTTGAATTTCGTTTTGTTTAATGTCGACGGGAGGGGATCCGCGCCGCGCGCCAAGGCAAATACACGGGCGCACGGGAGACGCTCCGCTGCAGCTGATACGGCATTGGATTTGAATTTTCAACCGGTTATAAGTTCGTAATTGGCGCGGCTGCATTAGCAGACGTCGCGCCCCGTATCCCGACAGTGTACAGGAATACGTTATTACTCTATAAATCTGAGGGACTTAGTCTAGTCAGTTACGAAGGCGTGAAATATGAAGCTGTCTTGCGACTGAGCGATTCTTTTGTTCAAGAGTTAGGTGAGCTTTGATGGATTCACCGTTTCCAACGTAAAAATTGCGAAGGCGTTAAAACGATTTTTTTCAAGATCTAAGATCTTCATCGCTAAATAATTGTTTTTAAAAGAAACATTTTTTTATTAAATTTAAAGTAAAAAAAAATTCTAGCCCTGGAATTTCCCGAGGCAAGTCCTCTACTACGCAAAAATGAACTATTATTTTATTTGTCATAAATTTAAATTTAGATTAAACCATAATATACATCAATAACATTTGCCTCTGTTTGTTATGTTTATAATTTGATAAGCGGGAAATAAAATCATAACTCAGGTGGTAGTGAATACGCTTCGGGAGTTAAGATCCACAATTTTGTCTAATTATAAACATTTAAAATACTTACGGCAGATCTAAAAGAGATTTTCGTAAATTACGAGGTAAAAACTTTAATATATTCAAAATTATTTCCTTTGATATTTACGAGTATGTAAGATCGAAGTTAAATTAAATTTCTGAAACAGTAAAATTCAACATTTCATTAAACTTTTATTAATTATAAATTTACATAAATTATAATTCATTGATAATGTATTTATGTGCAACGATGTGTGATAAAAGGATTCTCTTTAAAATATTGATCGTAATAAAAATTTAAAGCTTTGACGTTGTGAACTCATTTGCGGTCGTTAACCTACCAAATTTAGAATAATAATCCTTTTTTATCAGCAAATGAACACGCCGCCTGACTAAAATAATATGTTTAAAATAGTAGCAGAAATTGGACATTATACATAATTCATTTTAGTTAAAATAATAACTCTATTACGTAAATAAGCAGTGTTTATAAATAGTTAAAAAAATAAGTTAAGTACATATAAAAAATTTAAATATATGTACTTAAATATAGAAAAGTACATAATCCAATTTTTTAATTCACACGTTTAACAGACATCTCGCACATTGAAAATGCAAAATAAAAAATGTACTATTTAATTTCTAAAAATCTTACAAATGAAAGCCATTACGAGAAAGCACTCGAAACTAGTAACCCAACCAAATATTAATGTCTCATTACACTGGGTACGCGTAAAAAAAGGGATTGAAAATCACGAAAACATTACCGTAATCCTCTCGGCCCGTCGGCGAGAAATTGAGAGAAAGAGAAACGCGAGAGACGGGAAAGGCGAATCCGCTCGAGCCTATATATGTATATATATATATAGAGGGACCCGACCCGACCGGCGTGGTGCCGTTAGAGAATGTTAATATTTGATCAGGTGAGAGGTTGGCACTCGGGCTCCTTGCAAACTCCCGGAGCATAGCGCGACGCAGGCATTGCAATTTTAAGGAGACCGATTGTTTTGCTCGGACGTGGCGGATCCCATTGACGCTGCTCTTTTTTACCTCTAACCCACAAATATTTATCGCGCGAGCTTCGATCCAAGCGCAAATTTCGCGGTAAGACTCGCCGACCGTCCGTTAACGAGCTGATTAATAGCACGACCGTTGTTTCGTCTATCCCTTTCCCGCTTCACTTTTTGATTTTTTATGAGTGGTATATTTTTGTTCTCTTGGTTGCATCTATATATCGAGGTTCTTTCTACAATATTTTATTTAAGCGTTTGAAGAATTTTTAAAATTGATTACAGTTACATTAGTTTTTAATTGAATTTGCAATTTAAACGAAATTTAATCTAAGAGAAATTATTATTTAATTTGAGTATGTTAAATACGTTATTTATGTATTTATTTTATTTATTTATTTAGTCCAGAGAATATTTAAATACATTACAATAATAATCCGGCAGAGGAAAATAAATTTCCTGTTCGCCGGTCCGGAAGATAAAAAAAAACTTATAAACTAAAAAGAAATTTGTAAAATTAAAAATACATTTTAAGCTTAAGATCATTTTGCTGATATAGAAATCATTCTGTAAGTGTCTGACCAAATTTGGTTATTACTACTGAATAACTTGCGTATGTTGCAATTTATTTACTTTTCAAATACATTAATTCTAAAATAATGTGTACTTTTTAAAAAAATAGTGTGCTTCGTTAAAAGAGAATGCAAATAACTATAGTTTTAACCGTCTAAAACATAGCAGGGCACACGAAGCTCTCGCGTTACAAAAGACAGTACCCGTAACATTCGAGCCGACCACAACTCTGAAATTTCTCCCAACCACGCGCGAAGCTCCGATCATAATTAAACAGAGAGGCCTTCTAATGTGTACTAATCCAACGGCCGAAGTTCCGGCCCTCGGTCGCGCTAATTATTTCCCGGCGCCTAATCCGCGGAACTGCGAGCTGCTGTCCTCCCACCCCCACCCCTCCCCTCCCATTCTCTCAGCGGGGGCGGGGCAGGTCGGTGCACGCCGGCAGATGCCTTATCGGCGCGGGAGCATAGCCGGAAGAGGCTCGCTATCCATCACGGCGGCGGCGGGTGCGAACGAGCCTCGGAAATCGATCCATCTCGCGACGGAAGCCCGACCCGCGATGAGCGGCCACTTCGCCCGGCGAAGGATTGTTGCGGATCCCGACGAGCTTCGCCCCCGGGATGAAGGAATACGGGCAGCGAAGCCCGTCTTCTCGCGCTCTCGGATGGATGCGCATCATGGCGCGCGCGTACTGCGCTTACCGCCCCTCGGCTTTTTTCCCGCACGTCCGGACGCTGTGATTTAGGGCGATTTAAAGCGGCTTCTCGGACGTCTCGAAACTTATCGGGATTCAGACCGTTTTATCATTATTATTGAAGAATTTTTCAATGCATTTTCGTCAAGCGTAGGAAAAATAGCCTGATAAGCTTTGTATTGGGGAATAAATCTTTTATCATTTTGCGCTTTATCGAGAATTATAAATAATTTATGGTTAACAGAAAGACGAATACCTCGTGGTTAAAGCCAAGTGCAATGATAATTCCCAAAGAAGGCCATAGTTCTAAGTACTGCACAAGGATTACCTATATTGCAGTAAAGGAGGTACCACCTTTGCGGATAAACTGAAAATGACGATTCTGCAATGCGCTAGAAAAAAATTATTGTTATTATTTCACTAATAAAGCAAAATAAATTTTCTTACTCAGTGTTTATTTTAAATGAAATAAAAATAATGAGAGGTAGTATGATGTAGTGCACGTTTATATTACTTTCAACATTGCTGAATCTTTCCTGTGCAATTAGTATTTACATTTATTTTCCTTCTTTGCAATGAAAAAGATATAATCTAACATATAATTTCTAATTCTTCTAATGTATAATTTTTAATTAAATAAAATATGCAATTGCTAAAGTATTTTGAACAATGCCAGTTAAAAACAAATGCTCTTATAATTGCAATCGATTTAGTGGATTAAAAGTCTTGCTCGAAAAAAACATTAACCTAATCGGTTCCAATCTACCAGAGTCACTCTAAATTATCCCCGACACGTTTAAAAAAATGCCAGGAAACGCATGAAATAATCCGCCTCCCGTGACCAACGAACGACCCCTTACCGGTGAAATTTCCCGACTGCAATAATCGCGCCCCTTTCTCCCGGGTATTCCCTCGCGCGAGAAAGTCAGGCGGTCGCGCACGCGACCGCTCGGCTCTTAGCCCCGCTCTCACGCGCCCGCTGAAATTTACACGGGAATTTGCCACTATTGGGTCGACTAATCGATCGGCCTTAATTTCAACACTCGAGGCGAGCGGCCGGCGGCTGCGTACAATTATTATGGAAATCCGGAATTACGAGGTGGCGCGCGGCGACCACCCACCCCCTCCCCCCGCGGGAATCCCGTCAATTTAGTTATTGTCGACTAATACCGCCGAGACTACCGAATTAAGTTTCCCGCGCTGTTCAGCCTCCTGTTCCCTATTATCGACGCCCTTTTTTTACCCTAGGCATGGATGCGTACACTGCACTGTTCTCCAAGCAACGTCGACTACGCATACACGCGTGCCAAGCTATACAAATATATCGGTGTGGGGTGGGTATAGCTAGGTACGCCCGAAGTTGGCTGGCAGTGCGCGGCTGTTTTACAGAGGGGAGGAGGGTGCACCGAGTCACGTTGCTCGCGAGTTCGCTTTGTTTGTGAAATGTTGTATTTATGTTTGGAAATTGATCCGTCTATATTTAATGGAGTTGTGCGAGGAGTTGCTGTTGGCCCTCGGGTCTGGATTATGGAGGTCAAGGGGAGCATTTTTGGATTAACCATTGATCGAGACATTTTAGACCGGCGGCTCTCCTATGACCTCCTGAAAATTGCACGACCGAAGAGCGTCCGAACTTTTCTCCGCTCAACTTTTGGATTTACCTCAGTGCGCTGTAAATTTTACAAAATACGCTGACCAGTACCAACTGGTTTTTCTAAACGCGCAAATTGAAAAAATTATAATTGTAAAGAAATGCTGATATACACTGTCGCAAAAAAAGTTATAATAAAATCCTATGCTTTTAAAGTAGGAAAGGCTAGTCGAATGAAATTGAATCTGTGGCTCAGATGGACAAAATTCTACTTTAAATTTAATTCAAATTCTGATGCTATTTAAAAAAAAAAATTGCATCACAAAAGGATTCAGTTGCATAAAGACTATAAAAGCTGTATGCGCATTGAAAAATACAGAAAGTAGCATTTGCTAACCACTTTTATTAAAATATCTTTCTAGGATAATTCAGACGAATGAAACATAAAAATCGCGTAGTTTTCGGTGATATAGGGATAAAAAGTAAGGATATTCAGCTCGGTGTAAAAAGGGTGAAGGCTAGGGACACGAAGGTTTTAGAAAACCGGGAGAAAAAAGGGGGAAGCTCACAGCGTTGCACGAGCGAACAAAAATGTGGAAAAGTTCAGTACAAATGAAAGAATTTACAGTGAAAAGAAAAAATATTGTGGAAAAATTTGTGCAGTTAAAATGAGCATTTTTAACTTTAAATTCGTACTTCTGTTGCAAATTTGTATGTAAATAATCTATACTCTATTTAGAATAAAGCACATTATCAGATTGCAGGGGCACCGAATACTCAGAAATTTATGTCAGATTTTACAGTTAATAATTTTTATTAAATTTTATTCTTAATAATTTGAATGTGTTTAAGAAAGCGCTGTTTTTAATAAATATTTAACTAAAAGTTACATTAATCTGTCCATGATTTTGTTTTAAAAGAAAAATTAAAACAACTGAAAAATTTAATCATATTTAATTTAAAATCTGCAAAACAAATCCGTCCATTATTATAAATTCTAACATAATTTTTCTATCAAAGCTGCTTTGTGACACATAGACACGAACTCCCCGAAATGTCGCCCGACGCAAACAGCGGACGGGCGAAAGAAAAGAAAAGAGTACCTTGGTCGGGAGGTGAAAAAAAGGCGCGAGAGCGCCCGAAGCTAGGAGAGAAGTGGGCACGGGCTCTTTTTGCGCGTACGTGCCTCCCGCGGCTCTTGTTTATTGGCCTTTTTTTCGGGCTCCGCGCGCGCCGCAATTATTATAAGGCGAGGCGAAGCGCGTAACGCGCTCGCTTCCTTTTTATCCGCGGGTGCTTTTGTAATTTATCGTCGGTCGCGCGAGCCCACGACAATTAATTATTCAGCCGCCCGCGCGTGCGCAGGCACTGCACTCTTTTATTTCTTGCACTGTCTCCCCGCTTCTCTTTATGACGTTAGGGCCTCGGTTTCTCCTTTTTTTGCGAGCGGCCAGTACTGACGCCCTCGCGCTGGAATTCCTATTTGCACACCCACGCGACTCTATTTGTCAGTTGACCTCTTATTTTTTCACAGGTGCATTAGAATGCTTTATGTTTCAATTACCTTTTCCATGTCCTTCAAAATAGTGTGATTATCCATTGTGCAACAATAAACAAGTTTTTTTCAATTCTTTCTAGTTTGTAATTAATTGTTGTAATTCTGCAACATTTATTTGGATTACTGTTATTTACAAATATAAGCTTGAGTAATTGTAAAATATGCAGTGGCTGACTAAATCCGTATTTATCTACTTAAATTAATTTAATACCAGAAAAAGTTTGTAAACCTTTTTTTTCCTTATTTTTCTTATTAATGAAAAATGATTTACTTTTTCAAATCTAAATATTATTGAATTTAAAAAAAACTAGCAAATATGTTACGTATTTATTTTCATTCATTATATTTTATTTATTTTCCGAGAATTTAGGAAAGCTTATTTATTTTTTCGTACTGTTTTGCATTTTCTTTTTACCAGATATACTACTTTTAGCCTTTCTGGTGCCTAATGAATGCACATTTAAAATCTAGTTTATAATCAAATCTTTAATATCACATATGAAAAGATTTCGTTTGCACAATTATTCTGTAAAGTTTTTGTATTTAAGAAAACGTTTTCACCTTATATCATACAAACGTAGTAATATTCTCAAGCAAATAAATAATTATAAACAATTTAAAAAAAGTAATAAAAATTTATTCCGCGATTTTAGCATAGCTTTAAAATTCCCTTTGATACGAAGACATTTTATTCAACTCTTTCAAAATCCCCTCGAAACTTTCCACGCCTCAGCGGAGCTCCGGCGATATCAAAATTGATATTAAGTCGGCAAACTTTCGCGCGTAATATCGAGAGACGTTGCGAGTGGCTGTGCTCATGGAGAGGAAAATTTCACGGAGCATCCACGCTCGCAAAAATGAGGAGAACCCGACCCTTACGTAAATAATCGGCATGCGATGCCGGCCATCAGTTAGGGAATAATGAAAGAGGCGAATCGTTGAACTCCAGGGCTTGATTATATCGTTGTATTCATAACTTTCGCCGGGGGGATGCTTGAATAAGTGAGTCAGCGAGGAGTATAAATTTATTAATACCCGATCTTAAAAGAGCCCGCCTTTCTTGCTAGGTAATTTACAGTGAGTTGTGAATTATGGGGTAAAAGCAAGTTTTCTGACGCATTGACAAGTTGCGCCAAGCTGAAGATTTCGAAATTAAAAAGTATCATTTTTAATAAGGCGCCAGATTAAAACTGCCTCTGCAGTAAATTTTATTAAGATAGAAACTAAAATACATTTTCTAAAAAATGTAATATACTTCGTATAAATTTTGAGATAATATCAGGATTAATATCTTAGCACCATACTTCCTGTACTCTTTCAAGAGAAGATTTTAATCAATTCCTAATTTAGACGAATTTCTTCCTATGTAGTTATTTATTAATGTGATTATGGTAGTTTGGTAAGTGCAAAATTGATAAAAAAGCAAATAAATAGTACATTGTTTAATAAATAGCACCTGCAGGTAAAAAGACCCATTCCATCTAAATTTTGTGTAAAGAACGTAAACAGAGAAAATATGGTCGAATTTCATTAGTATCCCTTCCTGACATCGTTAGTTTGGAATCTCAAAAGCTACATGGACGTAGCAGATCGAAGACATGTGCCACTCAAACTGTAACAAAGCCGCTCGAATCATCTTTTATTATTCAATTCTATCAGCTTTTTTTCATGTCAGTTCCGTTCGCCACTTTGGAATTCAATTAGCGAAGTCGTGAGTTTCACTTTCGGTTAAATTCCTAAAATTGATGAACAGGGCTGAATTGATGAAAATTGTCACTGAATACTTGAGAAGAGGCGAGCATTCATTTTACTCGATGTTGTGCATTTTGTGTGCACGCTCGCATAGAGGGAGGGCTTAATGAGGTTGTTTTAGGCGGAGAAGTTAAATCTCCACAGCAAGTAGAAAAGTGAATATTATTCCATCGGATGAGCCGTACTTTGATAACGCTTTAGCGTTGATTATTAAAGTTCTAGAACAGGGTGTACTGCTCGCGATACGGGTGGCATTATTCGCGTTCTTTACCTTAACTACTTAGCGAGTTTAACGTACTTGTTTTATTCCAGATACTTTGAGTAGAAAGCAAGAGTGTATGCGTAGTTAAGTTAAATATTATGCGTTATAGAAAATTAAATTAAAGATTAAAAGTGATATTCTGTTAATTTTATCTTTTAAACGAAGCAGTAAATTCAAATAATGAATATGACACATTTCGAAAACGCATGAAGATGCACCACCATTCAAATGCACTAAAATCCATCTTAAACATTTTTCAACAATACATGAATGTTTTTTGGCGCACAAAAGTATTCTGTAGGTAAAATATAAGAACATATAGTTTATGAAAAATTACTGAATGAAATGAAGCATAATGCAAATTATGCCGAACCTTTTTTAACCATTTTCATTATTTAAACTAAAACTCTTAAAAAATGAAAGTAGTCATAAAAAAATGCCGCGGGAAACGTTCATAAGAATTAGACGAATCGCGTCTCGACAATGGGAGAAGGAGGCACGACAGGTATATTAATTACGACAGACAGACACGTCCGCTAAAGGTGTAGGCCACTCGCAAGTGAGATTCCCCTTGTGTGCCTGCCCCCCATTCTCCTTCTCTCTCACTTTAAGTCGAGCCCCGGCTCTTCTCACGTACAGCGCTTCTTTAGGCGAGGCAGCGAATTATAATTAGATGTCACCCAGACATTTGAGCCCACTTTTGCAGAGAAAGAGAAAGGAGAAGGAGAGATGAGGCAGGCGAGTCAAAGAGAACTTCGTCGCTCAGCCGTTTTGAAGGGTTTCATAATTTAATATTGAATTAACAATGTCGAGCCGGTGTGCGTGAAGAAAAAGAAAAAGAATGAACTGAGCCGCTGTTTGCATTTTGCGACGTTATTGAGCTACTTGTTTGAGCGAGTTCGCATTTCTTTTGATTCCGCGTGAGGTTATCTCAAGATTCATTAACAAGTTTCTAATAGGGTAGGATTAATAAACTCGACTTGTTTTAGTTAAAGTTTTAAGAATGTTATTCGTTAGTGGTAAGATTATCGAACATCCAGAAATAGATAATAAAATTTCAATTGCCTAGTCAATTATTTATTTTGAATATACGAAGGGAGAGCAACATCCACTATTAACGGTAACACCTAACGGAGTCAGAAAGAAAAAAAAGTGAAAAAAAAATGAATTTTAATTTACAAAATATCAATTCGATTAAGCTCTATAATTCTGACAGGGACATTCTCCATCGATCAATATTTCTAATTTTACATGTACACAAATCAATAAGAGATCATAAAAGATAAAAATGGGACTATTGTTCTGGCACATAAAGGCGCGCTTCGGCGGCACTTAATTAACTTCCGTGGAGGCGCTGGCACCCCTCGGTATTACAATGCTTTAAGAAGACAAATAGAAGCGCACCGGATCGTGACGGAATCTCAGCGCTGATTTAAGTCACTTCATTAGGAATATCTCGGCAAGCGAGACATTTGAATTCCTGGCTCGCGTGCCGCCCTGGACGTATATACGCCGGGACGCCGCGGGATCTCTTCATTCGGCCACGCGCGCCGCTCGCGTGCCAGCCCGGGGACGTCGGTTCGAAAGAACGGACGCGACGAAATAAAAACGCGCAGCGCATGGCTTATAAGCCGCGCCGAGCGGTAACTTGTCAAACAAATATGAATTCTGCGCTTTGTTCCCTCATTTTCCTGCTTGCGAATAGTTTATTATGAATAGGGACAAAACAATAAGTTAATTCCGATTTAATTTTGCAAATATTGTTTTTTCATCATTTAATGTGAGATATCTGATTATGTTTTGATCTTACTACTTAATTGAATTCACAATTTCAATGTAGTTAGTCTTGTCTGACCATTTCTAGCATTTACTACTTAATTAAATATTTAAAAGTGCATATATTAGTTTATGGTTTTCAATTTTATGGTAAACATATCTTATAAAATTTACTTTTAAGAAAAAAAACTTTATAATTAGATCTAAAAACACTAATCTCTTTAGTTTAGAAGTAGAAAAACGCAGATATTGAAATTGTGATATCTCCCGTATATGGATTTAATGGGGAATGAGGAAATCTTATTGAATTCTGATAGGATTTTGTCCCACTCTTATACATGCGGCCTTATGGCAAACATGGGATACTGGTAGTGATCTGGTGAGGACCTGTGCGGCATATCCCCATCCGATTGTAGGAACATTCGATCATTTTTGGACCTTATTACTTAGTTAAAAATACGTGTTCAATATTATCTAGAGGATATGTATTAACGCAGACTTTGAATTTGTGACGTCTGACCCTTTTTAGTTTTTACTACTTAATTATATTACAACTTACTAATATATTTGAGGGCATCAATTTTTTTAAATAAATCTCACGAATCAATTTATTGAAAAATTATTTTATTAATACATTTTCAAGAGTAAAAAATAAAATTAAATCGAAACAACTAATTAATTAATTACTGTATATATATATTTTACTATATGATAAAAAATTAATGAAATTTCCAGAAAATGCTATAAATGTTTCTTGTAAACCTACTAAATACGAAATTCATTTAGTGAAACTAGGCGTTTATTTTACAGTCGACAGATTAGAAATTACCATACGCTAAGTGAAAATGGACAAATCCGCGATTTGGCGCATCGACATCGAGGCTCGTCGATGCTCGTGCGCCCGGCGCGTCCATCGGCGGCGCGTCGCCGCGTCGGCCCGGAGCGACGGCCACGGGAGCCCCGCGTGCCGCGACTTGCGCGCGCGGAAACTGCCTTCTGGTCGGGCTAGCCATTATCGTGATTGGATTATGCGCAGGCGCGTGCGCTCGCGCTCCGGCTTACGCGCCTCGCCGAGTCCAATCCCGCCGGGAGCGCGAGAACAGTTCGCAGCCTGATTTTGGATTATGAATTCAATATCGTAATCCACAAAGAGACACGAGGAATTTTGCGCGGCCCCACGAGTCGATGGAGGCGGTGATCGATCGGTCGATCGTTCAAATTGCTATCGGGCGCTTTATCTCCGCGGCGGCGCACTCGGAGATTTGGCTCTGCCGGCCCCTCCCCCTACCCTCGATCCTTGCTTGATGCGATTGTTTAGGAAAGTAATTTCGGCGTTATTCCGCGTTAGATCTATTTTATGAGGAGCGATACAATTGTTTGTTGTATTGCGCGATTCGGTGATGCGTGCGATTCCAATCGCAATTTCGGCTTAATCAGCTTAATCTCGCTCGCGTGGAGGCGTTAATTTAGTCGACGTAACTGAACAATAAATATTTTTACTTGCACGATAACAGTTTCTTGCTCCTATTTCTAAGAGTAATTTACAAAGTTCTTATGAATTAATTAGATAAATCTTTTTTTATCGTTAGTAATCTGACTCCCAATGCTGAGAAAATTATTGTTGCTAATTTTTATTTTTTTTTATTTTTTTCAGGTAATTAAATGTACACGATGGAAATTGAAAATATGTATGCATCAAATTCAGTATTTTAATCTGCACTCGCGTAAAGCAAATTTGTACAACTTGAATAAGAGTTTATAATCACGATGACTTGCAAAAAAGGTACGATTCCAAATATATTTTATTGAATTCAAACAAAATATACATAACAACATTTACCTATTCATTTTTGAAAACATTTTCCGAAATTGGCAACCTTCTATATACAGCTACGTCCCTAATGAAAAACAGTATGTTATTTTTCTGTTAAGCCCTATTTAATGTAGCACACAAAAAAGATTTTTTAATTTGTACCCAAAAGTCCCTTTATTAGTGCACTGAAGTCAGCGCTCAGTAAAAATAAATATATTTTCGGCCTAGCGGGCCGGAAGTACCACCTTCCCTCCCGGCGCCCGATTGGGAAGGTCGTAATTCCGGCCTCGCTAGGCCGAAAAATAGTATACACACCTCGGGAAGTAAAAAAGAATGCCTCAGATCGCATGTTTGTCACCCTCGGCTTCGCCTCGGGTGATAATTTACATGCGATCTGAGACAATTCTTATTTTACCTCCCTAGATGTGTAATATACTATTTTTACACACTTAGCTTGAGTGAGTATTTTAGTCCTTTCCTTACGGTGGGTAGTAACGCACTTACTATACGCGTCTTAGATAAAAATCGTATTTACTATTTGTCTCAATTTACCCCCGATTTAAGAAATTCTTTATTTTCACTGTCTAGGTGCATAATGTTATTGTATTCCCAAAGTAACACGTTACGACACTTAGTTTTTTCATAAACCAAATAATATAACGTAGCGGTGGTATTATCAAATTCTATTTTGTACTGCGTCAATCACTTCTCACTCGTGTTCAAATACACTACGACCTTTGACCCTGGTAGGTACGAGAAAGCACGCGCGGACGGCTCGTTGACGGTTTGATCAGCTTTGCCCTTGTGTAACGCAGTGTAACGGGATAATCCACGCTTCGACATATCAATATTAGCGCGAGCCTTGGTTACCGATGCACCAAAGAAGCGTTCGTCCATCCAACACGATAAATATCATTCCAGTCGATCATTACATTGGACATACGCGATTTTCTACCTCTGAAAAATATTTCAAGCAATTTTCAGTCTCAAGGGGTTAATTCTCGGGATCTAACGAAGGTCTTATCTGAGTGATCAATAAGAAGTGTAAGTGGCTGAAGTTTAGCCCGTCGCGACCGAATTGACGGAGCTGTCATAAGCACGACTCGCCTTCGAGTACAATCGTTGATTCCGAATCGATGGCTGCAGATGGGGGATAATCGGAGCGTGAAAATGCGACGTGTTTGCCCTGCGGCTGTAATTACTGAAAGTGTCGATGGAATTTTATGTACGTATGTCATGGTGCGCGAGTACACCGCTGTAGTATTATCAGGCAAAGCTTGTCTTGTACTCCACCGGCTCACTAGCTTCTCATCGTTTTCTAACTTAGATCATTTCGATAATTTAACGCGAAGTTTATTTAGTTCAGCCGAGTCAAATTATATCTTCGAATAAGGTTTTATTTTGTAATTGTAATTCGATGTACTACTTTTAGTCAACTAATAATATGTTTTCGAAATATTTTCGGAATCAAATATCCGTAATTTGATTAGATTAACCTTTGATAAATACTCAAACATAAACTGATTCCCAAATTTTTATATAAAGACGTATTTGATTTTAGTTTTTTACTGAGCCTTGTTGAAAGAAAGTATAAAAATGAATGTTTTATACCAAGTCAACAAGAAAGTCGGCTTTAAATACCACTGCCTATAAAAAAACAAAAAACTCAACTCGTAGCTGGTTTTCCGATCGAACCGCTCGCTTTTTTCGGCGCATAGATCAGATACAAAGGGAGTAGATCGTAACCTAAAGCCAGCGTCGGGTGCGCCGTGACGCGCTTGATTCGCGAACCCGGGACCGCAGTAACCAAAAGGAATCGATGTGCCGACTTCGCCGCGCAAACGAACGAACCTGTCCCTCTTTCCTCTCTCTGTCTCTCTCTCTCGCTCTCTCGCTCTCCTATAAAGGACGTCGTAAACGGGACACCTGCATACTGCAGCCTTTAGGCATACCCCGTGTTGAGTGTCGAAACAAGATACGCGCCCTTTGAATACCGCACCTCCTTCCCTTTAGCCTGTGGCTTCGGGCGAATTATTTTAAACTGCGTTATTTTTTTATTTTGCGAATAATTCTTGTTTGATCTTCATTAACCATTCACGATGCTGTTTGATGGTGGGCAGTCGTAAAATATGACAGTGAATAATGTATGGAACGAGGGTCTACTTCTTGGAGGTTCGAAGCATTGATAATAAAAGCAAATAAATTTGATATTTCATTTTTTTACGAGACCAATGTGAGCTTTATCTTCTTTGTTCAATCTTGATAGAAGTGATGTTTCTGTTTTAATAAGCCGTTTTATCAATTAACTTATTAAAACTGATCGTGCAATGTTTTTTTAATTTGATATCAACTTTTCTCGGCTGAAAATGTATTTAAGCGATTTAATATGATTAAAGAGCGATTTACCTGTGATTTAAAAGTGATTTAATTATGATTTAAACGTGATTTAATTGTGGTTTAAGATTGATTTAGACATGAAATGTTATACTTAGCAGAATATCTTTTTTGTATGTGCGATTTTGTTTTGTTTATACGATATGTTCTTTGGATTTCAACCGAATTGGTTGAAATTTTCACAGTACTTTCGTCTTACTACTAGAATGTGATAATAAGGTTTCTGACAAATTTCATCAAATCCTACCCATACAGCCGCACAAAGATTATATTACAAAAAAGAAAAAAAATCAGTTTTCTTGCTCTAACTTGAGAAATATCGCTATCATGTACATGAATTTCCTGGTAATTTTTCATTTCGTACAATTTTCAAAATCGCCCATCAAAAGACTCAAACATAAAAATAACATTGCTGACGAAAATAAAAAAAAAAGTATAATAGACTTATGCACGCACCGACATTTTCAATCCGGAAAGATGAATGTGGGTCGTCAGATGCGGAATAATCCAAGGCGAGTAGAGACGGACCATTTTTCGGCCACGACTCGTACTCAGTGCATCGAGGTTTTCTAGATGCCTCTCATCCTGGCGAGTTTTCGCACAATGCGGCCCGCGCCTCCGGAGTGCAGCACTTTCACTAATGTGCCCGAGTGAGCCCGCGGACTTCGATAAGGGCCAAAATTGAGATGGAGATGATGGCGCCTGGACCGGACAGACGGCCGTCTTATCATCGACGCTGATCAATTGCGACTGAGGTATTTTCATCCAAGCTGGCTGCATTTTTTTACCCTCGCGAAGGAGTAAATTGCAGACTTTTTTTCAATTTTTTTATTTCTTTAATCTATAAACAATAGTAAGAATGTTGCACATTTTCGACTCTTTTATTCCTACCGTTAAACGCGGTATTTCTCTTCTATTCTATATTTTTTTATTTTTGGGAGTCTATTTCTTTTTTTTTACCATGTCTGCTGCGATGCTACTAAAATAGATTTATCTGATATTTATTAAGAGTTCTTTTTAGTATCCTCTAAAAATAATTGAAATACTTTAGTGGCTTTATTTTTTTTACTTTTTTCATTATTACCGTCTGTTATATTTATATTCGTTAACTATAAAATGATTAAAGCTACTTCAAAAATGTTATTCTTCAACAACATTGAAATTTTTAGTTTATTTGATTATAGTAAATGTTATATAATTATTTATATTTTAAAAGGATATCATTTTGGTGTGTCTCAAATAACATTCCTCAAATAGTTCATTTCTATTCTCTTCCTTCTGCAAAATGCTCGGCTGAAAACCAAATTTTTCGACGAAACGTTAAAAATCTTAACCCAGGTCGACGCTCTGCTCCCATTTCGGCAGGTACTCGAGCCAGAATTAGAAAGTAAAGCGGTAAACCGATTTTCGTTTAAACAAAAATAAAACCTAAAACCAAGAAAAAGTTGGACAAAGAGGCGCGCGCGCGCACACGCTCGAACTAAAAAGAGAAAACTAATGGCGAAAGAGAGCGAGGGAGAGAGAGAGAGATAGAGGGCCAAAAGGAAAGAAAGAGAAATTACCCAGGCCTGCGGCAGACAGGACGTGACGTCAGCGAATGCAAATTCCGCACGCGCGCGCGCGACTCGCGTCGACATCCCACTTTTATTGCCGGCCAGATCCGTTGATATTCTCCTCGGCGCCGTCGCGGCCGACGCGCAATCGCGATGAGAGACCGGGACTTGTTCGATGCCCATCCGAAGGAGGCGAGCGCACCGCCTCTCTCCTCCACTTTTCGCTTTCTCTCTCAACTTTTTTTTTACGGACGAAAGCGACGAGCCGCGGCGGCGCTACTTCGACGGATTTATTTTCAATGATGCCGATTTCAGCTGCACTTTCGCAGTCTGCCAACTCCAACACCGCCTGTTGAAAATCTCTTTATGTGCAAGCTTTATTATTGAATATTTTATCGTTTTGATCTTTTAATACTGCCGGATTCTTTTGTTTTAGTTTACTTAACTTTCTACGTCGGCAAGAGCGCGAGAAGTGTAAGAAATTTATTCGTGGAATAATTTTCTTTTATTTAGACACTTACAGATTTTTCAATAATAAATAAGGGGGACGCGGAGCATAGCGGGCCATGGGTTAATGTGAACTTTCGGGGCATATTGTGTCACCCCATTAAATATGTTTCATTCGCTGTGAAAAATACTTCGTAATAAGTTTAAATTTCAAAATAAAGCCGTTTGAAAGAATATAATTATTACGTTGATATAACTGTTGTGCCATTGCCCCATGTCCCGCTATGCTTTCCCCTATTTATACTTATTTCTTGTAATATGCGGGTACTTTTAATGTGGATGTAAAAAAAGCTTTCCGTAAAAGTCCTACTAATCCATAAGTAGACTGTTATAATGACGAGACGAAAAATAAAATGGTTAATGTCTTTCTCTTAAATACATTTAAAGATTAATTTTCCACCCGTAAAAACACGTGCGTTTTTTACCGACTAATTTTATAAAACCTTTCACAGCAAAGCACAGAAAACCGCGCAAGTAATAGAAAGAAAATATTATGCCGCGACAAATTGCCACCTCGTGGTTCTCTAAACGAAAAAGAAATAAGAACGTCACCTCTCCTTTAATTAAAAAAAAAAAATACAAACGACATCGTTAAAGTACACAAGGTTTGAGTTCGGAATCTCCCTTTCGCAACCGACGTCTCGTTACGTGTTGCAATGCAATCCAATCGTCCCCTTTTCCCCGGTCCCTGGTTGTGGCGTGAACTTAAAATGTGTATTTTCTCGGGGGCTCGTTACGTTTAATGCGCACTAGGGGTCTCCTCTCCTTGGTGTATCAGGTGGGCTATTATGAATGCAGCGCGCGCGATACGCGGCAGTGATCGATGACGCCAAGGGGCCGTCTCACTCCCTCCCCTTCTCGACTCGCCTTCTTCTTTTGCATCGTAAAACGGGGTATAAACGATTGATGCCCGTACAGGCCATGTTGAGCGGTGGGTTAAATAAAATTCTGCATTAGCCTCGGCTGACTTTGCATATTCTCGAGTGCCGGGGTACAGCGGAACAAGTGTTGCGTTAAATGAGTCGTAGTTTACTAGACTTCGTGAATTTTTTTTAGTACTCGGCGAATGGCCGCTGAAGAGTCGCTTGATCGATCTGAATATATTTTCGTTATTTGTTCACCTACTGAGAATTAACGTAAATCTATAGGCAAATAATGAAGGGTGTATCGAATTCAAGTTACAATAATTTCTTTTTCTTATGTAATAAAAATAATTGAATAGTTACGTTATTCGCAATTTGAAAGGGAGAGAGGAGAAAGTTTTCTGATGGCTACCTTGTCGTCGAAATAGTGAATGACTGATGGACCCTAGGCAAGAGTCGCTGCCTTATCGACAACTTGAAGAAAAGCTGGGTATGGTGGCGATGCCACCCTGACCCGGTAAATTTTAGTACAGTAAATTATGATGTAATTTCCTGAAAATGTTTTCGACATCAAGTCACACTTCATATACGCCAATTTTAGGGGTTACCCCTGTGATTCCCGCTGATAGCACGTTTACTTGGAAATCTACTTGCTTTCAGTGGTACACGTACACGAGCTGAAATTCCTCACATAAGATAAAAAAGCGCGTCTAGAGAAAGAGCGAAACAGGTACGGCACACTCGTAATGCCGCAGTGTAAACGCAGTCTTAAGCCAGTCAGAAGCGTCGGCTTCGATCCGACGACGAGGCCGTCCCGTTTCCCTTTTTCCCTCTCCGTCATTCCCTCGAAGGTCTTGAATTACGGCCAAACTCGAAACACGTTTCCAGTCCGCACTACGTCTACAGTTCGATGGCTGGAGCCCGATCCTTTATCGAGGCTCTCCCTCGCCTCCTTTTTCTTCTATTTTCTCTCTTTGCCGCCGCTGACGGCGCGCCACCTCCACATCCCCTTTCGCCGGTTCTCTTTCTTAGCTTGCAGAGGCGTACGATCAGCCCAACAAAAAAATTCCTTGAGAGAGATTAGGTTGGCTGCATGGAGAAAGAGAGGAGCGGCGCCGTAACTCACGCAAACGTTTGTCCGAAGACAGGGAGGCCAGCCCAAGGCTTGACCGTGGCTAGCTCAAGAAAATTTTCCTCAGCAGAGATGTTGCATCGCAATACTTAAGTAAAATGGTTAGAAATCTGCTGAACTGTCTTTGACATATTCTTCATGTTTCGAAAATAAATTTTCGAAAAAATTGCTCTTTATTGCACTCCGCAGCGATGAAAAGAAAGTATGGTTTAAATTTCATTTCA
>JAXIUT010000021.1:6727033-6748267 GCA_035586675.1 Eurytoma californica | reverse complement strand
GAGAGAGAAAGAGAGAGAGAGAGAGAGAGAGAGAGAGAGAGAGAGAGAGAGAGAGAGAGAGAGAGAGAGAGAGAGAGCCGAGATACGCACGACTTATGCCTTGTAACTCATCCATCCATCCTAAGCCGTCCGCCGGCTGCTCGACTCTCTCTCTCCCTCCAGCTCGGCGCCCCCGACGTTCCGATTAATCTAACCCAATTTACGCCAAGAGCCAGACCGATGACCGCCACCCCCGCGTACTTGTTTCCCCCTCAGTACGCGAGCGCACGCCGGTATTTAGATGTGTCCGGGGTTAAGTATGCATTTGTGTGTACACGTGGGTGCGCGTGTGCAGGTGAGTGAGCAAGCGGTACGTGCAGCCTGTAACGAGTGCGGGCACGCCAATCTACGTGTCTTTCATTATCGCCCGCCGCCAGGGCGATTATTATTAAACGTCAGGCGGATTTTTTTAAAGCGCCCGCAGGTGCGAGCCGTCGGACGTACCTGTTGTTCGGCTATTTTTCAAGAGTTTGCTTCATGATTTAAAATCTTAAGTGGATGTGAGAGGCCGCTTGTGCTCTTTTCTTCCCTCGATATTTCACAATTTACCTTGAAAACTTTTAGCGTTTATTAATTTTTTTAAAGAAATTTTTTGTTTTGAACTTTGTTCATGGAAACGATTTAATGTTTACTATTTATTTTAATTATTTAAAAGAACTGCAGCAGTTTTTTAAAAGAATTGTAATTACTAAAAGATAGATGTAATTTATAAATAATCTATAAAATTGCAAGACTGAAAATGTATAAATTATAAAGCCCTATAAAATGTTACTACGGGCTTCATCGTGAAAAATGAAGTAGCATGAAAAAATCACGGTAGAACGATCCACTGCAACATGAAATTCACTCTTTTTCACGGCTGAAATCGCGAAAAATTGCACGCCATCGCGCAACTCTTCAGAAAAAAATGTAAACTCATCCATTAGAAAGAGAAAGTCTAACCAAACCTATCCATTATATCATTCAACGCTGCTCAACGTCGAGTTCGCGTAAAATGATCGATACTGGGCTGCCACTTAATTTTTCGCAAGTAATTCTTCACCGTTAAATCAGTCGTGCGAATCTCTTTTGAGAAAAAATAATGATCACTATCTGCAAGTCTTTTGCAGTCGTAACAATCAAGTTTTCTGTGGCTGATTCAAGATGTCGCGATAATCGGAAAAACAGTATCATAATCATAAAGATTGTGTGAATATAAAAAATGTAATTATTTTGAAATTTTTTATTTAACTTATCGAGATGGAGTTTAATTATTTACGTGTAGGAAATTAAATAATATTGAATAATACCATAGAAATTTATCATTCTTTATTTAGTAAATAATATTACTCTAATTTTTAATGAATAAGTCTCCTAAAATATCCAAAATTTAATCAAGCTTAGCAACTAGTTGATACATTAGTGTACAAGTATAATCGCTGATAATGAAATATTGCATTATCAAGAACAACGTTTATATCTAGAAATGTTATCTTATAAACTTATTATTTTTAGACTTGAAATGGCTTTATCACTTTTCATACGAATAGTATTACTTATTAAAGTACAGTGTTAAAGTCGTAAAACAAGTAAATAGTTTACTTATTATCCTTAAAATGTTATAGAAATAATTACAATAGCAAATCACTTTGGCTACTTATCATATCATATAAATGCTTTCATTTCATAATTTGATTGCAATATATAAAAACGGATTTTACATTAATGTTAATAATAATTATTCTATGTAATGATGAATGTATGTAATTTCAGTTACAGATATTATAATGTAATTAGATATGGCTGAAAGTAATAATACTGGAGCCAAAAACAGTATTTTAACGCCCGAAGATATATTAATATTGTAAACAAGGTGAAAAATGTTTGTTCAAGCAAAATTGTTGATTATCAATTGAAAGACCAGTCAAGTGAGAAACTTGGAATAACAGGTTATCATTTGCATCTAGAAATAAAAGTACAGGTACGTTCTATATATTATATTTATATTATTTTAATAATATTCAGGGATTTCTTGTGTTACTGATTGTATGTTCATTTTGGAATGGGTTTTGATGCATCTGGAGTAAAGAAACTTTAATTATTAATATGCAACACTTCAATAACAAGTTTGTTGCCCTGTTTAAGAAGATTAATATAGTGTTGTGCAAAACAATCTTTTTACTAATATAAGCCTTTTTATTGTGGATCAAACTAGGTAACGGTGTTGTGTGTTATTAACTAATAGATTGAAACCTATTCTAATATCAAAAGTTTCCTTGGTCTTATATCCTCCACATGTTTTACGAATATTTTATGAATATATTTTTTTCCAAGTTAAAAATTGTTTACAATTTTCATTAATTTTTACAAGAAAAATAAATATTATATTTTTTCTCAATTTGTAGTCAAATATGTCCCTCGCATTCCTATTATTTTTAAAATACATATTCACTAGAAGGTGTTTTTATTATAAAAAAGTACTAAGGTGGTTGTTGAAACATTGCATTTATTCGTAAAAGGTATACCATTCGATAATACAGAGCAAGCTGAATTTGTTAAATCCCAAACTTTTTATGAAAAAGAGATACACTTTTTTGACAAAATCGTTCCGTTGATAAAATCGAACTTCAAAATAAAAAAGTATTTACCAGAATGTTTTCTAATAAAAGACGGAGTAATTGCCATGAAAAATCTAATCTCTCAAGGTTATCAAATGATTCATTCATTTTTTGACGACTACAAAATATTGGAGTCCGAAATAGCAACACGCAGTGCTTCGCTTCTTGCAGAGTCATTTTTAGATTTTCAATCAGAGGTAAACGCTTATTACAGCTATTGTTAAAAAACGACTCTAATGCTCGCAATTGTTAAAAAAAGTGTTAATGTCCTATTTAATTCGTGCTTCTAGACCCCTATGACGCTAAAGGAAAGATATCCAGATGCTTTTGAAGAGAAGCCATTTTGTCAGACAGGTCCAATGAAATCGTGGTTTAATAATAAAAAATATTTTCACACTGTAGAAAAATAAATCAGAGAAAAAATAACAATACCTGGTACATTATTTATTAGAAATTCGTAAATAAATAATTATTATCATTGATTTCGTCAGATATAAAAAAAAACAACCAGACGAGCCGTAAATTATGAAGCAATCGCACGAATAAAAAAAATAGCTGGCGTTAGCAAAATATCAAATCTCCAAATAATTCGTTCCAGCCGATTTTTCACTCGAGCCCTCCAATCAGAAAAGCGATCGCGTGCAGTGACAGAGGTACACCGGGATTGTAAAGGGATTAGAGAGAAGCGGCAGAGCTATCGGGAAGAGAGAAAGCCAAACGAGGGCCGTTCGAGTGTCGGCGCGGCCGACCATAATGGTTTCAATAGCGCTGATTATGTGACCGCATTCCCGGCCCTCGTCTCTGACAGCTGGGCGCATGCAGTGGGCCACCCGCCTCCTCCCCTCCCGTTCTCCGAGTTTTGACGTCGCATTATCCTTGTCTTTCTTTCCTCTTTATCTCCGCCTCTCTTCCCTCTCGCTTACTCGAACGGAAGGAAATTCGACCGGGAACATGCACATGACAGAGCGAACGCGTCGGACCAGCCGAGTGGGTGGATTCTTCTTTTTCAAACGTTTTGTTTTTCAAGTGCTCCTTTTGTTTACAAATAAAGGAGGCTCTTAGGAAGATCCTAGATGTAATGCCCGCTCGTTCAGTATTATTTATCATTTCTCTATAATAACGAGTTTTTTTATTTGTTTACCTATACAATATAGAATTAGGAAAATCATTTAAAGAATTTTGGGAAGCGTTCAATTTTTATTAAGGGGAAAAATAACCAAGAACCGCAAACATTTAACAGCAACATTAAATTGTACAATGAAATACCTGGCAAATAACTCTCCGACTGCGAAAGTTTGTACAAAAAGGAAAAGCCCAATCGCGCAGTGTATTAATACCGCGCTGTAACTTACGGTCGATGGGACAGTGCGCCCGATCGCGGTGAGGGAAAAAAGAGGAGCATACACGGCCGCACTTATTCCCGTGCCACCACTAAAAATGCAATTACTGAAATACCGTGCGTCTCTCCGAAGAATGGCAATTTGCAAAAAAATGCACCGTCCGATTCGGGGAAATAAAGCGCGCAGAAAAGAGAGAAAGTGAAAGAGCGATAAAAAAAATAGCGGCCGAGCAAGATCGAACCCTCGCAGATAGCTGCGAAAACAGAGGCGAGCCGCAAAAACGAGGAGGAGCGAGGGAGAGAACTGTATAGCGGGCGCGCGAGAAGGGCCGATTTTCCGGGAAATTTAATTAAAAGCCGGTGCTTGAAGTCGTTCACGCGAAAAACAGGAGGAGCCACAAGGTGTCGGGGGACCAGGGAGTCTCGGCGGACGTCCCGAGGCCAAATTAGGACGGGCCCCACCTGTGTATCCCTTCATACGGACGCAACGCCGCCGAGGTGCTCGAATGAAACTCGCGTTGCCACTAAAGATCGCTCAATTGCACTGCAGCGGCGGAGATTTAATCAAGACTTTTAAAATTTAAAGCGGCATCATTTTAATTTAATGTTGAGAGCAGTGGCAAAAATACTCGATCGATAGGTTTTCAAAAGGAAAAAAAAGTTTATTTTAATTCTTACTGTTCTTTTTAGATGTAAATACTTAAAATCGTTAAAAAGGTTTTATGAATATTTTATGAAGAAATGAAAAATATTAGGCATGTATGCGTACATCCTCGAACACTGGTGCGAGCAAGTTAAAGATCATTGTACAAGTCGGGACCGTGTCAATTCTGCATAGAAAAAGGTACTCATAATTTTTTTAGATAAATACGTTTATAGGTCATAAGATTTGTAATTATTTAAAAATTCTTAAATACTTGATATTATAATAAATCTTTTTTTACACTGAATTCGTAATGCCCTTAATTTTTAATTTAATAGTAACCATCTAATAACAGCTAACATTAAAACTTATAAATAATTCAGTATAATAAAAATGGAATTTTCTTTGCCGATCGATAAATAAGCAGTAGAATTACAAAAATGTCGCAACGCAAACAATTTCTGAGCGGCACGCGCCAGCCAAGTCAATTTTAAATTTATTATCGCCGGCCCCTTTCATTATTGCCTCGGAAAGACCGACCTAAGAAGCTCGAGCATCGGAATAATTTTAATAAAGCGCTCACGCGGATGAGCCCGCGGGATGAGGCGCCCCGGGAAAACTTGACCGGGAAGGAGTCAGGGCGGGGGTGGGGGAAGAAATGCGCGGGGACTTTGAAAGGGCGTCGGCAATATTAAAAAGAGCCGAAGCTCGCGCTCTCGCGCGCTTCTTTTTACCACCGGCGATTTTCATATCTGCAATAACACGCGACTTAATGCCGGTACGCTCTCGTCGTTTGCAAGGCAAAGAGAGCCCCGCCGGGCCGGGACGAGGAGATTTCTATCGACCCGGGCAGGATGGGGGCACCGCCGGCTCGGCGGAGGGCTGATGGCAATTTATCGTGTTACGACTCGGAGAAAGCAATTTATCCGAGCGCGCGAAAGAGCTGGTAAATGAGCTGATTATACGATATTCGCACCGTGATATTGATTTCTTATTGAGGACTGATTATGGGACTCGATTGTTGCGCTAACCCCGAATTAATTCCTCGCGGTGACTGCTGATTCCTGATATCCATGGACTTCGCAGCTCGATGGAGCTTTGATTTTTTCGCTCGTTACAAATCAAGTTGCTATATATGACCGTAAATTATAACACACCAAGTTTTTTCGTTTCATTAGCCTGTCTAATGACCTTAAAAACTTCTATTTTGATTTAATGTATCTTAAAAAGTAGACTCTTTTTTCCGCTTATTAGAGGAGTTTTGAGAATTTGAGAGTGAATCATCTTATTTACCGCTAAAATTATATTGATGATAAAAAATTAACGTCATTTACTAATTTAGACTTTTCTAAATTTGCAGAAAAACAAGAGAAGTGTAATTGAACGTTCATTCTGTGCCTTAATTATATCACAGAGTGGTTTCTGAAAGGGTGCTAATTTTCTTTTTCACGAAAGTCACTAGAGTTGAATTGTTTAATATAAAAGTTAATAATCCTTTTAAACGCAAATGGACTTTTACGCGTGAGAAAAATGTCGACTTCCTTAATCCGCGGAGAATATTCTTGGCTAGCCGCGAAAGTTTCGATATAAAGAAAGAAGGTAAAGGAGAGCAAACGAGAGGGAAAGATCAGTCGAGTAGAAACTCACTCAACACCAACAGAAATAATTAGTTTAACTTTTGCAGAATAATAACAATAATAATAATGGAAGAGCGGTTCAGAATAACGAGCTAGATATGGTAGGGGTAACTTTCTGGCCCATTGAGAGTACGAAAAGGGAATATGATCTTGCTGTGCTGTCTATCTAATGAGTCGAAATATTATAGAATATGTAAACGATAATCAAAGATATTAAAAGATTTACGTTACTAACGCATCCCATTGTATGCAAATATAATCATTGCTATATATGTATGCTCCTTTAATATTTTATTTTATTTTATTTTATTTTATTTTATTATATTCACGGGAATCCCTTTTATAATTTCTAATGAAAATAATTTAACACAAGTAAGTGAAGGCAAAATATTTGCTTATAAAGTGTCCCTTTTTTGTGGAAATCTCGCAAAACCTGGGTTTCTTCTTCGCAACTTGTTGCAAAAATAGTAAGTAACTAATGTTGTTGTTTCGCTGACTAAATATAACTGATCTGCTTATTTTACTATCTCCTGTTGAATTGAAGTAAAGAGTAGTTCAAATTTTTCCTCGAGACACCCAGTAGTAGTTAGTTTTGTATTTGGTCAGACATCGACTTTTTTCGAAAAACACACTTACAAATTTAAGTAGAACTACCGGCTTCCTGAAAAACGTTTTCGACTTTCATCGCCATTACATCCGAACGCCGTGACCAGTCGCAGAAGAAAAATAAGGGAGTCCCCGGCTACGCAACCACCGTGAAAATTCCTCGGCGCGCACGGGGCAAAAAATCGTTCTTCCTCGGGCGAGTTAAATGCCGCTCCTAGTAAAAAAAAAGAGAGAAAGGAGGAAAGGGTCCAATCCATCCGGACGAGCGAGCGCGTAATCCGGCGCCCGGACGCAATCGTGCGGCGCTTGGGTACGGCCGCGCGGCTCTCCGGCCGGTTAATCATGTAATGCGATTTTTTTTTCGCGCCGCTCGCGGCAACTCGTCCGCGCGTCGAGGGCCGGACAATTGCGGGACGCGTCCACTTCTCGCTTGCGCTCGTAAAAAGCGTTTTACGTTCGGGATTTCGGCCTGACAATGCAGCTGCCGACGCGTCCGGTATAAACTCGTCGTCCGAAAGCGTAGCGAATCTATTTCACTCGTGCGATTGTAAAAAAAAGAGAGAGGGAGAGGGGGGAGGGCGTTTCTCGTTCTACTTTTTTTTGCGATGGATGGATGGCCCGCCGCGATGTTCAATTTTGAACGGCCTGATGTTCCAATAAAAACTTTTATTATTTATGATTTTTAGTCGCGTGGATTTTATCATGCACCTCGCCACCCAGTTATTATATAATGCTATTATATATCGCCAAGGCTTGGCAACTCATGCGGCTCAACCTGCACCTGAGTAACCCTGATTTCGAGTATCGATAGAGCAATTGTCGAAGTAGTTATTTTTTTTCTTTTTTTTTGAAAAAAATTTGTGGGAATCCAGTATTTTTTTATTTGCATTGATATCACTACCCGTTGAATATGTACGAGTAGGAGCGGTAGAAGTTAACTATCGTATTTTAAAAAAAAAAATTTTTTATTTTCAGAAAGATCAATTTTACTGTGAAATCAGTTTTATTTTACTTTCTAATCGCTGCGTGCTGCTGTGCCATTGCGTAATTTCAATTATTCATACCTTGACGTAAACATCGGAGCATAAACCAGAAATGGCAGCTATTTTGGAAATCAATCAATGTATATTTAAATAGAAGTTCTACAATTAAAAATGGAAAATTAATTTAAGGCGAAATATTAGTGTAGGTATATTAAGATAAAGTTTAAAAAAATTAATTTTGGCAATTAAGAAATTATTAATAGGTACTTGCGCAGAACGAAGTCACTTTAATAAAGTCACAATGTTTAGACGAAGCGCTACAAGTCGAAAATTATATTTAGCTTATGAATGGCAATCGTCAAAGGTAACTAAACATATTTGCGTTGTTTAAAAACGGACGACGCCGAGGCTCAAAGCAAAGCAGGCGCAGTCAGACCGTAAGTAAATTAGAATAGCGCGCGTCCCGAAACGCGAAGAGAATCACCCGGCGCCTCGCAAAACTTTACGAAAGTTTGATTATCTGACCCTGTGCGCCTGTACCCGCACCGGATCCCCTACCTCTCGCGAGCTGACTCCTCTCTGCTCCTCCAAGGCGGCGCTCGCGCAAACTTTTTCTTCGAGCTTTTACTAGCAATTTTCCCCCATTACTTCTTCCTTTTCCTCGTCCCTCTCTCTTTTCCTTGTTTTATCTTAGAATTTCGCGAAAACTGGCAACACTTTATTTCCATTTAAGCGGGTTCGCACAACCTCTTCCTTTATACTTTTTTTCCAGTTTGTTAAATGCCTGTTTTAGATTTATTGATCATGAATGCTCAGCTTTTTCAGATTACTACGATTTTTGTATTTAATTGATAAAGATAAATATGTGAGACAATAATAGTTTACTTAAATATAAACATACTGTTAACTTACCGTTTTTGCACTGGACTAAATTTTTTTTTAATAAATATAAATAAATCGTAAAAAATAACTGGAATAATTACTTAAATAAATAAAAAATTAATAATCTTTACAATAATCTTACTTTATTTGTTAAAAATATTTGAGAACATCTAATTTAAACTATAAATCATGTTTAGAATATGTAAAGTAAATCTGCAATAATTTCACAACCAGTTT
Organism: Eurytoma californica; assembly: GCA_035586675.1. Classification (NCBI taxonomy): domain Eukaryota; kingdom Metazoa; phylum Arthropoda; class Insecta; order Hymenoptera; family Eurytomidae; genus Eurytoma; species Eurytoma californica. The sequence continues at coordinate 6,739,304 of JAXIUT010000021.1, read as the reverse complement.
TGTTATTGTATTCAAATAAATTTAACTGCATAATCATAACATAAAAATCGCCAGTAAATTATGTATTAAACTGTAAACTATAAATGCATAGGAAAATAAAGTCATCACAAAGAAGGTTGAATATATCGTGACATATTTCCAAATCTCCAGTCTAACAACAAATTATTTATCGATATATTGGATCACGGCGGCATAAACCGTAATGAAAGATTCTCGATTTCTTGTACGTGGCCGTTATCCCGTGGCGGTCGGATAGAGCCGGGCCTCCGAGGAAACTAATATCAATAAAATACGCCGGTCTTCACCGGCCGGCCGTACATAGCGATATATTTTCCGATAAGGCGCGCGCACTTGCCTCCGCATTCTCCTTTTGTAAAATATGCATCGATACATATTCAAACGGGTGGCTGAGTGCCGCCACCGCGGCCGCCTCCCCATTAGCATTAATCGCCTTCCACCATTGATCGTCGGCAGGATTCATATTGTATCGGGCCGCCGACGCCCGGCGTATTTGCGCAGCCAATGGAATTATCCGCCGGCACGAAGAATCGCCGATTCGAACGGGCGGCTATCTTTATTCGCCGGGCCGTATATACGGACGTTGGCACGGGCGCGCGACTTTGAGCTATCGCGCGGTCGAGGCAATTTTTTTTTTTTAGCCGCGCGCAGAAAGCGATCGAGTGGCTGCGATTTTTAATGAATAACCGAACCAGACTAAAGTGAAGCCGTTTGTTAGAGGATTATTTTTTTTTTTTTATTTTTTTTTATTTTTTTGCAGCTCTCCGGATGAGGACGGGCATCTTCTTTTTATTTTGGCAAGCTCCGCCCATCACGTTTGGAATATAACTTACCTTCCGCTCTAGTATTCCAGTTGCTTTTCTCTCATATTTCTTGTGTTTAAACTGAAAAGTTTTAATTTCAAGTAAATAGCACTATCACTATAGAAAATGCTTCAAATAAAAATTGTAAAATAATGTTTTTTGTTAGTACTGGTTTATATAAGAGAAAAGGTAAACATTTTGAAAAAAGATAAATATAATATCGGTAAATACGTATTTATTATAGAATATCTCATTTAAAACATAAAAAAGAAATCGTGAATTATCCAGGATATTTTGTTTTCTTCATTGAAGTCAAAAAACAAGTAAATAATTTTATTTGCTCCTTAAATAAAATTTTGATAATTAAATAAAAGCATAATAAAATAACTAAATATGTAAAGCGTTTAAGGTGAAAGTACACAACGGCAATTTACTGAAATATGATTCTTAACTGAACTTGAATGTGTACAATTCAGATGAAAATAAGTAAACAATTTAATTTGCTCCTTAAATAAAATTTTGATAATTAATTAAAAGCATAATAAAATAAATAAATATGCACAGGGTTTAAGGTGAAAGTACACAATGACAATTTACTGAAATATGATTTATTACTAAATTTGCGAAATATATACATTAGGCCATACACATGATCTTACTTGGCTAGACGATAATTTCGGTACAACATATGTTAAGCGGAAAATGTTTCCCCACGCATACTCCCATAATACTATTTCACCAGCACTCTTCGTCCCCCATTTTTTGGCGAAACATCTTCGACGCTTCCTGGATAACGTATATTCCGTAAAATCGTAATATTTATAGTATGTGCAGTGATTCGGCTAAAGTGTCCGATCTTCCGATTTTCCTCGTCGCCTCTCTTTGGCGCCGCGATGAAAAATGAAAGTGGATGGTGTGAATTGAAAATTAAAGTCTGCGCGGAAGAAGCCGGGTGACAAACAGACAGAATCGGAAGACTAGACAGCGACGTCTCGGAACGTAGACAGTTCCCTGACGCTTTGCCTCAGGCGACGACGCTTACCCCCGATACTCGGCGCGTGGACAGCTTTCGTTGTTACGGATTACGGTGGGCTCGTGAAAAATTCACGGGGCTCGTAATTTTATCGATACTCACGGCGGTAAACGGAATTAAGTATTGAAGGTGAGCGACCGAATGCGGGGGCGCGGGCGAATGAAACGCGAGGTTTCCCTAAACAGTGTTATTAAAAATGAAACGTCGAATGTACGAGGAAACAAACGGAATCGAGCGATGAAATTTTCATGGGATAGAATGATACACACAGTCGAGTACACACGTATTTCTTTCACTAAATTCGCTTTGACGCCAGATAAAATTGGAAAAAAATATAAGTGATAATGTTTCCTTCGTCTTCGTCCGACTCGTTTAAGTCATCGTCATTTATTTTATCAAAATTTAAACCTTTTAAAATACAACGCTTCCTTAAAATTTTTCAATAAATTTACACGTAATATACTCTTTCAAGTAATTTTTTTAGATCTAAAATTTTTTAGTTTATTTTGATTTCATCTTTTTCGTTTCTTTACGCAGTGAAGAGATACATGTGCATCATTCTGAATAGGTGAACTAATTTGTTTACTTATCTTGGTCGAAAAGAAGCTTAATTCTGTCTCGTAATCGTATTCAATTCGTATTTTTTTATTAACTCATGTATTTATACAATTACACGTGAGATTCGATCGAATCGAAAGACCATCGTGATTCCTGACAGGTACACACGACATCGCCGTATTTTTTTCTTTCTTCCCACTGGATCATCTAACTGTAAAAACGTACGGAACTCAACTAGCTCACTTCTTTTTTCTGCTGCTTTTTGTTATTTTTATTTATTTTTTTTTTTTTTAATTTTCGTACTATGCAATAAAGCGTGACTATTTAGCAGCATTTTTCTCTTTTGACATTGGCCGTTTCCGACAATCGATACATAGTATATACACGAATTATATAATTTTTTTACTGACCATATGTATATATATAAGTTTATTGGGAGTGCGTATACATTCAACCGTGTATTATAAATTTTTTATACAATAGTGTGGTAATCACGGATTATACACTATATATAGAGCGTATATATATTTGTATGACGAGGCGCCGCTGCAGCGACACTGATTTTGTCGCGAATCCAGCATCGTTTGTCGATGAATAATCAGCTACTTACAAGCGAACATCGAAACCATCATTCAAACGCGCTGTAAATGCATTGGGGAATGAGGTAAAATTAATCGTGAATTAATGGCTGTATCAGATTTCGCTTATAAATAGAACGCGGGGCCTGAATTTATCCGGAATTAATATTTCCGCATTAGCATAAAATTTTAAGCGACAGCGTCAAATATTCAAAAGCCATATTCCGGCAAATCTCAATTGTTAATTAAACGCCGTGGATCGCGAAATTTATGGGTGATATACGCAACGGGTATATGAAAATCGCTCGGTATATGATTGAAATATTTTATTCATGTACAAGGGTTCGGAATAACGAGGGTAATGAATAGATTGATGTTTCATCAATGGAAAAATTTCAGTTCTTAAGTACGCCAACTTTTTTTTGGCGCATTATACTTTCATTGTTAGGATTATCTCTTCAGTCTGTAAAATTACAAAAATTTTTTTTTAATTATTAATATAATTTATGTAACAGCGTTAAGAGGCAAACTAAGGTGGCAGCTCAGTACTTTCTTTTACAATAAGTCACGAACGAAAGCATTACTTTCGCGAAAAATCGCGAAAGACAAGTAGAACCCGTCGTCGCAGAGTCGCCTAGTAAATCGGCTTATTTCGCAGGGAGTAGCTGCAAGCTCCTCGTGAAATCTTGAACTTGGATTAAGTTGCTCTCAATTTCGTTGGAGATTCCCGTAATATACAATGACAATTTGCTGTTTATGAACGCAAGCAAAATTCAACTCCGGAGCTTTCCTCAAATTTCTTAAAAAAAAAGCTTACAATAACATTGATTATTGCTTGAAATACGACTTTTTTTCACAAAAAATTAGATAAAAGTGCGAACTCATTCAAGTGATTTACATCTACAAAAAAGTTTCGCCTCAACTTATCTTTTACAACCTCAAAAAAAAATGTATCCTTTTCTTTCACCTACTGGCTCGTAAAAAAGAAAAACAAAAAAATGTCTCACTTAAGCAGAGAAATAATAAAAAAAAAAAAAATCGTACGTGAAAGGCCGGTCTCAACTTTCTCGCAGGCTTTCATCGATGGGCCGCTTCTCGTAGGTACGCGTCCTCGTCAAAGGACGCGAAAACTCGTCGAAAGTGGCTCGAGCGCGTGTCGCGCAAAGTTTCAGTCGCTCGCCCGGGGAATAGGTTTTTTCCCTGTGCCCTCGTCATCCGCTGCCTTATCTCCGGGCACGTAAGTGCCCGGCTGGGAAATGGCGCGAATGGCCCCCGCGATTCCCCGCAGGAAAAAAGCGGGCCGCCAAAGCTTCCGCGCCGCGCGCTACTCGCATTGTCGCGAGACTCGCCTCCGCGGGGAGTCTTCTTTGACGCGCCGCATCGGCGGCCCATTTACTCGCGAGCTTGTATCTTAAAAACCCGTTCCCTTTCCCTCTTCGCGTGGAGGCGGCAGTTCGCTGCGCGAGATCTAGCGTTCGAAGGCAATGCAGGTACTGGACTTTGTCATCGTTATATTTTAAATTTGTCAGATTTTTCAAACCGAGACGAACTGAATTAATAAAATATTATGTTTCAATATTTTATCTCGCGAAGCTGACATAATCTTTCGTTTCATTACTATTCTATTAGTGTTTAAATTGTTGAAGACAAATTAGATTAATTATTTGATAATGAGATAATGACATATTCGATAAGAACGATTGTGATTTCAACCGGAGCACACTTGAAAATGATGAATAAAATAAGTTACCATAGGAAGATTACAAAATCTATTTGAATTAAGTACATCAAAAGATTAGGTCACATTCGAATAGATAGTAATTTTTCACTCAGATAGAATGACGCTTCGGTTTCCAGGAGTGACGCGCACGGTTTCCTCTTTAATAGAATTCTTGCTGTATTAAGAAGTCTGACTAGTCGTTTTCTTCGATAAATCTTATAAACTAACGTATCGTGAAATTTAATAAACTTAAACAGATTTAATAAGCAAAGTTCATGAAAATCTTAGTTGCAATTTCGGTAAACATAGTAGTTTCATGTGCATAATAAAATATTCACGCCGGAGTAAATCAAAGCGACAAATTTGCTTTTCAATTCAAGAAAACGAAACTTTTTTGTAAACATGTAAAATACTGTTAGTTTATACAACAAATTTTGTTTGCTTTTCTTATTTATCGTAATAACAAGGCATTTCGAAGTTGACGGTTGTCGATGTCATGTCACGGATTACCGTATAAGCTATAAAACTTATGGGTGAAAGCAATTTTCAGCGAAAACATCCCTTACACCTTCGAGACTTTCGCAACTACGCTTGACGCCGAAGTAAAGCAAAATTAACTCTCTCACAATATAAATCAGCGTAAAAAGCACCGGGGCAGGGGAGCTTCGCGACGTAAATTTTTGGAGCTTCGCCAAAATTGGTTAGGGCGAAAACTAAAGCCCGTGAGCGCGAACGGGTCGCCGGCGCGTGAAGTCAAACTTGCTCGCGCGCATCGACCGGGAGGAGCTTCCGCGCGATTCGCCGGAAACGACGAGCAACGTCGACTATCGGATTTCGTGGGGGCCGCGACGATGACGCAGCCGACGCTGAACGATTCGCTTTACCGATTTTGCCGCTTCGGATTCGCGACGCAACCGCGGTATCCCCCGAATAAGCACACACGCGCCCGCGAGTAAACTTCGACTTCGCATAAGCGCAGCTGACGTCGCCGCTTTGCGGACAAACGTTACACTGAGATCCGACGGTCTCCCGGTTGTTTAGCGCGGATCTCTCCGATACCTCTATTTACCGCAATTTCATGCATGATTTTTTCAATCGAAGGTTGTTTCATCAACGGCTGTTTCGATTTCTCTTAATCTAACTAAGTACGGATGTATGTTTATATGTAATTTTTTTCTAAATCTTCCATTTATGTAATAGAGGGAAGGATTCAACGGAACTGGGATTAAACGAAATGGGGTAGAATGTGACACTCAGTAAAATTGTTTCATTTTAGATGAAAACCTCTTAGAAATTGTTTGATTGAAAAGAAATAGATAAATAATATATTGTAGTTAAAAAAGATTATAAATTAGGCAGTAAAATATTATTTTTCAATAAAATTTATTTATTTTATTCTTTGATAATTACATAAATAAACAATATATTTTATAGTAGAATTGTAATATTTAATCAAAATAGATAATTGTACATTTTTTAATTCTCTGGTTAATCAAATTTAATTATACCAATAAACGTTATTAAGCAGCAATAGTAACTGTTATTAATTTACATAAGTCAATTTTGATTACGAACAGCATTAGCAGATAAACTGTACAAATTTAGATGCCGTTATATTGACACATACACATTGAGCCCAATCAATCCAGGTTTTGTATCTAATCCAGTAATTATAATAAAATAAATTTAAAGGAAATTTTAAACTGTGTATTTAAAATCTGCTTTATCAAATATTTATCGATTATAATTGAGTTTCAAAGACAAAATACTATGGTGTAGTCCGTCAAAATTAACTTTTTGTAAATATAGTTCTGATAAAGTGGTTTTCATCAAAATTAGAACATGTTTACGGGGTTTTCACCTAACCAAATAGTTTTTTACTGAGAGCAAATAATCATCCAAAGGATCGTCTAAGTTTCGTAAACTATATAAGTAAAATATTTAATTATAACGTTCTACTGGCGAATTCGCATTTATAACATTCCACACAGTAACGAATCTCACCGCTATACTTATTGCTGAGCAAATCAATGAATTCGCATTAATTCTTAATATCGTGTTTACTGACTCAGCTTAAGAGAATTATTTATTCACTATTTATTTACCTTGTTTGATAAATACCGCTCGATATAATAAGCCGACAAACATAGGTGTACACTGCAGCGCAACGCAATCGTCTGCTCGTTGCCTTATAATTAGTGAACTATGTACAAACGACACTAGAGTTCTTCTCTCCCGTGGAAAGTAAATAAAAAAAAAACGAGGTTAAACGAAAGTCGATTAAAGGGTAAAAAAATTAATCGATCGTTAGAGCGCGCGTTGCCGGGAAATTTCTCGGTTGTCGTCGCTTCCGTCACAGCGCAGATTGAAATACTTTCAGTTCTCCGTGGGTGGAGGCGAGCGTTTACTAATCACATGTACCAATTAAAACTTATAATTAGTGCGGAAGCTTATGCGCCCGGTCTCGGTGACGACGCGTGCGAGCGTAGGCACGTCTCCTTTCGAGCTGCGATTTATGACGGGTCTCGTTCGATACTTGCCGCGAAGCTGATTTCTTCGCCCGTGCTCCAACGCGGTTCATCGAGAAATTAAGTTTCAATCGAAAAAAGCGGTTTTTTAACAGAGATATAACAGTACATAGCAAAGCGATACTAACGCCTGATCGCATGTTTACCTTAACTACTGAAAGTAGATAATAAAAGTTTTAGACAGACGAGTTTGATCACTTGCACTTTAAATTGAGAAGTCTTGCACTTTGTTTAAAAAGAGTAACATTTTTTTATAAAACAACAAATATTTGGCAGTTTTAAATGGTCGAGAGAAATATTACGCTAGACTGAAATTCTTTATTTTGCCTATGAAAAGTTTTTTTTAAAATAAAACGTTGGTATGGCTTTCTTTTGTAAATACGAGACAAAGTTTTAACGTTGATTTTTTTAATTCACTCTCGCTCTCAATTAAAAATAATTCGATTGACACTCTGAATGAAAACTAATTCGAAACACTCGTTAAGTACAAAATAAACCTGAGGAAACTCCGTATAAATGGGATTCACATTGTCGCTCTTTTAAATCCACTCGGTAGCAAGCCGTCACACTGCTAAAAAAAAGAGAACAAAGGAAGATCCGTATCATCCAATATTCAGCGTTCAAACGACTCCTTATCGCGATTCCCCGATAGGTGTCGAAGCGTATCCCGCACTTATTCCGGCAGCGCCTCGCACACGCCCACACACATTCCACGCACTCGCACACGCTCACTTAACGCTCGATGAGCTCCTGCTGTCTATATGTACATCCAATAAACTTTTTGTTTTTTTTTTTATTCGCGCGATAAATATTTGAACGGCAGATATCCAACGCGGGAATCTTATTTACACAGCGAGAAATGAGTGTCAACACAACATGGGAACATTATTTGGGCCGTAACGTATTCTTTCTGTCCCCCGTCCCTCTTTCTCTCTGTCTCGCTTTCTCCTCCGCGGGCGCGAGCGACGTGTCTCTCTTTACATGATAAACAATGATCCTCGCGGGCTCGCGCACCCGTTCAGTCGCAGCCCGCCCGCACCTTTCATTTACATTACCCGCGCGTGCGCAACGAACGACCGGCGGATTTCTGCATATTTTTTTCCATTATTTAACTTTTATTTTCGAAACAATTCACAGTCGAGAGTTGATTTCGGTTACAAGATTTTTCAAGCGATTCAATCGCCGCAATTCCAATGCTTTATATTACTCGCAGTTATCGGATAATTTAAAGCAAATCAGTGAACCTTGAGTGAAAAATGCGATTACCGCGCAATCTGCATCGTTCGGAGCAGCTGAATAGCTATCTTGAAAAAAAATAGGGGGGTAGAGCGCGTAGAAACAGCGTCTCGTGCTTACCGGCGCCGGCTACGCGGGTCAGTAGACTCACCGGGATTAAGAGGATAAAGCGAGCCTCCACTCGAGAAAGAGAGACCGGTGAATAGCGGGGTCCGGGGGAAAGGGTCCAGCCTCGGGCGGTCCGGTGCGCCGGCGGTCCGAAATCGAGCAATGATTGTCTTTCCTCCACGCAGCGCTGGCAAGGGGGGTGTCGGCCCGGCCATTAGCCCCCTTAATCCTTCCTTTGGAGGGCGAGGAGGAGCATCGCCACCAGCAGCAGCGTCGCCGACGGCGCCGATAGACTCGCGTGTCCTTGAACTGAAACACACAAGAAGCGGGACGCTCGGTGAGAAACGAGGCTCGCGTTTAGTTGAATGGATGACTAATGCCAGTGTGTTACCACTGCCGCTAGTCGGGTGAAACTTGGATGGGAGTTTGACGAGGGCGGATTGTCGTTGATTAATAGAACTTCGCCGAAGAGCGCTTGCCGATTTTGTGCAGCTTGGATGAAAGTTGACACGTGGTCGGAAAGCTTTTTTTTACTGTAAAGCGATTTTTAAGCTTTCGAACAAACTCATTACCGTTTTAAATGTCTGGATGTGGTTTAATAAGTACTGCTATTGCGTTTTGCTATTTAATAATGGAACGAAGGCATTCGAGTAATTCAATTATTTCATTTATTTTATAATTTTAATATTCGCAGAATGCTGTTATGCTTTAAATGAAATTTATTGAATTTCGATTCAATGCAGGCAAGATCTGTAAAATCAATTATCAATGTGCTCGAATAAAACGTGATGAAAAATGGTACTTTTAAAAACGGTTGAACATTGTTTATCGAAAAGTTATAACTAAATTTTTCATTACAATATTTCCTAATAAAATTTTGTAAATTAATAGAGTGTGTTAAGAAAATTTTGTCTCTTAAATCTTTATACCTCAAACATTTATAACCAGGTCGCAGTAACGAGGGCAAACAGGGGAAGTTGTAACCGCAACTTATCCCACTCCCTTATTTACATTCGGTCGTGATTTACATAATTGAATGGGCATACGCAGCGCGGCGAAAAAGGTCGTCTCTCACCTCCTTTAAAAAGTATCAGTACCACCCAAAGAAAAGAGCGAAATTCGGAATTCGAAAGGAATCCGGTGGGATTCTCGAAGAAAAGCGGCTTCGATCCGAGTTCGGGCACGAAAAAGCTCGGCCCTGCCTCATTCCTCTGAGGCGCCTCGGGTCTAAAGTGCGCGGCGAGAAAAGTGCCGAGAGGGCCGAAGAGCAGATAGAGTGGAAGAAAGCTCGCGGGAGGGGGGTCGAGGCGAAGAAGCGCCGGCTAATACCGGCGGAGCCGAGGCGGAAACCGGAAAAGCCGTCGTTCGCCGGGGCGAATCGCCCCGTAACGACCTTCGATTTTCTCGTTAGGCTAAATCGTTCGCGGAACGCTACCCCGCCCGCCGCAACTTTTTTCCCTTAACCCCATCCGTCCGAGGCTGAATTACGAGATAATCGCGTCCGGTCAACGGCTCCCGGATCTTCCGGCGGGGGGGACGAGCGCGACGCGGCCAAACTGCACCGTAGCTCACCCGCCGTCCTCCCCCCGCCTAAGCTGCGCTCGCGCCGCGAAAAGGCTGCGTGTTTTAGCTCCCACCCCGCTGAGGACGTTTAAGAATTTATGCCGGCGGCGGCAGGGCTTTCGCGTGACCCGGTTTAACGGGATTGTTAAACAAGCGCTGACTTCTAATATCGCGAGGCTCCGGCGCGGCCCGATTCATGGAAAATTAAGCGGCTCTGCGGTCCGGGCGCCAGATTTTATGCACGGGCTTCGAACGATTATTGCGTCGGTTTGTTCTCCTGCTTTTCTTTTTTCGCGATTAAACCGCTGGCTATTCTGTACGGTAATAATAGTTCGTTAAAATAATGAATTGTTAGAAATAATAATAAAATGCAAAAACACTACTTAAAATTTTATAGCGCAATACGAACTTCTTATTGAATTTACGAAAGCAAAAATTAATAATTTGATTTGCTAATTTTTAATTTAAAAAAGTTATTTATGCAGAAAAACACAAACTCATAATTAATATGTGAATTATTGATGGAAAAAAGTGATTTTTATTCGTAATGTGAAGAAAAAGATGAGTATTCTAACGTGACTAAAATCAGTCTGATGCTTCATGACTGCGAGACACGCGAAAGAATTCGAAACGGCCGTTTAATTGACGGATCGTTCCGACGTGGTAATACGCCATTTGGCACACGGATTCGCTCGCCCGGCTTAATGCAATAATTGCCAGGCCGCACTCGTGGGAGTAGCCACTCCAAGCAATAATACGCCACCCACGCAGTCACCCCCTTCACCGACGGCCAGGTTCCTCTCTGTTAGAACAGCGCAGTTTGCATCGGCAAAAAAAAGAGATAAACGGAAATGAGAGACTTTTGTGCAGAGTCCCTTGCTGCTAGTCGTAAACAAAAGGTATTGCGTACTGGATTGGTGCGCGTATGGGAATGAATTTTCATAATTGATTGATCGTGAATTACCTGTGATTATGAATAGCTCATTAACAAGTCATTAATTTATCACCTGGTAGTTAATAGACGCTTGATGATGCATTTTGCCTGTGCCCGTTGCACCAGATACACAGAGATTTAATGATATCTCGCGCGTTTGAATTATATTGTTCGCGATTTTTGCGATAGATTTATGGGATTTGCTACACCATTAATAATTAAGGTCTAATGATTAACGGTTATTCATTAATTCATCGTAGATTCAATGATAAATTAGAAATAACTTTATGGATTTTTTAATTTTACCAATTAAGTTACCGAAATTAATTCGAAGAACTTACTTAGCGAAGTAATTATACAAATTTCTCAGAAGTTAGAACTTGCTGAAGTAAATTTTAATACTATATTTAAGTTTTTATTGTATAAATTATTGTATAAATTATCTATTTTTAAGCAATATTAAAATTAATTATTGAATGTATAATGTGAAAATACTACTTATATATAATGCTATTAAATTCTTGGAATAGAATACAGATATATATAAAAATAACAAAATATTTGATATCAAATTTAAACTCCTTGAAGTACGTTATAATTTTAAATTACAAATTAAATATTAAAAACTATATTAAAAAATGATATTACGATGAGAATTTGTCAATCGATATTATCTTCTGTAAAATAATTTGGAAATAGCAAATTTTTATTTATTTATTTATTGAAATCAGTATTACAAAGTAATCCTACAAATAAGCAAATAAAATTGCCCGAGAATAGGTCTGGTATACAAAAATTTATAATGCTTTATTTAATCCGACCAACAGTATCGGTATTAGTAAAGGCGTTGAATTTTTAAATAGATTATAATAACCACATGAAAAATGATTTCTAATAAAAATTAAAAAAATGCAACAATGAGATCCATTAAAAATGAATGTACATTTATTACATTCATCCATATAATATAATAGTTATTTAAGCTGCAAGGGCGTAAAGAGGTTCTTCTCGCACGAGTCATCGGACGAGTGCGTTTTCGCGTCTTTACACACGAGTTTTCAGTGCGTAGTGCGTATAGAAGATCTTTACACACCGCTTGCGCTTGCTTTTTACTACACTTTTCACAAATTTCAAATTTATATATTTTTGTTAAAATTTAGTGGTAAGTATGCGTAAAGATTTTTTACGCACT
>JAXIUT010000021.1:6689244-6717991 GCA_035586675.1 Eurytoma californica | reverse complement strand
TTTTTTTAAATGAAATATTTTACTCATTCTAAAATTTTACTTTATTTATGATGAACATAAAGATTAATTTAAATGAATAAGATTATTTTTAACATATAAAAGCATACTTTTTAAAATTACCTTGAATATTAATTTTTTAACTCATTTTTAGTTGAATGTAGAACATAAGAATAAGAGGGAAAAGTCTTGGAATATTTTATGATTAAAAACCTTGAAGTCGCAATAATTTCATAAGTTTCTCAATAATATGACATCAGATTAAAAGTGAAGCAAGCTTATGCACAAAACGAATAAAGTATGCGGTGAAAATGAAATTTTCATCCGCGTCAGAACCGATTCAAAGGCAATCCGCGCTAAAGCAAAAGCCTCTCTCGAAATCACAAAACTACCGTGGGGACAAGACCCTTGGATTTCCTGGGGACGAAAAAAAAGTGCGTTACTCGACGAGCCGGAATAAAAAGGGGAAAAATCCTTTCAATGTTTAATTTTCCGTTTTCCATACAAGTGTGCGGCGGTAACCGCGAGTGCGAGAAAATTGAAAAGCTCCTTTCACGTCTTTGTCGAGCGGCACAAAGTAATTCCATTGTTGAAACTTAATGGGTCTCCTCTCTCCCGGGCGGCGGACGTAACAGGTGTTTTCATAAAGTACATTTCGAGAAGGGAAAAATGGGAGAAAAGGCGAGTCGGGCGAACGCGCGCGTAACGCCGAAGAATTTAACGCGCAATCCTTGTGTTACAGCTTTTGAAGCTTCCGCCGATACGGTCGGTGCGGCGCGCGCGAATTTATAGGGATTCCGCTCGCGTTTTACACCTCGCCTCCTTTTGAGCGGCCTCGTCGCCGTCGGGCGGGGGGAGGGGACAGGTCGGAAACTTTTTTTCCCTTCCGGCACTTTTCATTAATACGCGCGCGGCGCCACTTAAAACCGAGCAAATGCATCGCTCGTCTGAATGCGCGGCTCGCTTAATTACGGCGATACCGAGGCGTTTTAATTACTGGCCACGCTCGTTATTATAACGCGCGCAACGAGCGAAACTGCGCGACTTCGACCGGCCGTGGGTAACGCGCTTTAAGATCGCTTCGCGGCCGCGCTGCTCGCTTTCTTCTCCGCCGCTCTCCTTCGCATTTTTTTTTTTTCCACCTCCCAACTTTTTTACATAAAAAGGAGCCTTAATGAGGTGTGCAACGGAGGAAAGGAATCGCGACGCGATTTTCCTCGTTCTACCAGAATGGACTTTTGAAATTCCCGCTTTACGGAGATTTCCCGAAACGCTAAATGCTTGAATGCTCGTTGAGAATGTTTTGCATATTTCAATTTCGCTTTCAATGCGCAGAATACCTCAAAAAGAGGAATTATATAGATTATTTTGCACATCTCTTCGTACCAGTGTACTCGTTGCAGAACAATGCACTCATGCTTATGAACGTATTAATAATTATCATTGACTTATTGAATAAATTAAAAATGAGAATGAATTATTCGAAATAAATTATTTTAAAAATATTCTCAAACACATCATTAGCAGAAAAAATGTAAAAAATGTAAAAAATGTAATTCACATTAACGTACTACAAATTCTATTACTTTTTACTCTCAACTCTAGTAAATCGATAACGTTTTAAATAAAAACTATTTTTAAAAGAAATTTTGAAATACAAATCCTACTTCAAAGAAATGGAATTCTTCAAAGCCAGTAAATATTTTAAAACATTTATCTAGCCAACAAATTTACTTCCCTCGCGGAAACAAAGTTATTTTTTTGTGAAGGTAACCAATCGCAGGTTTTTTTCCGTGCAAAAAGTACTTCCGTAAAAAATGGTTCAACTCCATCGTAAAAATAACTAGGCGACTTCTTCGTTTACCCGCGTTGAACATCAAAAGGAAACACCTGCGCGCTCGAAATAAATCATGCGCGCAAATCGAAAAAAAACGTTCCCAGTATAGCTTGGGTACGAGGAGTCTACCCGACGATAAATATCACGTCGTCGCGGGTAAAAGATCGCGTAAGCCGGCACACGGGCGCGCGCTCAGACAGGTCAGACGCGGATATGAGGCTTAGACGACCTTTAAAAGGTGGGAGTCGAGGCGCGCCGACGAGACCGATCGATCCCCGCGCTCGGTCGTCCTATCTATTGATAAGAACTGGAGTGCGGATTTCGCGGAACCCTGATCGATGTGCGTACGGATTTTTTTGATAGGCAACTTGGATAAGTAAACAATTTTTATTTCGTGGAATTAATATTCAGAATGAAAAAAAGTAATTCAAAGTCCTGAATTTATTGTTTCGTACTGCAATTATAAATGAAAAATTGGCAATACATGGTTTTTACCTTAATGTTTATTGTGTAAGTGCAAATATTCCATATTTCAATATTTTATAAAATTTGATAATACAAATAGTCATAAAAAAGCATGAGCATTTACGATATGAACCAAATATATTTTTACTACATCGTGATCACTAACATCAGAGAGGCAAAAATAGAAATAAAGAGTCCTTCTCCACATTCACATTTTCAGAGGAACGAAATAACTGTTAATAAAAAGAGGAGGAAAATTCCTTTTTACCTGAAATGTAGAGGTTGGAAATTAATTACTCGAACTAGGTGCACGTATAATTTCGATCGAATTCCAGCTTCAAATAAGTTCGTTTGATAGTCAAATATATTCTAGATTGAAAAATTTCATCGCTTTATCCATCATTTCCGCCAATTCCATAAAAGTAAAAAATGTTGAAGATCATAGTAATAGAAATCCCCATCCTGATAATGAAGATGTGATAAGCGAACGCAAAGGATCCACGCGCAAAGCAGTTATTATTCTAGTCATCGTAATGTAATTGGCCTGATAATCGGAGCGAGCAAAAGAGGCGGGGAATGAAAAGGGGCTGCTGGCTTACCTATGACTTCCATGTAAGCTACTCCTCGGGCAATCTTGAATCCCGGTGCATCAGTGTTCACCTCGCACGTATAATAGCCTGTTGAATTGAGGTTTACGTTCTGCAGATGTACCGTGTGACTGCTTGATCTGTAGAGCTGGAACAGTAATCCCATATCGGAAATTACTCCAATGCTATTCAAAGCTTGTCGGAGGATTAGGACTGAGGTACCCTTTGTCCTTGATATATAAAAATTACGTTCATTTCAATTTTCATATTTAAATTTAATTAAGCAACTTATATTATAATGACTATCTAATATAATCTAATCTAATGACTTCTTCAGAACGCGATACTGAAATTTCCAGAATACCATATCGTCTTAAAACATGAAAATCACTACATTAATTAATTAATTACATTAATGTCTGACCATCTGTGTAGTTTATTATTTAAAATTTAATTATACACAATACACAATTTTTAAGTAGTAAAGTGTAGAATCGGTCGGACTATAAAAAGTACTTGTTCCGTAGTTACTATATGTGGTCAGACCTTATAAACTATAAGTGGGTTTTAAGTAGTAACATGCAGATATGGCTGGACCACAATAATTAGATTTTAAGTAGTAAAGAATATATTTGGCCAGACCTTGTAATAATTGGTTTAAGTAGTAAAATACATATCTAATCAGACCGAATAACATAAAATAAATTTTAAGTAGTAACGTGTATGCCTGGTCAGACATGATAACAATACGTAAGTTTTAAGTAGTAAAATGCAGATCTGATCAGACATTAAAACAATATAACAGAGATTTTTCTGTTAGATATTCTAATAATCTTTAAGA
Source organism: Eurytoma californica (assembly GCA_035586675.1). Classification (NCBI taxonomy): domain Eukaryota; kingdom Metazoa; phylum Arthropoda; class Insecta; order Hymenoptera; family Eurytomidae; genus Eurytoma; species Eurytoma californica. The sequence continues at coordinate 6,714,264 of JAXIUT010000021.1, read as the reverse complement.
GACTCGCATTCTCTAATTTTTAGTTTCATTAAAAATAGTATTTTTCACAAAGCTGGAAAATTAAATCGATACAATAAAGAAAATATCAATTAAAAAAGTCGTTATAGCAAAGTAAAAGCTTCGTTGTTGATGTAAAGAGGTCCCCTTAAGAAGACCAACCCAGTACAAACGATCCCGCAAGATTTGCATCAGAGACAGATATAAAAGCATCAAACCCTTGAGAAGCCGCAACTCTTAAGCGGGCGGCGCGAAAATGAATCGTCGGACCAGTTCAAAACGGCGGAAAAATCGAATCTCAACGGGGCCGGTGGGAAAAAAGGGTACGACAGCGGGGGGATAAAAAAAAGGAGGCGGAAGAAGTGGGTCCTTGATACTTCCAGTAAATCGAGCGCGCCTTATTTCGCGGAACTTTTCTCGATCAGCGCGGGAGAGTAACCGCCCGGCTGGCGACGTCAGGAGGAGGCGGGAAGGGGCCGCCACTCGACATAATAGCCTCGGTCAGCGTGCGCGCACCTCTTTATTTCCTTCCCCGGCGGTACTTTATACTTTTACACTCGGCGACGGCCGCGAGGGCTCGAATGAATTCCCGACTCGTTTCTTCCGGCTCGCAAACAACTCGCTCGCCTCGTGTACTTTTTTGCCTGACATTGCGCGGCCAGTGCCTAGCCCTAGCTACAGCAGTGCTCGGCTCTTGCTTTGAACGTATATCTGTGTTTTATTTTATTGTAATTTCGAATATTATCATTATCTTTAGAGTTAATTAGAGTGAAATATTACTCTATTTGATTTATTCAATTTTAGTATAACGAAGAGAATTTTTAGTATTTTATTAAAAACTGTTATTTTAAAACATGAATAAAAGGTAAAGTCAATATTTTAACAATTTGAAATTTGATTTTAATTCAATTAACCTGTGCAAAAGACAGTTTCACGTCATGATTCTAGAAAGAGGAATCCGGCTAAGCTTAAAATTTCTTAAAATCTTTTCTTGTCGATTAACGAAAAGTATTAAAATTTTTAATAACCACTCTGAGATATAATTATAAACTCGTTTGCAGGAAAAGTCACATTTAAATAAGTTCCAATGAAAAATGTCACAGGGTAGAAAATTGAAAAAAAGAAAAGACCGAAGGAAGAGAAAGGTCGGTGGGGAAGTGTAGCTCCGCAGTGGTCCTATAGCGGTGACGACAAAGTAGACAACGAGGTTCCGCGTCCCAGACGGCGAACACTTTTTTCCACCGACCTTCTTTAATTCTTTCCTTTCCACCCCTTTTTTCGAGCGATTCTTTGTTAAGACAGCGAAATGGAGTGTACAGTGAAAATGTACTTATAGAAATGCCATTTATTTAACGGAATTAATGGCCGATTAAATATTTCCTACGCCGTTAAAGAAATCTAAGATTTAAACAAATAAATAGTTAATTCGAAGTAGCAGTACAGCTATTTTCGAATTAAATTTCCATATTTATTATAAACAAAAAATTTCCGATAATTGTCTTTTGTAAAATTCCAAACACTATTACAGATTAGTGTAAAAAAGTAAAAATAGACAGACACTAAATTGAAGGTTTTTATAGTTTAAATTTAGAGAAGCTTCCTATTATTACTTCAATTAAAGCGTGACTGAGTAATTGTCTTTTAGTTGAATCATCTAAAAATATCGAAAATAATTTTATAATTAAAAAAAAGCCTTTTTGACAAAAATTTAATTGAATTTTCTAGTACGAAATTATTATGAATTTAAACATAAACATCCCGATCTCTTTTAAATTATCTCCACCCACGCTTCGCTTTTTAAATCAAATTACACATCTAAGTACGCGCGCGCGCCCCATCAAACAATTCAGAATTAACCCGCGGCCGTCCTTGTGCGCGAGAATAAACAAAGCACGGGCTGGTGCGCTAGCTAAAACTCCGGGTAACGAAAAAAAAGGAAGATCGCAATCCCGTCATGCCCACGCCGCGGTCGGGTTCGCGTCCCGCGAGATTGCGCGCTCGCGCCTGCTCCGCGTTGTCCCTTCTTTTTTCCTCTCTCCGCCCGCTGCCGGCCATTATTTAACATTAGCGGGCAGCGGTGCATCGTAAACAACAATACGTAGTAGGTGGCGCGCTCCGCGGCGGATGACAAGCGGAACGAAGTCCCGCCGGCCGATCGTTAATCCGTCGCGAGGCCTGAGTTTATATTGTCGTGCTCTCGCTGGATTCCTTGGCAAACTCGCGGTGCCCCGCGCCCTGGGGACTCGTGCCACGGCCGCTCAGGCTCCTCCGCTCTGACGTATGCGCCGGGGATGACGACCGGCCTCGATGAAAATGGACCTAGCCCTCGGGCTCCGAAGTTCCGTCCGCAGGAGAGGGAGACAGAGAAAGCCGCGAAATTGCTTCGGAATATCTAGTCCCGCGGAATTTAGTTTCGTGTCGAAGGTACGGCCGATCGGATGATCTTTAGATTGCGCCCGCTTTCCTTCGTGATATGCTTGTACTTCCTTTTTGCCGTCGACACTGGGTATTGGTCAAAGAAACTTTTGTGATGACATTTTGAGGTTTGGCAAGTTGAAATGCATTGCTTAAGTTGCATATTGTGGTTTACGATCCATCGATTCAAAACTATTGCTTGTTTACAGTTACCACTATAATTTAAAAACTTTAGTATTGCAAATAATTATAAATGTATGAATACTATTGTAACAGATTACGTAACAATAAGCAAGTTTTAAGTAGTATAATTCTGATCTGGTCAGACTATCAAAAAGTCCCTTTTCAGTAGTAAACTGCAGATCTGGTCAGACTATAATAAAAAGTATGTTTTCAGTGGTAACTATACATTTGGTCAGACCTTATAACAATCAGTACAGTTTCAGTAGTAAACTATATCTGGTCCGACCTTATAACAATAAGTAAGTTTTAAGAAGTAAATGCAGTGTTTACGTTCCATCGATTTAAAAATATTGTTTGTTTGATATTACTACTACAATTTAACAAATTTCAGTATTAAAAATAATTATATTACAATTGTTTGTATATTATGGTAACAAATTACTAACTGAAGGTTATTTAACTTTAACTTATTCTCTTGAGATGTTGGATGCTTGTCTTAGTTCCATTTTTGTAATATTTTGGTTATCAAACCAGACATGAAGCAGTAGATTAACTTTATATCTACATTTAAAAAAATATTGAATTTCTTAGATTTGCCTGTATGATGAACTTCCTTTGAACTATAAAAAAGCTCTAAAAGTAAAAAAAAGAATGTAGTGTATAAAAAGTTTAAAGTGCGCCAGATATTCCGACTGCAAGGCAATAAAAGTTGGCTTATTACGAAAGCAATTTTAACATGTATTTTTCCATTTTTCATTCCACGTAATAAATCGACCATATAACTGATTATAGGTTTGATAAATTTTTCTCCGTAATAGTTCCAATTTGAAAATTAAAGATTATTATCGTAATTTGGTCAATAACCGACAACGACTAGGAGCTTACTCAGAACTTCAATTCATTTTATTTCCCAAACTCTATTTCTATTAAAATTCGCTCTTTAGCTGCATGAAGTTTTTTTTCAGCTATAAACCGGAGCGCAAGGTTTAAAAAGAAATTCGCGAGCGATCTAGACAACGTTAAAAGCTTTTAATCGTACTGCACTCAGTGACAAAAGTGATGCCTGAAAAAAGCAATCTCGCGATCAAAACACCTCCGCCACTTATTTATAGCATCTCTAACGGAAAATCAATATCCACCATCTCCAATCCTAAAATTGCCGCCTGACGAAGGAGAAAAATCCCGCCCCGCAAAAAAAGCAGGAAGTAGCGACACCAATGGTCCATTCGGTTTGCTGCGCGCAGAATATGCGCCAGTAGCGCGCAACCCTTTACTTCGCTCCGATTTTTTACGCGCTTAATGTAATAACGAGGGATTACCTCGCTTTCCTTTTCCCCGACTGCGCGATATTTATGGTTCGAGTGGAAAGGTCGGGCGTGGACGTGTCTGGAAGCGAGTCGTAAGTAACGAGTCGGCTTGGGAAATACGGATGTTGAAATATGTGATGTTAATTTAATAAGCTCGGAGCAAGGGAAAGTTTATTCGCTTCCTGGAGTGAAGCCGGATTAATTTTTGCCTCGGAATCGGGCGTGGAATTTAATTGTTTTTACCTTTGATTTTCACGGTGGCGTATTAAAAGACTTGTAATAAATCACAGCTTTGTTGTGACAGGAATATTTTTTAAAAGTGGTGATTGCAAACGGAGATTAATTTATTCGTGTATATTTTGAATTAGTTTCCGTAACACACAAAGATTGGCACGAACAAAATATTAATGCGAAAAACTTTTTTATTTAATTTTAATTTTCACATTTCACGTGTTTACGAAATCTGGAAAGCCAATTTAAACTTGAGTATTTCACAGTAAATTGCGAACAATTTATTTTTAGTTTTAATGTTGATTTTTATTCGTCGCTCTTTTCTTTCAATTATAAATTTTCATCTCCGAAGAATAATGTGAATTAATTACGTGGATATAGTTTAAACGATTTATAAATAAAATATTTTATGAGAAAAGTGGGAGGTCTCGAACTTGGGAATTTCGTAAATTTTAATAAAGTTTAAAAACTTTCATTTTTCTTCGAAACCTCGGCAGCCGCGCGTTTAAAAGAATGTACAGTATTTTTCAAAGCGTACAAATTAAAACTTCGAAATTTAAATGTAATTTCACGAGAAATTTAATATCGCGATAAATCTACAGTGTATGAATTATCGGGTAAGAAAAATTTTCCAGTTAATAACTTGAAGCTTATACATACATTTCTTCATTAATTTTGTAATCTAAATTTTAAATTACTCTACTTCCAATGTACTGTTTTATTCATAATAGTAAAAGAAACTTAAAAAAATTGATTTTGTATACTAATGATATTCCTATGTTAACTTTTTACCGTCCGACCGCTTTACCCGTTTTATCCGGTGTTCTTTATATGTGTACAAAAAATAAGATGACTTTTTTAAAATTTTTATGCAATATTTGTATATTATTTAATTTTATTTCCCTTTTACCAAATACGTCAGCGATCGGGATTTAAAAAGTTGTTTGTTTCATGTCTGACTAATTACATTTTACTCTACTTGTCCAATAAATTTACACTAAAAGTATTTCATTCACTGAAAATGAAGAAGCTATTTAATTGACTAATTGACTAAATTCGGTTCTTCTGAAAGATAATAAAAGCCAAATTCGATGCTCGTCAATTCCAGACTTGCCCCAAAACAGAGTCACAAAAAAAAAAAAAAAAAAAAAAAAAACACTTTGCTTCTTTATTCTTATCGCGAAGCTGCACTTCCGGGCCTCCTCGGCAGGGCTGAGTCTGTCTTTCGGCCGGAGGTGGAATGGAGGGACTCGGCCTCGTTAATATCGGCAAAAGTAACGACGTTTACGTGCGATGAATCCGCTCGGCCACGCGCTCCTTTTCCCTCTGATAGCTTCGCTAATGTCTTTTCCCTCGAAATGGACTACTTTGCCCGGGAGCGGCTGCTGTACCGGCGAAGGAGAGGTAGCCTCCAGAGAGATCTAGAGGGGAAAACAGCAGGCCCATCGGCGATTTAATGCATTTTAATCGTTTTCTTTTTCCGCCGCCGTCGGTTCCATTGAATTTTTTACATTCACGCGCGACTGCGTCTCGAAAAATGTGTGATGCCTGAAAGTCGGGAGAAAAGCGAACTTCAATTACATTAATTGCACAGTGACATGGCAAGGCGCTGCAAGAAGTTTTAGGTCACGTTTTAATTTCTTAATTATTTTAAAACTACTAAATAACATTTTCTTTTTATAAGAAATAATATTTTTAGTAGTTGTTTAAAAAAAATTGAACTTTTTAAGCTGTAACTTTAATGTTTCTTTAAATTAGTTTTCATCCCGTGCTGCGCTTAACTTTTTTCTGCACTGGTTAATTATTAAAAAATTTCGCGGAACCTGTCGAAAGAACGAAAGAAAATTCTCGTATATCCTGATAATAAAAAGTAAACGTAAACGTTAGAAGTGTACTCCAGCATGAGATTACGTAGTGTCACATTTTAGCTGAGCTCATCGCAGCAGATGTACAGTCAGAATATTGTAAAATTAATTAATGAGCGTTTCTCGATTGCCCCTTTTACCTCGTTAACTTGAGCTTCTTTTTTTTCACGGTCTATTACTTCTGAAGATGCGATGTTTTTTACCAGACATAAATACTTTTTTTTATGCCATTCATTTCACGAATGCCTCTTTTCTACCATAGAAGGATTAAAAGAATTTAATCCAAATTGAAAGGTTGTGATACTCTTTGAAAGGTAATCTAGTAAAAATTGAAGCGAGTAAAAAGTATATCTATATTTTTTTAAATGTTTCCATTGATTAGAAAAAAAGTGTTTTCATCAGAAGCACTCGCTTTTTAACGTTTAAAATCAACACAGACACAAACAATCTTTACAAAAAAGTAGACGTTATCTTTGGCATCTGTTCACGGTAACTGTCATTAAAAAGATAGTGCAGAAGCACTTGCATCTGCAACAAGCGATGTAGTTTCGTTTGGAGCCTGTAGAAAGATTATCACCAGTGAAAATCCCGCCCCGTTAAAGAGTAAACAAGTTCGTCTGACTAAATACTCCTTTGAACTACTGATCGTTACTTTATCTCTGTATCTGTATATCTATAAATTACACATATTGTAGCTTCTTATGACGATAAATCCATTTTATTTTTTTTTAAAGAACAAAAACTTCTGTCAGTTTTTTTGCACACATCTTGTGAATCTACGAAATATATGTTTTTGCGTGGTAACCCTGTGAAATCGTGCTATAATTCGCGAGGAATCTGGAATGAACTTGTGTCCATTGGTAAATTAAAACGTGGTATTTTTCGTTTAGTTCGGGATGATATACCAAACTTTAAAATAACCTCCCCATTCACTGACGAGAAAAATGTCGTGGAAGTAAAATACCCAAAAGAAGGAAGACTCGCGACGTAAAGGAAGGCTCTTTCTTAAACTTCGAAGTGGTCCCTTTTACATCGCTGAAATTATGCAGATGTGCTCGTCTCGACAGAATCCATTGTCCGAAAGGGGCCCGGATTGCCGCTCGGGCGATCCTCCTCCAAAATGCAATGACTTCCGCCATTCGAGATACGCCGGCTGTATAGCCGGACGGTGAGATAGCCATAAAGGCGGCGGCCCCGGTAATAAAGCCGCGGGGGTTATTATTCGTTCCGTTTGCGGCAGCGGTGCACGACGTGCTTAGTGGCGCGCGTGCAGTCGTGCCGACGTACGAGCGGGCTTGATCGATTCCAGCAGTGGCCGGAAAGTGGACGGACTCGGGAGAATTGCCTATAAATTTTTGGACGGGCGAGGGGAGCGGGAGCGACGGAGACGGGGCTCATGAATTCGAATTGAGTTGCTCTATTAATTCCCAATTTCTTCGACTGCCGCTTGCGAATAATTGCAGCTTTCCTGATGATCGGCTTGCTAATAGGAGCTATTAGGGCGCGCTATTATGACGGCCCGGATCGGCGCTCGGCCGACGATCGGGCTTAGCTTGATATTATCGCAGCGATAGATCGTTCTATCCGTAGTGATTAAAAAATGAATGCTAATTATTATTATAATTTTTATCTCTACCTTAGTTTAAATGTATTGTTAGTTTCAGATAAAAGTTTTGATAAAATTACTTTAAAAAATATTAAAGACCATTTTTTTTTTCAGGTATTGTACTTTGAAATTAGAACATTTTTGTTCCACATGGGCATATGACAAAGGCAAGTCATTAAATTGTCAAAATAGAATTTATGCAGAAAAAAGAATGAACCCAAAAGGTAAACATTTTTCTTATTCAATCCTTAAGAATTACAGATTTTATTAATTGTACAATCATTATATCAATATGTTAACGTATTATATAATGTTAACGTTTTCCTACAAAGTAAAAACTTGCCTCAGAAAAGAAAGCAATTTATAAAAGATACCTGTCACTGTTGTGGAAGCTATGGATTCAAACTACCATGACTATCGTATTGCATATCCTTTCTTTCACCCTTTTGGAATCGATGAGGTGTCATAAATAAACAGGTCAGAGATGACCCTTTTTGGATCTTTCCTATATAGCACTCAATTTTTAGGCAATATTGAGGGGATATGGATTTTTAAAGTAAATATTTTAAAGTGGTAAATATTTTAAAAGGATTATTAATCTTGAATAAACCTTTACTCAATATTACCACGTTATAAAAAGACCTTTTTCTTTTCTAAAGATTGAATTTCCCTATTTAACGTGTGCGCAAACTTGTCACAATATTGTAATAATGTACAATATTGTTTTTAGTTCAACGTTTTACCACCAAGTTCTCTTACTTTTAAACCATTAATTATTACCATTTGAAATCTATATAAAGTGACTCGTAATAATCGTCATTGTTATTTCGCAAAAGTCGTTGCACTTTTACGGACGTTCTAATTGGCTAAGGCTTGGCGGGATCCACTCGTCACGCACCGGGAAGTGCGATTCGCGTTCAAGTTCGCCGGGACCGCGCGCCGAAGATAAAAGCCCCGATGTAATTGGCGGCCAAGCGGAAAATCCTCGACGCTCAATTAAAACTTGGTTCGTTAGCGTCATTAGCGTAAATATAATTACCGCTCGCCATCGGGAAGATCGACTCGGAACGGGTTTAAGTGTGTCAACTGCTTTTGAATGGAAACTTTCATTATTCCGTAGCCGGAGGTAATAATTATTAGAGCCGGAGTTGGGAGACGGACGCGGGAGATGAGGGAGGGGGCTGACGGAGATCAAAGCGGCCGACGATAATCTTTTGCTCACGCGCGAATGCGCAGAAGAGAGCAGCGCGGCGCGCGGTCGCCGTTTAACGAGCCGCCCATTGTCGTTATTTTTTCATGGGGGTTAGACCGAGGAGCGGGGGAGACAGGCTATCCCTTCCGCTTAATCCGCGGCGGGATATCTCGAAATTGCTTTTAAAGTAGCTTCTCGTCTTACGCGCGCACCGTGTCCCGCCTGCGTCGTGCTAGCTGCTTTTTCAGTTTTCCAAGATGGTTTGTTGCTGACAAACTTTATAACATTTTTTATTCCTCTTATTTGTTACGAAAACTTTTGTTATTTATTACCGCAATCAAGGATTTCGAACGGATAATATTTTCTTATCTCGCGAAAAATAAGAACTTAAAATATTTCATCATGACATAAACGCGTTTTCCATATGCAAGTCCACAAAAGGATTATTAATAAATAATTCGGTAAAATATTTTAATGTTCTTTTTAATTTAAATTAAGAAAATTTTTTTCGAATTAATCTGTAAAATATAATTTTGAATTAAAATTATAAAACTGATATGATAAAACCGTAATCGTGAATAAAATCGTGCGACTACCACATGGTAAACTTAAAAATTGACGGTTTCTTCAAATTCCAATTGGCCCATTTTCGCTCATCCGCGCAATGAATAATATCCGCTATCGCAGAAAGTAAGTCACTCGAAGCCGTAAAATAAATCCTTTATTGGTCTGCCGCTTTAGCTTTATGAAAGCGACGCACCGAGGAAAAATGCACCTCTCCCGCCCTCCGCTTCCTCGAGAAAAAAAGAGAGAAGCCACTCGAACGCACCGCGGGAAAATTCTGGAGCATTCAGCGGGGCGCATCGGAACGATTAGATCTACACCGAGCATCCGAGATAGAAAAAAAAGCGCGGAGATGAGAAGAAAGAGCGAGGGGGCGGCCGCGCGTAGCGAAATCTTTGCCGATATTAGCCAATAAAAATGCAAAACCCCCGAGCGGCGAATGCGGGATTCAGCTGTTAAGCGTAAACGTTATTCGATTCCCTTAAACGATCTGCGATCATCTATAACTCTGCGCCGAGCGCACTCCTGCCGCGGCGATGGGGAGGGGCATAAAAAAAATCCGCCGCTCGTCTCGATTTCAAACGTCGACGAATCTATTTACCGCTATTCCATCGGCGGTCGACGCGCGTCGGTACGCCGCCTCATAGAAATACGACGTGGTTTCGCTGCTGCTACTGAAGCAGGCGGAATATATTATGCGGTGCAGAAATAGACAGCGCGCCAGCGAGTTTTCCGCATTTTTTAAGACTTTTTATTTTTTTCCTCGCTCGTAGTGAATTTATAATTATTTTTTTTTTTAGCGAGATAGTTCGCTTTAATTTATATTTGAAAATAATGAACTATTGAGTTGGCCGGATTTAGCGTTTTTAGAGCAAAATAAATCCTTATATTTAGCGTTTTAACGGTACTATAATATTAATTCAATAAATTCATTTCCGCTTTTGATTGATTTTGATTGGTTATTTAAAACTCATTTAAAATTGATATAATGCACCATATTATTTGAATATTAAATGGCACACAATGCCATTCAGATTTATCATTCTTCGATAATTAATCTGACAAAGTATTAATAATGTAGGTGAAACGCGAAAGAAGCACAGATAATGAATGACACATTTAAAGCGAGAAGGAGAGAATGCAAAATTTCGGAGCAAATAAATCGGCGGCAGAGGTGTAGGAGTGGGAAGCGCGGAGGGAAGCTCAACACCGCGTAAACGGCACTTAACGCTCTCGCAAGAGGATATCCCGTCGGATGCCCGACGATGTTTAAACGACTTTTCTTCTCCACGCCCAGGGAGATGCATGGGCCGCCCGCGATATCCGCTCCATTGCCCGCCCCCTTCGTAGCGCCGGATAAAAAATGCGCCGGGAGATAAGGCGAGTTCTGGCGCGCGCGGGGCCAAGCTAAGACTGTTTACCCGGGGCTTTTTCTGCCCCGCGGCTTTTACGGCCGCCCCCGTGGCCGCCGCCGCCCGGGATTGAAACTTGCTGCGGTGTACTTTGCGCCGCGGCGAAATGCGTCGCGGCCGGGTTATTGTTTTTACTCCGAGTTTGGCTCGCTTCGCTGCGTCGGTGAATCTCAATGTTTCTCTTTTACGAGTCTTTTTCAAGGGGCTCTTTTTCGTGTGATTGTTTCTTTTCTTTTTTTTTATAACGTGAATGTATTACCAAATTGAAGTATGACTAAAACTTAAAAACTGTAAAAAAGTGTAATTATTCGCTAATTTTAACAACAAAGAATTCAAATAAAACTTTGCTAACATTGAGTACATCATGTTATTTTCATTGAATAGATGCTCTATTTAGCAAGTTTTAAAATATAGAAACCTGAGAAACACTAAAGAATAACTCGAATTACGATTCAAAATGGTTATGTTATGGCTATAAATTCAAGAAAATGTTAACTGGAGAAATCAATTTTTGTCCTTTATTCTGAAATATAAAATCAAAAGGTTTGGCCCATAGAAGGATCCAGGAAACTATCCATAACGATTTCTATAGTTTTTTCTTTACCGAAAAACTAACACCAATGTTCCATAAAAATCGCTGTATGATACCTTTCGCAATACTCCAAAGTATGTGTAGATTCCATTTCGAGAGCTTTTTCACTTACTGAGTATTTGCTAATCCAATCCAGGCATTGTCCCATGTTAATGGATGTATTCTATTAACCTCGACTCAACTTATGCACACTTATTTGCGTCCGAGCTCTTTTAAAGGTAGTCTCCAAGGTAGCGGAAGAAAAGTTCAACTACGACCGAACAATAAAGACTTGGCGGTTTTAAAAAGCCCCGGGCAATTCGCCTTCATCCATTTTAAACAATTGCGAGGCGACTCCACCCCTCGTCGGCCGCCGAAAAAGAGAGAGGCGCGGCCCGCGCTCCGGTAGCAAGTCATAAATAAAAATTTCAAAGCACTCGCACTCGCGTAATTTCGCTCCCCTCCTGCGCGGTGCGCCCCGTCCGCCGGCAATTAAGACGCCGAAAAAAAGGAGCGCGAAGCTCGCGCTCAAAGCTAGCCTCGGCTCGAAATCGCCCGTCGCTCTCAATACCGGCGAAATCCCCTTAGACCCCTCGAGGTACATAATTGGAAAGAAGGTAAAGCGAATCAAAGTGCGCCTCGAGACGAGAAGTTCGTCGCTTTAACAAGACCGCATTCCTTCAGTTTTTTCGACGCGCTGCTTTGAGGCTCCGGCACCCATTGTCGCCGCAAGTCAAAGCTTTTTTTTTGGAGGAAGGCAAAAACACTTGGTTTCGAAGCTGCGATCTCGCACGCGTACTTCGTTTCTTTGTACCGAGCGATTATCATTAATGGCAGGACGCAAGCTTTGCGCGCGTTTGATGCCGTTATTGGACATCCTCGTGAATGATTTATCGGTTCAGCCGCCCGTTAAGGCGCAGCTGACTTTCGTGGGGCCTTTAACGAATTTCGTGAGCGAGGCTTGTTTGGCAAGGGTTTGCGGTGAGTTAGCCTTGCGCTTTTTTTTGTTTAATTTATGGGAGCTGTTATACGCCTTAAAACGCGGACGAAGCACGTAATTTTTTGACAAAATTTATGAGCTTTTCGGCTTCTTCGAAGCTAAGAGTTTATTGAAGTGCTGCTCAAATTTTTTCAGGGAATTTTCAATTTAGCTTTAAAATTGTTGACACCGTTGTTTTGTCAGACAGAATTATAATTTATGGCAATATTTGTGCTTTTACGACGCTTACACAGTAAAATAAAAGCTAAAACAAGTTCGTTGATGGTTTTATTCAATGTAAAACAATTTTTGCTATTCGTACATTTTTTAATCTCAATATAATATAATAAGACAAATATAAAGTTGTAACGAAATTTGTTGTCTAGTTTTCAATTTACTTTATAATTTGTTGGCTTCTATTACCTTATTTGATTACATTTGTCTTGAATATTTGATCAGCGATTTTACCACTTTACCATGTTATTTATACACACAATCATTTTGACTCAACTGATTCAAGTTTACAATAATTTGCTTAGAGTTTCACTCGCGATTGACCGTATTTGCGCTTTGTAGTCCGACGTCAGGACGGCTCTTGATCCGAAGTTGCTCTTGATTGCCTGCAGTGGAAAAGACTTTCTTGAATCTAGCCTGACAGCGCATTCACGAGTTGGTTCCTTTATTCCAAAATACAAGTACTTTCACGTGTGCGCACGTCTTCTGACGCCCTTACTTTTCGGATATAATTGTCGTGGGCGATGTCCACGTCACAAAATGATTGATTTTGTAAATTTAAATTATTACATAAAATATACAATCACTTTTTGCAAAATTTTATAAAGATAAAATCAAACTTAAGCTTCTTTTATGTTTAATAATTATGTTGATGCATAAAAATAAATATTAAATATTAACAATACTAAATGAGATTCTAGTTTAAATTTAAATTTTGATGCTTATTGCAAAGAGATGCATTTAGTATTCCGGAAGTAACCTTAAGCAATTCCTCTAATGTGCAGGGGTGAATTGTATTCTATTTGTGTAGTGCATCGTGAAAGAGATTTCGAGCAGCTGAATTGTTGAAAATGATGTCTAATGTACCTTTTTGAAATATTGAAGTAGCTTCGAGTGTATGTAAGCGGAGAACTCAAGAATTTGCAAAATCTAATGAGTCCAATCTATTTATCTTTGTTAATTAAATCATGAAAATTACGATATCGTTTTCAATAATGATTATGATTAGAATTTAATTCAATTATGATTAGAATCAATAAGATAATTCAAATTGCTTCCAGTCCATAATCTTTTTTTTATAAAGAAAGGAAAAAACGATTAAATTAACCGGGATATCTTCGGATAATAGAATTTATTCTTTTGCCCTGATATGGGTGTATGAAATTGTATCTAATCTTTCGTTTTGACGTTTTGAAGATACTTCCGGAGTCTGCAAATGATGAGCTCGATATTTAGGTTACCCCCAAATATAATTTACGATAAAAGCTAATGAATCTAGTTTTATTTATCTTTGAAAATTGAATCTTACGAATTGTTATATTTAAAACTGATTAATCTTTCCGTAAGAGTACTCGACATCTGTCCACAGCATTATTTATGGAGTTTCCACTTTGTAACTGTAAATAAAGTACGATATCGAAACCAGTTACGGTGATTGTCAGGAAACTATTTAAAATTTTTATAAGTCTACAAACTTCGCCGTATAAAGAAAGTAAAGGAAGATTAAATTAGCCGAGGACTCTGGGAATCCAATAATCGGCGAGAAATCATTTATTCGCTCGGATAGAGCCTGGACAAAAGTCGGGGTGGTTTTCTCAGGGGGTAAAAAGGGGAGAGATTGCGTAAGTTCCGAGATTTTTATCGCGAGCGAACTTTTTCCGCGGCCACTGTATCTCCTTTCCCGAGTCCCGTGCTTATCGGGAAACGAGGATGCGCAGGCCGAACGAGCAATTCCGATGTCTCCGCGAGATTCCCGGCGTCTCGCGGGATACCATTGTTTTTGAGGTCCTTATCCGCGCGATCGTCGGCTACCGCGAGCATCGCCGAGTGCCCTTCGCGCGCGCTCTCCATTGTCGCGCTTGAGTCACTCCCGCGTGGCGACGGCACTTTATCGCCCGGATCCTGTCCACCGCCCGGATTATGTTCGCCGGCGAATGCATCGCTGTAAAAGGAAAATTTCCTCGACGAACGCGCGGTTTTTTGCAAACTTTACGCCGGATTATTATAGCTGCCGGTAGCGAGATGCACTGTTTGTCCGGCGAATTTGTTATTATCAGCGTAAAACATTCACGTGTGTACTGTATTTTGAAGAAAATATTACTTATTTTATAAAATAAAAATGTTGCCAAACAAAATTGTGCTATTTGTGGAAAATCTGGATTTTGAAATTTATAAGCTTGATGAAATACGTCAAAGAATTTTTTATTTTTCGGTATATTTCACAAATATATTCATATGGAATTTATTTGATAAGATAAGTATTGCAATTTTTCAATATTCTTTATAGATAGAAAAAAATCAATTTATTAAATAAATGCCGTACCGTATTGCTATTGTCATCTTAATATTTTTCAATTATTTTTCTTTTTTAATTTCTTCGTAAAATACACAGAATAAATATCTTAAGGTAGATTTTAAAAGTAATTTTTCGAAAAGCCTAAGATCATTAAAAAATATGCAATGCACTCGTTATATTTCTGAAATCGTACATAAATATATAATAATATCAATTTTTTATCGTTATTTCTATTATTACTTCGAAAAGCAATTTTGATAGCCGTCGAAACGCACAGCAGATTGCAGCAAATGAGGGTTAATTGGCAGCTATTGAGTACCACGTGAAAGAGCATCGCGGGACGGAACAACGTGGGTTCTCCCCGTCGACTCCAACTGAAATAATCCGGCTCGCTATATAGAGCGACGTAGGCATCTTAAGGTCGAAGCCAATCGATACTCGCTCGCAGTCTAATGAATAACGCAAATGCGGACGATTCCCTATTCCGCGCTATTGTCTTCGGATAACGCGCTGGCGGTTAGTCGACGCCATCGGCCATTATGCGTCCGACCGGCTAATTCGGTGCTCTGCTTTCACTGCGATTTGAAATTGATACGATCACACCTTCGCGGCGCGCGAACCCGATACGTTTGTTTTTCCACCGGCGCAATTCAATCCCGTGGAGGCGCGAAGCTGGCGAGCCGTTAAAAATGAGCGATGACCCGACCTGCACCCGCTATCGGTCATTATCCGCCAGACTTTGTAATTATACTTGTTTCTAAGGACTTTTGTTTTCCATGGTAATAATGGGGTTCTTGTTGCGCGGCAGTTGCTCGCCTACTATCGTAAGTAAATCGTTAATTACGAGCAGGAAAATCATAATCGTTTGTAAGCACTTAAGCGCGATTGTATTTTCCAATAAATAGTCCCTACACGTGTACTAGAATTATTAGGGAGTTTACTTTAGAAGTATTGTTATGTATTTCCATAATGTAAGAAAGTTACTTTATTATTATTATTAATATTATTAGTTAGTTCGGATATTTGATTTCGCGATAGAATATTTAGTCCTATTAGGTGTGCATCCTTGGAGAGTGTTCCGAACTTTATTTTCAAGTTAACAGCCGTAACCTCACTGTCGAATAATATTACGCCGTCAGCAGAATTGTCAATTAGCGCCAGTGGTCAGTACAGACAACAGTGTCGTAAAACCGAAAGGTAAGAGAAGATTAGTTCCAAACTCTCCGTTCAAATATCAACCCAAACATTCTGATTTAATCTCCTTCTCGGTCATTTTATCTTCTGCATTCTGATACCCTAAAGTTGTGAAAATATTCACAGAAAACCCTATTTACAGTTAAAGCTGCAAGTATAAGGTTAATAAGACATGTTTTAAAAAATCATGCACATATCGTGGAAACAAATTTTGAAATTAAAACAAGCAGATATAGTTTTCTTTCCTTCGGTTCATTTCAGATAAGTATCTTTTCAAAACTTTTTTCAGATAGGTACCTTTTCCAAATTTTGTTCAAGATAGTTCCTCGTTCCCGTAAACCGCCGATGTAACGAGGTTTTATAAAAACAGAATTTCCGTGGTGAAAAGGCTTTCTTTGCGAAATAAATGATTATTCAGAGGAGGTCGATACTGTACAGTTAACCGATATATTGTAAATAGTTTTGAAATTTATTTCTCCTTCGTCTAAAACAGAGTTCAAATCGAAGACAGAGCAACTATTTCGCAATCGTAAGTGTAGAAAGTATATCCAGATAAGAAAACCTCCATCCGTTATAATAAATTTAAGTTTAATAATAAATTTAGTTAGTCACTGACATTTCTATATGTAAAAAACGTTAAGCAATCGAACTTCAATAATGTATATCAACTGTTATCTTTCTTATCCTGCAAGCAATGAATTATTTTCTACGCGCTTGTTCGTTTTTTCGGCAGGTAAAAGACAAATTTATTTCTCTCGAAGGAAAAGCAGATCGATTTTCAAAGTAACTCGAAGTCGCGCCGTACGAGTTTCTTTACCCGCTCAGTCGGGAAACTTTGCCGCGAAACAATGAATCGAAAAATCCGATGGTTAAACGAGTTTTCGCAAACATCGTGGCGAATTTCACGGGTCGCTGGTGCAATCGTCATTCGAGGATCATTCGTCGGCGGGCAGGTGCAACGACGGGGGCGACACGACGGCGCGGCGCACGTCAAAGAGGCCGCGCGTGCGGTTGAACGTCTCGTTCCGTCTCACTTTACTGTCATACGCGCTACAAAGCGAGACGCCGGCCACGAGCATTCGCAGCCCCTGCCCCCCTCTCGCTCCACCCTTCCGTTGGTCTGTATACGTAGGACCGCAAATGGGTGGCGCGGGTCGATATGCCGCTTCCTCGGGGGAATACCCCATTTCCATGGCTCTCGGTGTACGCAGCCCCGGAGCCACTTCCTCAGGTGCGAAGAGGTTTACCCCCTACCCCACTGCGCCCGGTTCCGCGACGCTCGATAATACAACGGCATCGACTGATTTTCGAAGCCATTACGTCGAGCGAATTAGCAGCAGTAATGTGCGTTACGCTGTCTTGTTGAGATGTTAAGAAAATGACTTTGTGACAGTCGATCGACGTTCAGGTTACTGCGTACCCCGTAAATAGTGTAACATCGCACTTTAATATCCCTGGTTCGAACGTTTGCGAGGTCTTTGTCAATGCTGACTGCTGAATTTTTTTTTAATTCACTATTTGGTGAAGCCCTACTGAGGGCATTTTACACTTTTTCTTACTGGCGAAAACCAATTTGGGGTTAATTTTTAACGACCGACAACCAGCTTCACGAGTGCTTAAGCAGATTTGTCCGAAAGTACTTTCGGAATTTTAGTCTCCAAGATTCACCGAGATCCGGTTTACTGCCTAGTCGAGCCAGACAGTTTACTACCAGGGTCGCACAGCCACTTTTATCTTCAAAAATCCTTCTTGTAAATGGAATTTGAAAATATTCTTTTGTTGTTTAAATGGCAAAGTAAATAAACTGCACGCAATAATGTTTATTGATTCTTCAAAGAACGGGGTATCGTTTGCTTTAAATAAAATGTTGTTATTATAAAACAGGAGTATACGTAGATACTTTTTTTATTCTATATAATTTAGTTATTGAGTTATCTTCCTCATTCGATGCAGAGTAATTGGAAGTATAAAGAAAATGTCAGTGGAAAAGTCAATGGAAAATTCGATAAAATTCCAATTACAAGCGAGTTTTTAATGTAAAGTTTCATCCAAAGAGAAAAAGCTAGGATCCCGAAAATATAAAAGGAATGGATGTGTAGATCAATTAGAATTACAATATAGAATTAAATATTTTTCAAACTGTAAAACTCTTTTCAAGCTAATGACTTCTAAGGAAATTTTATTTTTAAAGTTCGAAAATAATGCTGTTATCATCATAATCAGCTTGTTTCATTAGTAATCGATAAGACATTTCTATATTTGTGTAATTAATTGAGATTTAATATTTTCATTTGTCAATTTCCATTTGGTACAGGAATGAAAATAAGAGCCTAGACGGGTGCATTCTAAGTGTAACTCGAAATACTATCGCTTCCTAATCGATTCGACGATAACCGTTAGAGAGAAGTCCCGCAAAATATATCCGTTCGATGCCGCGAGCAAAATCTCGCCTCAAAAGCCAAATCGACTCGTTGAGCCTTGCCTCTCCCTCGCCGTCCTCGCGGTCATAAATATTCAACTCGGCGAGCTACCTGAGATTTTTCCTCGCGCTACACCCAATTCGTAACCTAAGACCGGGGCGCCGGGCGCCACCCGTAATTCCGCTTCCTCGCGGCTCCTTCGCCGCGGGCGGGGGGCGCCGCAGCAATCAAATCGAGCTCTCTCCCGACATCAATTTTCAACGAGCCGATCGAATATCCCTCAAAGTGTAGCCGCGCCAACCCGGTAGATTTTTCGCACAGATGGCGAGCGTAGATCAAGCGGCGGGGCCCACTTTGTCGGGGCGCCGATCGAAAGTACGACTCCGCGGTATATAGAACGTACCGAGGCATCGTGGCCGAGGGGAGAGAAAGGGATTTTCCTTTACGCGCCGGCCCGGAATTTTGAGGCGCGCGCCGCTCGGACGATGGACCGGGGATAAATCTTCAAAGAGCCAAGCCGCGCAAGGACCGCCGGCTGATATCTTTGATACGATGAAATTTCTCGGTTGCGCGCGCTGTGAGTAATTGATTGTGCCGTGGCGGAGAGAGGGAAACGAAAATGCTCGCTCGCCGGGCTTTCTCGTAAATTAAACCTCCGGAAACGTGAATTATGTGGGCTTTTCCCGTAGCCCGGACTTTTTTTTAGCGCCATCATAATCATTCTGTAATCAATTGTTTTTTTAATTGATTATGTGCTTGAACTTTCTGTACGTTAGGTGCATTTTTTGGCTTTTTTTTATTGTTTGAAATTTTCTAATGAATGTAATGTATTTTTATATTAGCACACATTTTAATTTACTTTTTTAGATAACATTTATTGGAATTTTTTTAGACTCAAGAATAATAACAAAGGTAGTTTAAGTTTAACGACAACAGTCCTTTAAATGAAATTGTAGGTCAAACGAATTAAAAACAACAATGAAAAATGATCGTAATTAGATAAAGCCCTGTGATTCAAGCGACGTACTTCCCCATATTTTTATTCCTTACATTATTAACTTTTCTACTATCCTTTTAATGAAAAAACGTCTAAGCCCCTAATTAGTTGTTGTACTCTTAGAACCGATTTTCAAGGAAACCGATATAATTCGAGCAGCGAAATAACGAAGAAAAGCTGCTTATTAGCTCGAACGCCGTCGTGCTGTAAAAAAAACACAAACAGTCCAGTACCCCTAGACAAGCAATCGCTGACAAGGTTAGCGGAATAATCGGGTCGGCCGTCAAGTGCATTAGCGCCGGGGCATCGGACCGGCGGAGCTCGAGGACTTTTACTACTTGCCGCGCGTCTGTTTGAAGAGATCAGCCGACGGGGACGCCTTTAAAGGTCGGGCCTTTCGCCTTATACGAGAAAAAGCTCTCGCGGAGGATTTTCGCTCGGCGCGATGTTATCTCGAGCGGAGTCCGGCTCCTCGACTCAGGACTTCGCCGCTGACCATCGATTTTTTTCCCTGTTGCGCGCTCGCTCGATTCCTCCTGGGGACCGCGATCGAGTTAAAAATAGAAGTGGATTGCGCGGAGTACTCACGTCAATCTGGACCCCGGGAACTTGATGACCCTGATTCTTCCCATTCTTCTTCAAGTACGTGTAGATGTGGGCGTTGTCTTTGTACCACGCCACCGAGTACAGCCGATCCGACTCGAGGTCATAGCTGTAACATATAAACCCAAACTTATTATCAAAAGCAGAAGTCAGTCATTTTTTATAGAGAATCTTATTAATTCATTTGAAAATAAAAATTAATATTTAATTTAATTCTAACTGCTTTGATTTTTATGAATATGCAAATAATTGCAGTATAGTCCAATATGCTGTCGACAAAAAGCGCATTGGTCAACGGGACATGACTCAGTGGATGGATTACTTGACTTCATCGTTGCAAGCTCTCATTCGCGAATTATATTTAATTTCAACTTCAGCAACAATACCGGTTACTTCATTTTATTTAAATAATATATAACAGAATTTTCATATTTATTAATAATTTAATTAGCCTTGCAAATTTACTGTAGCTAATTGTCACTGGGCTTTTTGTGAATATTTAAAGTTATCATACATGAATACTTAAGGTAAACCCCAACAGATTTTTCAATTCCTATTAAATGTTAGTCCTGTCATTAGCTTTCATTGTCTCTCAACCGTAAGGTCACAAGTAATGTATGATGCAACAAAACAGACAAAAATTCAGAATAATTCGTCGACGTCTGTCGCGACAGCGTCTCTACAATCCGCGACGGAGTCGGATTGATCGGCGCACGTGAGGCATTTCGCCGAAGAAGAAATAATTTCCGGCGGCGGCGCTCCTGACGTCCGCCGCTCGATTAGTAAATTGACAGAGGATACGCGCGAGCGAGAGCTCGGAAGGAGCCGATCAGTCGCGTCGATCTGGCGCATCGATCGGCGAAACCCCCCTGCGTGCGGGAGGAGAAAAAAAGTAGTCACGCAACGGCAATCGCAATTCACAAGTGCGCCTGAAGAAAGAGGAGCTAATTTCGTTAAAATCCCGAGTTTCTGCGAAGAGACCGAGCTAGTTCAGCAGAAGGAAAAGTTACTAGTGAATTGAGAAATGGTTATCACTTTTTTTAAGATTGTATTTCTTTTTTATGCAATCGAAGAGTTATAACTCTACAATAAATTGGCAGTCTAATTAACGTCATTTTATTTTAAGTACAGAAGTAAGAAGTCGAATTTAATTAATTCTAATCATGACACTAAAAGAAAAGAGGTTAAAATATTATCATAAATATTATTTATAAGTAGTTACTTTTTTAGAAAATCTGTTTTGTTTTTGAAAGAAAAAATAATGCCATTACGATAAATTTGTAATTAAGTATCTTATTTACTACTTTTTTAAAACTCATTTATAGTATACAACAATATACCTGGATAAAATTACTTTTTGTTAAATATTCAATGATCCGAAAAAGCTGTGAAATTCGAGAAATTACACCTGCATTGAAGAATAAAGTAAATGTAAACAGTTATTCGTACTATTCGTTCTACCCCGGCGTAAAAACTCGAGCGATGCGAATTGCAGCGATAAAGGATCACGTTCCACACATAATGCATCCAGTCGAAAACTCAAACAAAAATCCCTCCTGCGATACAACGCGCGATGATAAAAAAAAAAGACGGAAGAAAAAATTCTCCGTGCACGCGTCGCACTTGAAACCGGAAAATTGTCGTAGCCCCTCGATTTTGAATAAGCAATAGCATCTCCAGATCCGATCCATCGCTCAAAGCCCTGGGAGAAATATCAGATTCTCGTCCCGTCGCGAAAGGCGATAGCTGACAGCGGCAATAGGAGGCGGGGTGGGAATAGAGGGCCAATGTAACGCCGATGATTCGATTACCGATCGACAAAGGGACACGAGAGCCGCTACGATGGAAGACTACCGGTGCGGATATCGGTTTTCGTTGTCGCGCCGGGGCGATGGGAAATAATAAACAGCACTTTGCCGATGTTATGATATCGTGCGGCTCAATTCTCTCCGCGCTCGTGTAATGCTTGATGGCAGCACGACCTGGCGTTATGTTCGTTACACTGCACTTAATCCGGAATTTGGCTTTGACCTTTTTTCGGTTTATATCGAGTGATATTGCAGCGAGTGGATATTCGTCGAACAATTTATCGTTGAGTGACAAGTTTAGGCGGATTGTTAAATTTATGATTACTGAAAAATAGCTTGCCCGTTTTAAATGGATTAATTAATTATTTACTTGCTCATGCACAATTTCAGTTGAAAATAACGTTGAATTTATTATTATTTTTATCCAATACTATAATAAAATAGTACTCAATTTTTTTTGCTCTTTGCGAGCGAATAGAAAGTTACAAATAATACCGGAATTCGAAAGAACAAGCCTTTTTGACAGTGTATGCAATTATTTCTGCTGTAGGTGTAAAATAACATATTCTTTAAGTGTCTTCAATTTCTTCATATTGATACATAATCTCCGATGTTAACAAGTCAAAATGCAGATTAAAATTCTAAACGAATCTTTTTTTTAACAATTGCAGTGTACAAAGGAGTAAGTAAAAAATAGCAGTCAATTTGAAGTGAACTTGACGTCCAACCGCAAAGCTCGAACGTTAAATTAGCCGGTCACTTGGCATTAGCTGATCGCGCGCCCCGGCCACTCGGCCGGGCTCCTCGAGATATCCTCCGGGGCTCGAAAACACCGGCCATCGGCATTCCGCGGCGCGTTAGGGGCTAATGCCCCGGGCACGCGGCATCCGACGAGGGGCAGGACTGACCACTCGAAGAAGCGATCCGAGGCGCTCCGGAGTCACGAAGTGCACCGGCAGCGAATTCGAAATCGACCTGCCGAGTTCCACAGGCTGAGGGATGCGCCGGGTATTCTGGATTATTGCGTCGAAAAGCCGACTCTTTCATGATACCTTTCATGCGAATTTTATCGCTAACGTAGCGATAATCAGTCGGTAATGCGAAGCTTTTTAGTGAGCCGAATTGACTTTTTTTTTTTTTTTTTTTTTTTTTAAGGTATACATTTTTCAATGATACTTTAATTTAGAAAGCCCGATCGCGAAATAAATTATAAATAAACATTTAAACGTTCATGATATATTGTTTTTCTCGTGAAATTTTAAATGATAATGTAAAAACTTAAGCTGATTGAGAGATCAACCGAGAATCTCAGGATTATACAGCCAGAAAATAACAAAATTAATATGCTAAGCCAAGCATATACAATAACCTGTTCGAAAATTCAAGACAATTCCTCATACATCTAATTAACATTTCAGCAACGTCAAGCCCTGCGAGCAATGTTTTACAAGAGCGTAAACAAAGCAAAAGGAGAACAAGGCGAATCGACTATAAAGCGCATTTCCCGTCGGAAATTCAAAATCCAGGACATTGAGGAGCGCAACATCGATTTATCGAGTCGCATTGAAAAATAAAAGGTCGCGCGGGCGAGGGCGAGGGTGATGACCGAGTGGCTCGTTAGCGAGCGACTCACGCGTTCGTCAAGGCTGTAACAAATTAATTAGCAAAATGCTTAATGGCTCGAATTGCCGGATTTTAATCGTAAGCCGCTTATAAGTTCACTCGATCGCGTTTCGCTCGGGCGCTCGAGCGTTGGTTAATTTATCGACTTTCCCGGGGAGTAATTCCAACCGACTCGGAAAGATTCGGTCGCTTTGGCTAATGTCGAGCTGCGTAGTTACAGCTGATTTTTGCAAACGAGCGAGATTTCCTAAGAGTTCCTCTTTGAACTTTCCCAGTTACAAAAGCTTCAGGAACTCTGATTCGTTATTATTTTTTAATCGACGATTGCTTTTATTTTTATTTACGTGATCATATGATTTTATTAGCGAGTAAATTTTTCACTTCAATTTATGTTTATTTACCATGTTGGTATGTTTTATGACCCTATGTAATGAATATGAAACTCTGCAAAAAGTAATAAACGTTTAAATAGCTATAAAGTTGTTTGTAAGTAGATAAGTACGAGTATGGTCAGACTAGTTTTTCCAATATCATACTTTAATATTTTCTTTAATTAACGAGGGATTTTTTAAATTATTTCAGAATCAGGATTAAAAGTCTATCTATTATTTCGAAATTAACAAAAAATTTCTTAGACCACATTCGACTTTCTGGAATTTATCACAAATTTAGATATTAAAAATCTCTTTTAGATATTTTTAGTAATAGAAGAGTAAAAGAGAATCGGGAAAATAGAGAATTTTATTAGTGCAAGCTTTTTACAGGGCAAAGGAAGCCCGGCGATTTTTTTTTTCCACATCGAATCGAAGAGCATTCCAGCCACATATACGTTGAGCGCATAAAACACGATTCCTCGGCAATACGGTCGCGCTCCCCGCTGAAATAACGGGTCATGTAGACGCGATATATATCGCGGCCATATAAAGATAAAACAGGAGACGAAATGGCGAAAGACAAAAGTCGGTGCCCGGAGAAGAGCTGCGGAGCCGACCGGGAATATCAGATTTTCTCTCGGCCCCCGCTCCCCCCCCGGCCGTCTTCTTCTCCTCGCGGGCGAGTATCGGCAGCCGCTGGCGCCCGGGCCGCGGCCCTCTTTTCCGCCCCTCATTCGGAGCTCATTTTCGCGGCGCTTATCCCCAAAGGGCTCGCCCCGGTGGAATCGAACCCCGAGGAAACGAGCTGGAAGAGGCGAGAAGCCGGGAAGTCACGAATAAATGAAATAATAATTATGCCGGACGCGTCGATTTGGTTCCCACCTAATTCAAACGACTGTGCATATCAAGAGATACATGAAAAAATAGAAGACTTACTTTTTTTTTATGAATTTAAATTTTATTCAACTTCCGCTTTAAAATTCCTTTTCTTAGAAATGATAAACGTCAAGTTTATCGGAAAATGTGTCATCCATTTATACTTCTAAAAAAAAAAAAAAAAAAAATAAATACTATTTTCGATTTGTTCGTAAATTGAAAGAAAAATAATTGTTCACGTTCAAGACTTGAGCTCTTCCAATTCATAAAGAT
>JAXIUT010000021.1:6664981-6689144 GCA_035586675.1 Eurytoma californica | reverse complement strand
ATTTTCGATTTGTTCGTAAATTGAAAGAAAAATAATTGTTCACGTTCAAGACTTGAGCTCTTCCAATTCATAAAGATGTTGAAGGGCGACACTAACTAGTTCATTAGATTGATGCCCTCGTGCTAATAATTGAGATAATTGAACTTTAGATTACTGCGCCACTTGTGCCAGAGTACTTGTGACTGCTTCTAATTACACTCAACTAGCTGTCTTAGACTAAAATAGCTATGAGAATTTAGAAGCGAATGTATCCACTTAATGCTCGATAATCTCCTCACCTAAACGAAACGTATACTTAAATTCTCAAATGTTCTTCAAAATACAATTACCTCGCGCAATTTAATTTTAATTCGAGCACAAAGGAACGAGGCATCCTTCACTCCAGGGAAAAAAATGCAGCGTATCGAATCACCGCTCGGCGGAGTATAAAGCAGTCGGAACAAAATGAACACGTCTGAATTTCATTTCTGCATTAAGCAAGAAAACGAGAATTTGAGGAGACAAAAAAAAGGCGCACTGTCACCGTCAAGCACACATCTCGCGAAAAAGAAGATGCACGGGGGCGCGTGCTGCAGGTATAGGAGTGGCAAGCCGCAGTCGGTCCCCCAGAACGCGTCGCGTCTGCTGCATTCCTAAACAGGAGGGGGGGTGTGGCGGTGGTGCGCGCGGCCCGTCCTAGTCGCTGTCGCTCGCGTTTGAGCGGCCGTCAAGAACGATAATACATGCGGCCTCGGCTCGGTTCGGCGCCACCCTCCCCTCTCGCGGCAAAACGCGCGGGGCGGCAGGAGAGCCCAGGGGGTGCATTCGGCTGGCGCCGGCCGGGAAAAGGGATTGCCGCAACCGGGCCGCGTCGTCCTGCGGGATTGATTTGCATCCTCTGGCTCATTTGCCGAGGCCGCCTCCTGCGGGATTCTCGCGCCCGAGCCTCACCAGGACTGAGCCCTTCTTTCTCGGCGCCGACGAACTCGGTCTCATTTTCTTTTTCGTCTTTTTCAGACTTTCTCGCGTTAAAAATGTATTTGCAGTTTTAACTTTATTTCAAAAAGTTTGAGAGATGCCACTGTGAAGGATACTGCATAAAAATTCCACCTTTATATTGCTCTGCTATTTTGAATATTGTTCGGAAAAATATTGAACAGGTGACAGTTTGAATAACACGGAATTCAAGCGAAGGTTTAGGAAAACTAAAATCTGTACTCGTGAACAAAAGGTGCAATAAAACCATTCACAGAGTTGATGCCAGTTTCAGAATCAAAAAATTTTTTCAATTTACTTTGACGCCCATTATGAATGCGACGTTTCAATAAAATGACAATGTTTAAAATCATAAGGTGACTACAGTATTTATAAATGAAAAAAAATCTCACGCTTAAATTCAATTTATAAATAAATATCGAACAAGCGCAGTAAATTTGAGTTTCGTTAAACTGGTGGAATAAAAAAGTAAGGAAAGCTGCAGTGCACACCACGCGAGGCTTGTATTCCCTGGGTACCCCGACCGCGAGGGAAGCCACGCGATAATTCATTTTTACCATATAGATGCGCTCATAATTGTGAAGTAGATGGATTCCGGGTAGGCACAAGAGCACCAGAGGGAGGCGAAACCGCGCGCGGCTTAGCGGTCGCGCGCTCGCTTAATTCTGCGAAGGGCTCCGAGGGACGCGTCGTGATATTGTTCACTTATGCGAGATTAACGTCGCATATTGCGCGGCACGCGACGTGACATCCGAACTATTCGGCCGGAGCCAATTGAACGCTACCCCTGGCCGAATTCGCCTTCCGCTTTTCGGGTCTTAGCCGCTGGAGCCGCCTGCGGATCTGCCCCAGATCCACCGAATTTCCAAAGTAAATTGAAAGGTCAAAGTCACGTGGTACGTACGCGCAATCAAATTCAAATCGTGCAGCTGCTTGTTATTTGTTCAAGTTATTTAGATTTGTTAAAGTAAAGTTTAATACGTGATATATTGAATTGACGATCAAGTCATTCAAAAAGTTTAAAATTTTTACCAAATCACCAAATTGACGGTATTCAAGTCGGTATTCATTATCTTGATTGTTTTTGTTTTATAGAAATATAATTCAATTTGTTTAATCTTTATTTTTACAAAATGTTTTTTTACGCGTATTTATTCTTTTCTATTACATTCTTTACCTAGATTTCCAGTTTCAGGTGTTCATACATATTAACGCGATTCAAAAATTTAAAAAAGTCTACTATTCTCTTACAGCAACATGGGTTAAACGGCGATTTTTTGTTCCGTTCACTTCCCTCTATTATACGTGTAAATGATGGAAAATGGAATAATAACTCCTCGAGAGTAAAATATCAGTAATTTTTGTTTGTCGTGTACTCTAGATTCGCTTGAATTCATATAATTTTCTTTCTCGCATTGGAGAAATAGGAAAATAAAACGGCTACGCGAGTAAATTGCATTGGAGCACGCGAAAAAGCGGCGTGCATTCACGAGCCCGTGAATAAAGTGTAGCATAAACTGTGAGCGTTCGTTTTGAGAACTGCAGTTTCTCCACTGCCGCTCGCTAAAAGTCGCAAACTTTGTCAATAATAAAGATGAGGGTGGGCTAAGTGCACCCTCCTGGGCGGTGCGCCTTTCGCCAAAGTGGCCACTAATTGAAGTTTTTGATAATTTTAGAGAAGGATTTATCGTTCTCTTTGTACTGCTAATACTACTTTCCGGTATAAATTCACTTTTACACGTGGTACTCAAAATAGGTCTAGCTATGTTCAATATAATAAAAGTATCTAATTTATTTTAATTTTTCCATTTTGATAATATCTAAAGAATTTTTTTTGAGAAGCTCATTTCGCAATCTAAATATTTTTACAAAAATAAATTCATCATTATGAAGTGTTAGTCAAATAATTGGGTTACGGATCTATTAATATAATTTTTAAGTAAGGTAGGTAAATTCAGTACGGTCCTTCAGTTTCCGGTATGCATACAGTTAGTCGTTCAACAAAAATTTAAATATAAACCATCCCACTTGTGACCGATTTTATGACCATTATTAGAAACAATGTATGCCTTTCAACGGAGGGTTGTTTACTTTATTTATACACAAGAATCATATTTACCGACTTCAGGTAGTGATATTTTGGAATCCAATGTAATATTTAATTCATACACTAACTGAAAAGTATTTTTGGAATAACTTTATTTATTCATGATATTTTTCCTCGCGTATTTGTTAATTTGCAAATGAAAATGAATTCATAAATTTCGATCTCTAAATAACTGAACAAAATTACCAAAAGACTTGTCAATCGTACCTCGATTAAAAATTCAATTAAAAGAAAAAAAATCGTTTCTCGTTAAAAAAAAAAGAGAGAAAAAAATACAGTCGAAAATAGGCAGCGCTCAAAACACGGCGCCGGTCCAGATGAGCCATGAAAAATTCGCGGAGCCAACTGCATCGCGAATTTAGCGCCCCGCGAGGCTGGTCCGATCTTCCTCTCTCTCTCTTTCTCTCTTTCTCTCTCTTTCTCGTCTGGGCATCTTCGAAAATAAATTTCGTCGCGCCCCCGCGGGGAAATGAATTCGTAAAAAGGCGACGCTCCTCGCAAAAGAATGCGAGGGCGCCGTCGAAACCGTTGAGAAAAAAAAACAGAGAAACCCTCGAGCGGAGGTGGAAAAACTATTTTCCTTTCCCGGTCCCACGTGCGACAAAAATGATATCTCACGCTCGGACGATATTAAGTGAGCGCTCGAGAGTTTTTCCGGTGCGCGGCGCTGTTTTTAATCATTTTATTCTCGTCGCCGCGGCCTGAAACTTTTATGAGGGCGAGTCTCGGGGATAGATAGAAATCTCCGCGGAGATATTACTGCGGAGTTGGCACTGCGGCGGAGAGGAGTCAGGGAGGGGGGGGGGGAAGGAAGGAGGCGGGAAGTCGAGAGACTGCGCCGAAACTCGCACTCGGCTTGAGTGCGAGGTGTCGGAGGGGGCGAGGGGGTCGCGAGATCGATTATCGGATAAGCATCGCGCGCCTCTGTATTTCTTAGCTTTTCCGACGAGCCCCCGCAGATATCGTTTGATATGTGGTTGTCTTAATCTGCCGACACTTTAATATCGAATGCTTAGTGAATAGGTTTCATTACCTTTAAGTGTATTTTTTTTATTTTGATATAATTAGGAGAAAATAGTATTTTTTGTAATTGAGGTATAAAGTAAATTGTGCTTCGTAAATTGAAGTAGATATAGACGAGTCGTGCAAGACGTTCCCTTTTAATTGAGATTCTTAAGACGTTTTTCCTTTTTAAGAAGAGTTATTAGCCTTTCAATAATAATTAATTTTTCTTTTATAATTATTTCATTTTATGTAAAATATTTTTCTTTTTATTATAATGAATGTTGCCAATTTTATTATTTTAATTGTTACATTTTTTCCACATGAGTAAGGTGCTTGAAGGATCTAAGAAAAAAGAATTACAAGTTTAAATCCATCATATATATCAATTCAACATTTAAACTTTAATTGGAATAGTTATTCGTGCAATACCATTCAATGTAATATACTTTATAGCACTCTAACCTCAAAATGGCAACTTTAATGCCAATTTTCGGCCCTCGTGCTATAAAATATCGTATAGTACTGGTGCGTAAGTAATTATTCAATTCGTGCGACTTCTCACCGTCGCTTCGCTCGGACGAAAACCGTCGCACGAGTTAAATCAAAAGTCACATTTACCTATGTATTTTTAACAGTAATATTCACACAATGATTTATGAAATTGAAAAGAAGTGGATTTATAAATTCTCGTTTATTTAGAATAATAAATAAAAATAAAACATAAAATGTGGCATCTAATTAGTAACGCAATTTTTAATTTACATTCTCAAATCAACGCGGATTTTTCTCACGTCTCCGTTTATTTCTAAAAAGAGTAGAAGAAGTAAAGAATCGTCTAATAAAACTCAGAAATTAGAGGAGCCAGAACGCCGTGAAAACTCGATGAAAATACGTGCGGTGCTCACTCTCGGTGTGAAACCGAGCGGCGCACGGCAACGACGCCATGCGCCTGGTAAACAAATTACCCCCGTGGTGCACTCGCATTTAATGCGATTTTTTCACGTGTCGCCCCCCTCCCCCACCTTCTCCACTTCCGTCTATACTCGTCGCTTAATGAAATCGGGCTGATTTCGTAGACCGGACCGTCATAAAGTTCGAGATTTAATGAAACGCTCCCGCGATATTAAGTAAAAAAAAAGGCAGGAAAGAAATTTCAGTTGGCAATGTTATTACGCGGCTAACGAACTGAGCGCTTTGAGTCTCGCGCTGCTTTGCCATCGGTGCAAGACGCGAATAACGAACGGGACGGAGGGAAAAAATGAGCTTCATTAGGAGTGGAACTCGGAGGCGCGAGGGTAAACACCGGCAAAAATGAAGGCCGCCGTCGCCGGTGGGCGGAGGCGGAAAGGCGGTTGAAGATCGCGCACTCCCTGCGATCCACTTAAGGCGCGGGTATTAGTTTTCGATATTACCTTTGACTCGGCGAATTGAATTACGCAGCATTTTAATTAATGAAGAAGGTACAAAAGAATGAATTTTTCAGCGCAGCAGGTTACTTAGGCCGGGGGTAAAAGCTAAAATTCATGACTCAAAGCAATTTCGCGCCACTTTAAGTGCACCAAAGAAAATGCGCTTGTAATTTCATTAACTGTTGAAATTTATTACGGGGGACATCGTTGTCTCACGTTGCACAAAGCCGTCCTTCTTTTTTTCAGTTGAAGCGCGCAAAAAAAGGAGGAGGCGAATTTTATACCCAGCTCGAATTCTGCTGTCTGAATGTCGAAACGTTGCTAGAAGCCGTTTGTTTCCCCGAAAATGGCATTTAATTAACGTGTCTGAGGGAAAAGTGCGCGGGAAAATTAATTAGGCTGCTGGTGCCCGTGTGTGCGAGCGGACGCTTTGTCTAATTACGATGAAAGACCAGACGCGCGTGTTCGAAGACGTGCGCTGACGTGGCAGTCTCCGCAGCTATCTATGATCCGCATTGTCACGAGTGCGTAAGGAAACGCGAGTACCCAACCATAGGGTGGGAAAGGGGGGTGACGATAAAATTCAAGAGGTACACCGAATGAGCAACAGCGATAGCAGGCTGCCAGGTACACAGTACCTTTTCTGTACGCTTAATTAGCCTAGCAGCTGCACAATTGAACGAAATGCGTGATTCGGTTGAAAATATTGGTTTCTTCCTTTGACAGAAATTTTGATAACATACAGTGCTATATCTATTAAATTATACGTTTAAAAACAGTTTTTAGTTAAAAATTTTGATTGAGTGCGGGACCTAATTTCTGCATCAAATGTTCCACGAGGAAAATTCTGAGAAGAATAAGAAAATTTTGATAATTCCATTGTAAAATTACAAATTTGTTTAACACAAAATAAATTTTATAAAAAAAATATTGAAAATTTTTAATTTTTGTTACAAGAATCACCGTACTAATTAAATTGTAGATGTTCAAACTAATTTCGTGACGAACATTCCAACATGGAAAAGTAATTTGCCTCGTCATCTCAATGCCGATCGTCTCAATTCCAAGGGGAAATTCCAACAATGGCGAAAGTAAGTTCAAAATCAATTTGACATAGCGCCAAATAACTTCGCGTTCGATTTGCCCGGAATTCTTCAAAGCCCTGTGATGAAAACTCCTTAGTGGACCGGCGGCATAAACACTGGAGCATATCCGGTCGTGTGCGGCCGACAATAAAAAAAGATCGACCACAAAAAAGCGGCTCGAGTCCGGCCGCGCCGTGAGTGGCATCAAAGGCCGCAAGTCGACCAAACAATAAAGCACGAGTGGGGAGAGCGAAAAAAGCGGGGGTGAGAGAGAGAGCCGCCCCGGCGAAACAAGACTCGCGGCGAACAAAGAGGGGGCTCGTGCATTATTTGCGGAGGTACCGCCGCACCCCCGGCGTGAGCCGCTGGGGGCTCCTCGAAAATTCGGGCGAAATTTCATTGAGGATTCGGCAATAATTGAATGCCGTAGCGGCCGGAGGTATTGCTGATGCGACTCCCGAGCCCCGGGCGAGAGGAGCCTCTCCGTCTGTCTCGAGATATTGCACCCGGGCAAGGATGAATTGGTAATGGCGCGGCGCCTTAAGGACCGCTGGCAAGACATACGTCGGTTCTGATTCACGTTTTTTTCTGTCGAAAATGTGTAAATTCAATAAACATTTCGTAATTTAATATCTAAGTCAAAGTTAAACAGATTCATTGTTCTACTTCTTCTTTAAAATTCACGAATTAATTAAAAAATTTAATCTTTGTTTCATTAATCTTTTAAGCAAACAAAAAATCTGTGATTATTTAAATTGAAATATTGAATTCATATGAAAACTACAACCGGACATTTACCATTAACCAATCTAATTGTTTCTTTAATTGCTTCACAAAATTGCTGCTTTTTAAAGAGATATAAGATTACTGAACAAATAGAAATCTCAGAATAATCTGTCATATTAATTTACCTGAACGAATCAAAATCACAGCGGAGATGGAAATCAATGAAATCCACGGCAATATAAATTACGGATCTTTGTTAACGAAGCTTCGGGTTAAAGCGGTGCAAGCCCTGCACTGGCAGGAAGCTAACACGAGTGGTAGCATCAGCTCCCGAACTTACGTGCGCCAGCGACAATCGCGGAGCGACCTTATTGCGCGTACGCGCACTCGAGTCGAGTGTCGGGGTTTACCGTATGCGTGCGCGCGATATTCAGGCGCAAGGTGCGATGTCGTTGAATCTAATTAACGAGTTTCCAGGATATCGGCCAATTAGCACCCGCATTGTCTTGAGAGCCGCGCCAAGATAAACAAGCCGGTCCCATTGTCTAGCAGATGCGCGCGTCTCTTTATTTTCGCCAGTGGGGGGCGCCGCCCCTCTTTTAGCGCCACTCGATCGCGCTCCTTTGATTGTCGCCCGCTTTGAAGGTGCGACCTTACACTGTCGGGTGTGGGCAAAGTGTATTCCGAAGCGTGCGGAAGTACGCGAGCGTGAGATAGACGTAAAACGTACGGTGGGTTTGGCTCGGAATTTTTTTTTCGACATTGTTCGCTGTAATTATGTTTCTATTGTTAAGTTTAATTTGTACAAATAAATTGAGAAACAATAATCTTATTAACATAAGTAATCAAAATTTAATTTGCAATGGGATTAAGTAATAGCAAAACAAAGTATGTACGCTCAACAAGTAATTGATAAACATTAAATAAATATTACAATTCTCTCTATATATACCAGTAATGTAAACATCAATTTATTGGCACGTACATTGTTATAGTGTTTTGAGTATTATTTAATTGAGATCATAAATAATAAATTATTATTGTTACTCGCGCTCTTTCCGTGAATATAATTTAAAAATCTTAATTAAAAATAGTAAGATACCACAACTTGCAAAGATTTCTTTTAAATCAGGTGTGGCCAGTCGCACGTTAGGGAGCCGCGGCATAAAACTTGGAGAATCATCTCTTATCCCGATCTCCTCAAAGCCCAAGTCCGATGTAATTAACACGATGACTCGTTTAAGCTTGAATATGTTGAGAGAACATCTTGTTCCGTAGTAGGGAGCCGTTAAAGTGATAAGAAAACAGAGAAGTTTCGGTAAGGGGCCGAGCCGAGTGGGGGAGGGGAAAAAGCGGAAAATTCAGAAGCGGTAAAAAAGTTAGAAGTGGAGCGCGTAAAAACTTTTTAAAGGTTTGAGAGCCGCGCGGTAATATTTTCCGTTTAAACATCTCCCTCGATCCTCCTTCGCGCATATTATTATAAACACGTTATTTATTTGTCTTCAGCCCCCGCTTTAGCCGTATAATAAGTAGACGCCCACCTGCTTTTCGCGAAACAACACTGCTCTTGTGATGTTTTAACCGCTTTCACTAACCGGTAAATAATTTTGTAATTTTAGCTTATTTTAGAACTTTACAATCGAAAATTGAAATCGTTAGTGTTGTTATTGAAATTAAAAATATTAAGTCAGTTAAGCTAACCAACTATTTCTAGATCATAATGTAAACTATGCAGCTCTAATCCACATGTATCACGACCCGTCCAAATCTTTTAATTATTACCCCGAACTAAAATCGGTTGAATATATTAAAGAAGCCTCACTTTAAGAGGGATCAAATTAATAACTCCGTAACGGACGTCAACGATCGAGCCCATAAAGATAGAACCCCACGTAACCCAGTAGGGCGAAAGTAAGTCCTGGTGAACGAACTAGACTAGGGTACTCGGAAAAAGGGAAATTTGCGAGCGCGTAAACACGCGAAGTCTTAATTAAAGGGCTCGTCGAGCGGTGCGCGCGTAAAAGCTCCCGCTGCGAGTGACGAGATCGTAAAGAGTCACATAAGATGGTCGGAGCGCGCGTATGTCAGTCACGATGTCGTTCAAGACACGCGGCGACGACGGCGCGTGGCTACATCGACGCGTACGAGACCCTCGTGCCGCTTCCTCGCTTCACCCCCCACCCTCCCCCCCTTAGCCCGTAAATGGGGCCATCTCGTAAAGATAACGCCGAGATAGACGAGCCGAACGTGGAGGCGAAATTTCTAAACTGCTCTCGACCCCCGTCCCGCGGCGATTTGCTCGCCCGGCCGATTCCGAGCGGGCCTCCCCTAATGGAGACCTTAGCTTCTTCGAATGGAGATTTTATGGAGTCGCTCGGGATACAGGCGCTCGGATTTCCCTGTTTTTTTTAGTCAGGAGGGGACGTTTTTCGCATGCAGCACTGCAGCGCTTATCGCGGTAATGGAGTATTAGCCGACTGATTTTATTTATATTAAGAAACACGCTAATAACAAATTTATACTGATTGATTTAAATTCGGGTTTTTAGATAGACGATTTTTTCAAATTATTTTTAAATTGATTTGTTCGAATTGATTTCTATTTCAAGATTATTGGTAGATGGCATTGCATTTTATGAAATGGAAATAGCTAGTATAAAAGTAAAAGTAAATTATATATAAATGTACCTTCCGCGCTAGAAAACACAGTAATTTTTACTAAACCATTGTTTTCCGTGTAAAAGAATAAAAAAATTATTACAAATTATGAAACCCGTTTATTAAAAAATATTCGCAGTAATCATTTAAATTGCTTTAAATTACGAAATACATGCACTTTCATCGTTTTCATACACACGGAAAAAAATAATAAAATTCTTTCGATTAAATCATACATAAATTACTTTAAAGTGTACATCGCGTGCTAACGGCGTGCAATTGTATTTGTACGAATTTACCGTAAGAGAAACCAGTCAGTAAATGTTTACATCTAGCATCTCGTCATTTGAGCACCTTTTAAAATCTAACTCGCGGCTCCGTAGTGAGCGGAAACTCGTCGTAAAATACAGAAGTTACCTCCGCGCGAGGCCGCATAATTGCTCGCCTTCGACTCGCTCGTTCGCGACGCTCCGCATGCCCCGTCATCGTCCATTTCCCATACATCACGGCTGCGGGGGCGCGCGGGGAGGCACATCGACGCAACGCGAGGCACTCGAGAGTCGAGTGGGGAGCCGCCGAGCGCCGAGGAGGAGGCGGAAGCTCTCGAGTCGGCCCTTCGCTCGACGTTTTTCGCATCCGCCGCCTTCGTCATAATTCGCGGGTCGACTACGAGTTCTGCTGACTAACAGCGTCTGACTTATTTTGCCGCTCCTCGGCGACTCCGCTCTCGCTGCGTCTCGAACCTCCCCCTGTCCCTCCTTCGCATTACGTAATGCTTCCTTATTCTTCGTGTCGGCGGGAAATTTTTCTCGTTCGAAGCATCTCCCCGTTCGTGTCTGCTTCTCCGCTGACGTTTATTATCTGCCTCGCTGTCGCGAATGCAGCTGCACGGTTAAGGCTTTTGATATTTGCTGGTCACAGTCAACTTTTATTGAAAAGACGATAAATGCTCGAACGATTTAACGTGGTTATAACGTCAAATAAACATCGTTAGTTTCTTGCATCTAATTTTTTAAAAAATTATGCAGGTTACTATTGTAAAGGACATTTCTCTTATAAAGCCTTGGTTCAAGAGGAATATAAATTTTAATTTCAAGATATGACACAATTTTTTGAAAAATAAATCTTCTTACAATCCTAGCTCGAAATAAAAAAAACGGCATCTATATCATTTAAAACAAAATAAAACGGAGAAAAGGTCCGGTGCAACTCCGCGTACAAAGCCATTATCGCGAAAGGAATTTATCTCTCTCTCTTACTCTACGCAGCCCGTTTCTCGGCAAAAGCTGGTCCCCCTTTCCCCGACTTTCTTTAAAGCTCGCCAAAAGCTTCGACTCTCTTTAAGGTACTCACGCCGAGCCCGGCTCGCCTCCCTCCTCTCTACGACCTTTCCGCGAGCTCGTACTCGCCAAATCCGCAATACGATCGAGAATTAGGGGGTGATTTCGCTCGGCAATAAACGGGGGGAAGACGTTACGACGGCGAGCTCCGAAGGGGGGAGGGAGTCGTAGGGGTGGGTGCAGCGAGAAGGTAGAGGGAGGTCGAGCACTGAAAGGCGTTTCGCGCCAAGTCACGGCCCGCTCAATTTTCCAGGGAGCAGGCGGGTCGAAATTTTCGTCGAAACCTCACCGGTACCGGTCGAACTCGCGCCTTTTTCTGCGCGCGACGCGCCGCGCTGCTTTATTGGGATTTCAAAACAAAAAGTTTTCCCATCGGCGCCAGACCTTTTGACCGAGTGCTGCTGCCCCGGGTCTAATTTTTAGAGCGGAATTCGCCTAATTAAACTTCGTAACTTTTTTTTTCACGGCTGCCGGGGCGATGACGGAACGAAAGTTTTACGCGAAAAAATAATATTTCCCCCCCGCCGGTTAATTATAGCGGCCGCCAGGCCAGCGTCTTCGAGTACTGCAATAAAACACGTGTATACCTCGGGAGCTAGCATTCCCTTCGCGCCGGAAAAATATCATGATAATTTAGCAAACCTTGGCAACACTATTTCAAATTAACGAGCTCAATAAAAAAAAAGGGAAGATTCCCGAAAATGGCGCGGGGAAAAAAATAAATTAAAACTTTTCATATAACGCCCACGAAGTTGTTCATCGGAGCGCAACTCCCCACCAGCCGGCCTCGAAAAGCGATTTCACGCTTCGCGTGAAAAAACGTACGATCCTGCGGCAGCAGCGTAGAAAATACGCGCGCGCATCCACTTTGCCACGGCAGCGAAAACTCTCCGCTTTATCTTTCTTTTTTTCTCTTCTCAAAAGGCCAATCCTTTAATGAAATGACTTGTTTCAAGTGGAAATTCCGAGTTGATGGTGGGGAGGGGGTTTGCGGGGGTCTTCCGACGAGTCGTATGGTCGCACGCGACTCGGACGGTGAACATCGCGGCGACCATTTAAATCGGCGACAAGGTATTTTCAGCGTGCGATAATTGCTTTTAGGCGTAATGTAAGTTTTGAGTGGTTTTTATCTACTCGAGAAATCATTTCTCGGGTATGCTAATAAGGTAATTAAATGTTATTTCTCGTCTTCGCCTCGAGTCGATTAAAATGAAAATTAGCTTTATTAATTAATGAGTGAAGAGTTGAACATACTTTCAGGTAGACTATGTTATAATTAATTTTACCGTTCTACTAATTTTGAGGATAATTAGTTTTTAATTACATTTTGTGTTTTTTTGTTATGAAACTTTTGTTTTCAAAAATCAAACAAACCGTTTCATAATGTCATTTAATAGCTTAATGTTTATGAATTTATTATTCATATTGTGAAAGTACAATAATCAATTAAGGCAATTAATTATTGAATTTGATAAACTTACCTTATATCGAGAAATTATTCTCTGTTTAAAATATTTTTTCTCTCATTTAGTAAAAGATGTAATGATGAAAATTTTTATATTTGTAAAATATCAAAAACAATAACTAATTTTTAATGTTCGTAATTCGAGAGGTTGATAAAAAGATCAGCTTTTAGTGGTTAGTATAAATGTAACACTGCGTACTGGGCTAACTATTAAAAATTCTTGCAGGATCTAATCTACAAAAGAAAGAAAAAAGTCTCTTTAGGTTCAATGGTAAAACAAGTAATAAACAGATAACCAATGATTCTGGATTATCTGAAATATGATATTCACACTTTTCTAAACAATATAAAAGTTTTTCTAATAGTCTGTTTAAAACATATTTTCCTCCTTAATTATTTATTTAAAAAAATAGAGTAATTTAAATGGTTTAAAAAAATAAAATTTAATTAAGCAGTTTAAAAACTCGTTAAACATTTGATTTATTCAAGTAAATAAAAAAATTCTAGTATGAGAACAACAGATCGCAGAGGCTTGTTCTTGTCTGTTCAAAAACTTAGTGAAACATGACGGATATATAGGAACGCAAAATAGGAAAAAGCGTCAAACAAAGGGCCACAATAAAATTCGTGAAAAAAAGGAATTGAAGAACCCCTAAAAAAAAGAAACTAGCGCGGAAAACTAAAGAGCACAGTCAAGTTGCAACAAAGCCCCGAATGCCTCACACGGCCAGAACACACACACGTACACCATGCACACAGATCTAGATAGAAGAGAGTGGGAAGGCAGCAAGTGGGCTCTCACCTGCACTCCAGACGCGTAGACTCGCCCCTCCTGATGTACGACGGGGCGCTTACGTTGAATAGCTTTACCGCTCCGACTGCAACAGAGAATGAGAGAAGTGAGCCTCTGCAAAAAAGGAGGACACTTTTTTTCAATGCCCCTTTGCCAATCCCGAGTATTATTTCGATTTCGAAAGGGGGCCGAAGCGCTCGACCCGTTGATACACTTTCCACCTCCTCCTTCCTTGCCCATTGTTTCGGGAAAAAAATCGGATGCGCCTCATCCTCCGCGCGACTTTTTTCGTGCGCCTTGTTCCGTGGACACCGAAAAAAAAAGAGAGTGAGCCGACCGCGACGACTCCAGGATTTCCTGAGCGAATAAATGACGCGAGGTGGCGCCTCATCTTTTTACACTGGGAACAATGGGAAATTCGGGCGGGTTTTAAGGAAAGGAAAGAGGATGCCCCCCCCTGCCGGTAATTTGCCGCTTAGGAGCTACTCGCGCGAGATTTATGGCGTCGTTTAGACCGCCGCAAAAACATGAATTTTAAAAAATTAGCCACGCCAACCGCGAAGCGCTGCTAAATGCGTATAATTATATGTCCCGCGAATGTCGAGTGAGAATTGATATTTATCTGGGCAAAAATAAAGAACATTTCATTTGGTTTAAGAAATTGTTTTTTTCTCTCTAATTTTGTTTTTTTTTCGTTGCTCTACAAAGCTTTGGAAGATTCGCAATTCACAGTTTTTAATTTTTGTAAAATGTAAAAATAAATATTCAATTGAAATTGCCACCACTTGCCTCTTTTTCAAAGGAAGTGAAAATTGAATTAAAACATGTGCAGTATTTTTACTTTACCCTAATATACTTGTGGTGTGTCCTCTTTTCCATGACTCCCCTGGTCATACAACACTTGCCAATTTTTTGGAGCAAAACATGTGCACACAAAAACTGGAAATTAAATATTATTTTTTTCGTTTTCGTTTCACTGACTAAGCGCTGTTATCTATTTGCTACTGAAGGGAAATCTGCTCAAAGGCAGCTTTTCCATTAACAGTAATTTCTCCGGCGAACGAACGTTTATCTCTTCCCCGAATAATAGAGCCCACCGCGTCCCGTTCCTGCATTTCCATGAGCGAACGAGGCTAATGAATTGCCGATTGAAAATTTTATCTGAAACCTCGTCTTGCAAAAAAAGGAAGAGAAAAAAAAGAGCCGGAAACACGACTTAACCCGCTCGATGCTGACCGAACTCTCCGACTGCACTTTCCATTGCAAAGTCTGAGATAACAGTCGGCGCGAAGGGGTTTCGCGGATTCGAAGGGTCCGCGATGCATATTCGTGTCGACGGGAAATTAGTCGAAGTGAGAGGGGTGGAGGAGAAAGACGAGGATCCCCTTGGCGCGCGGCTAATGAAATTCCTCATGATCCATGAATAATTTCGTTAGTCCTCCAAAGGTTTGGGGAGTGAGGAGGGAGAGGAGACTGTGTACGTCTACGCGCGGGAGCGTTACGCGGTGGCTTTCGCCTTTTAGCTCCATCTCTCGGCCTCTTTTGCTTTGTGCTTGCCGCCGCACCGACGAAGAGATACGCCTCGCTGCATTTCCGCTTAACTACTAAAGGACTATGCTCGACTAGTTTTCCTTTTCCGCGAGGTATGAACGTTTAGCTGATTGTTAGTCGACGCTCAGGTGTCACTCATGCAATTTCCATGAACCGCAAAGATTCCTTTCAATTAACTTCGTAGAAAATTGGAGTTTTGCCCCGGAATACATTCATTTTTTAAGGTACCAGATTTTCATTTAAAATTTCTTTTATTAAAAGTTTCCTTAAAAGATTTCATTGAGTTTGGTGCTTTCGTTTTTTAATTAGATTCATTTCCTTTATTAATCGTCATTTCTACTTTTAGTCTAAATTGCAGTTTTACTGGTAATATAGATTATCAAACTATTTTGAAGTAATATTATTTTAATATCTTATGTACCTGTAAAAGAAAAACTTTAAGTTCCAAGACATAATATTTCTAGTGGAAAAATTTTGCACTAGTCTTTCAAGTTTTTCAAACTTTTTTACAACTTTTCTTTCAAAGTTTTTGAATAAGCGCGGTTAACACATCTTCACTTTTTATACCTTCCAACAAAGTAGTTTCCTCATATGCTAATGAAAGAAAGGAAAAAAAGAAAGATCGGTGCGCCTGCCCCATTCACTTATCCGCATGTCACGAAATCGCCGGCGATTGTTCCGACAGCTTCCGCAGCAGGTCTCGGAAATGTCACCCTCGCGTCCGTCAAAACTGCACCGGTCCAAAGTTCGGCCGCGGCAAATCTCTCGGACAGTCCCGGAATCTCCGGCGGTAATAAAATTCGCCCCGGGAAACTTGCACAAGCGGGGAGGCTCACTGGTTTACACCGAACTCTCGAGCTCGCGCGTCCGATAGAGCCGGTAGGCCATACCTATTCCCTCCTCCAAAATTCGATCCTTAGCCCCCGGGCTATTCTCCGGCCGCTTTATATATACGGCCGATTCCGAGAGGAGCGGCCAAGTTTCGCCGGGGGAAGGCCCCGAGTCAGCGAAGCGATCGCATAAGAGCCGTGGAGCGGGGGGAGGGGACCGGGGAATTAATTGCGCAGCAGTTAGACTTTGAGTAGCTGGGGTATACAGCAAAGCTCGACCGCGACGACGAGACTTTCGCGCTCCGCGATAAGAAAGGCCGTGAAATAGTCATTAGAACCTCCTTCGTGAATTCGATCGCAATTTTCATTCGATTCGACCAATTTCCCTTTAGTCTATAGGATTTTTAATAAAATGGATCGTACAATCTTCGTGGTTAAATATTCCTCTGATTTTTTTTGGTTTTAATGTATTTTAATGAACTTTTTGAACTGACACTCTGAATAATTCCTGATAATAAAAGCTATATTAATATAATGTATTTATTTGGTGTCAAATGTACTAATGAATTTTTTTAATTGCAGATATATATATATATAAATCAATCGTGTGACATTTAGAAATCGATAGTTGTACTATGAATACCAATTTATTGATAATCAATATGTGTACAGTTCTTGAAATAGCTCTTTGCATGAGTATTTCCCACAAAAAGAGAGAAAAAGGTATTTATATTTTACGTCTTTATTTATTAAAATAACTTTAATAAAAATAATC
Source organism: Eurytoma californica (assembly GCA_035586675.1). NCBI lineage: Eukaryota > Metazoa > Arthropoda > Insecta > Hymenoptera > Eurytomidae > Eurytoma > Eurytoma californica. The sequence goes on along the minus strand of JAXIUT010000021.1, from coordinate 6,672,426 downwards.
ATATCCTTCTAAATGAATTCAGTTAAAAACAAATTCATGGAAACACGCATAAACGTTATTAGATTGTATATGGGTTTACATTATTTAATTTAAGTTTAATGTAATTTAAATTCAGTTTAATGTACATTTTGCATACATTTTTATTTACATTCTGATAATTTCCTTCCATTCTTCGAATCGAAATTCATGTTTTTTTGAACGTTTAAACGCAATCATTTTTGAAAGCAATGATGTTACCGATTATAACCTCTCCAGCGAGAAGTATGCTATACAATTGCATTGCAATTGTCAATAAAATATTTTACATGTTTAGGTATTGACTATATATGTATTTATATAAAACAGAGTGAAGATGAATGGTTTCACATTGCAAACAAATTTAACGAATAGTTAATTTACAAACATTTTCAAATTGTAAGATAATATCGAAATTGAAAGTGGGATACGGACCGCGCATTAATTAGTTGATACGTCACTCGCGATTGACAGTGCTTACGAAATTTGTTGTTTTTCCTTCAACAAAATTCGTTTCAGTAGCAGAGTCGAAAACTGAATAAAATTACGGGGCGTGCGCTACGTAAACTTTACTCGAATTTCATTATTAATTTACAGCGCGCTATAATACCCCATTACAATCGCACGCGGTGGAGATAAAGAGTTGAACTTTCGGTTCATGCGCGCTTGTATGCACACGTCCTCGACGTAAATAAGCAGATTCGAGAGAAAAGTCCATTCACTCGTAACTCTCCCCAATGGTAAAATCGTATTTTAATGTGTACGGGGTAAATATTCTCAAAGCAACGTTTAATATTGTTTTGATTTGGCACTATTGTACTTGCAAATCACTTTTCTATATATATTTGTCCGCCAGAGACGGCCAAAGTGTACTCGTTAAAGTTCGCGAGCTCGAAACGCAGTGCGACGCTTCACCTAGAGTGCAAATATATATAACTCGCGCACTTTCGACTCTCCCTCTCCCCTTTGCTCTTCCTCTGCTCACCTCAAATAAGTTTAAATTAAAACATGACCGTCCCTTCGTTTTTACTCTCTTAACGGGAATATTTATTTATGTAAATAAAATAGAATATGTAGTATTGGTCAAACAATTCCTTTTTATAAACTTTTTTTTTGTACAAACTTTATTAAGGGTAAAAGTTCAACAAATAAATAAAAACAGTAGTAAATTAATGTGTATCAAATGAAATGTTGATATTGTAAAATGTAGAATAATAGTAGGTACATACTGGAGCCTCGGAGGGCGCAGTGTACCGTACTGTAAAGTAAAGCTAACGGATGAGACAGAACTGGGTGACCACGTTTTAATTTGAACTTATCTAAGAGGAGTATAAATTCAAAATTAAAGCTGTTTACTGTTAAAAGTTCACTATATAGACAAAGGTTAATCGCAAGTTTTGTACCCAAAATATATTTCGCAGTTCACGACCCCTGCACGCAGCGCGTGAATAATTCGTGTAGGGGTTTAAAAGTTCAATTGTTTCCCAATTCTTTAGGCTACATTATAATGCTTTTATTTGCCATCAAAAACGTACACATTGCAATAATTATATCAAAAGCTTTACAAAAAATAAAATCTCGATTTAAATTTATTTTTTTTCTGAACTTTAACAACATGACAGATTTACTGTAAATAAATATAAAAAAGTTTTTATTCATTTCTTTTATCAATAGAATTAAGTTACAAAAATCCTGATTTAATTTACCAAACTGTACAATAATCATAGGCTACAAAACATCGGGGTGGATCGTAAAAAAAACGAAGCCCTACATGTGTAACTCCCTCGAAAACCCAAGCTAGTAAAAAAAAAGAATTCAAATTCTAGCACGCGAGTAGGTGAGTCACGTTCCGCGAATTCTCCGAACCGCCGTGATTCCCCAATAAAACGGCGCCCTCGGCGAAGTAATTGAATTGTTCTGGCCGAGGTGGCCTCCGATTACCCCGGACAAGACATTCTGAGCCCCCTCCGCCGCCGGCAGCGGCAGACCGATAGAGAGCGGAAACCCTCCTATAGACTCGCTCTCTCCCTTCCTTATCGCACTTTTGAGAGAGAAATAGCGGCACGACAGGTGTTTGTGCGCGGGGCGTGTACGTGTGCGCGACCCTGGTCACGCCACGGCCCGTTCGTGCCCTGTCTCCGCGACCGGGGATCCCGGAGCGCTAATGTATTGAGATTCCTTTTTACGATTACACACGACCGACCGGCCGAGATTTACATTTTTTCGTCGTTAGTCAGCCACGGGGAGGGGGCGGCGGCACGTCTCTCACGGGCGAGCGATTCCCTTTCGAATGGAGGGCGAAAGTGACTTTCTACATTTGTTGGGAATTAGTGGACGGAGGGAGGAGGGAAGCTATTGATTGAAATCGCCAAACGATGACAGCTCCGAGGAAGTTCATTAATCCGGCGCACCGCTGAATTAAGCGTATTAGCCTCGCATGACTTGCCGACGGCGGCTTGTTTGGGGGCTTTTTTTCGTGAGCCAGCCGGAGGAAGGGGGACGGTCTGGACAATAATCTATCGGCTGGTATACTTTATTGCTGTGATAAAACGGTTTTTATGCTCGACATGACTAGTTTGGTTTCATAAACATTTTCTTAATACGGCATCATTAACGATCCTTTCAAGATACTAACATTTTGTCAAAAAAGATTTAACACATAATCAAATGACGATAACTTAATATTTTTCTCCCTCATCTATCACTTCATTTAGTTTTTTTTTAAATAAAACAAAATTAAACACATCAATAATAAAACAAAGTTTATTATATGTATTAATTAATCCCATATTTTGATCGCAATTTTAAAGTACTTTACTGGGTGAATTTCGTAATTAAAGTTTTTTAACTCTTTTGTAATCTCGAAAAAATAAATCTTTTTAAATGCTCATTTGATTCTAATCACGCATCACGGAGGTCTAACTATAAAATCGTTCTCTGAGCCAGAGTGGCATAATCCAACGTCGCCGGATAATAAACTGCAGGCAGCGGGAGAATTATACCCCTCAAAAATCGCTTCCCCCCCGTCGTCATTCGATAATTCAAGTCAGGCGCATAAATTTCGGGCGCGTCTAAAAAACCAAAGTCCTCCTCCGACTGTCACAATTCCCTCAGCTCTCCGAAGAATGTGAAACTTCCCTCGGAGCGGGGATAAGATTGGCTCGTCGACTTTTACCCGGGGCTAAATAATTTGTGCTCGCGGTGCGATCGATTACCGCGTAAAATTTTTCATCCCCTCGGCGGCAGCCCGGGAGAGGGCGAAAAAAGGCGACAGGAGGGAGCCGATGTACATATACGCGGCTCGTGCGCGCCGGCAATAAATCTCTCCCCCGGCGTAGTCGGTGGGACTTGCAGCGGCCGTAAAAGAAGGCGCCTGGGCGCGATCGACTGCGCCGATAAACGCCGCGGAATTGACGCAAGCGGGACACGTCGCACGAAATACGCCGAGCCGATAGATAACAGAGCCATCGGTTTCTTAGCCGGATTCTCGGCCGCGCGGATCCTTTCACCTCCCTCCCTCCCTCTTCCCACCTTCTTTCCCTCTTTCCCCCTTTTTTTTTAAAAGATCTCGGAACAAGAAAGATATACCGATCCAGCCGTAAATTCGCAAAAGGTTTTATCGGTCCGGGGCCGCGAAAATTTTCATCCCGCGGCGCCCGAGGAGGTGCGTGGAGGGCGAGCAGAAAAAAAAGGCGGGAGGGAGACGGAGCGAGCGCGTGTCCCTCGCCGACTGTTATGGCGATAAATTCCGCGCGGCCGCGATAAGGCGCTGCCTCCGATTTTTGTCTTTATGGCCCACGAAGGGGCCGTAGGCGGCCCCGCGCGCGCCACCTTCCCACGCGCCCAAGGTGTACGTACGAGAATAAGAGAAACGGACCGGGCGAACTTCCGGCTCGTCGCGTGACTCGTCCCCGGGTAAAAGCGCGCGCCGGGCGTCGACGCGCCCCGCCGGGGCCGATACCCGGATGGACTGCGGACTCGCGCTGGCCTGCTTGTCGCTGAATTACGCATGCGGCACTTAACGGCGATGCCAACGAGATACGTATTCATTTTGCCGAATGAATGTTTGTCCGGATGTGAAATCGTTTTGTACAACTTTTCAACGGCGCTGTTTACTGGCTTCTATATGATTTCGGAAAAGAGGGTAATGATCAATCGAACAATTAGACATCTAATTCGTAAATATAACTTCCTATTGGTGGAAAAATTCATTATCAATTACTTGGGAACGAGTTATTATAATTAGCCATTAAATTGTTTTCGTCTAGGCGAACTGACTTCGAAATCCTTGACCTTTCAGTCAGGAATTTCAGGCGTTAATGGCATGTTTAATGGGAAAGCATTAGGTCGTCGTGCGCGGAAGTGGGAGGCCCGCAAGCGAATGGCGACTATAACAAGGGGATAAAATTTTATCGGACGTCCTGCCGAAGTTCCGTGCTCCGTTCGAGAATAAGTAGGCAGGCCCTTAGGCAAACATTACCGCGACGATCGTCTCTATGTGCACTCACGGCTTGGCAGAGCAGACATTCACGGCAGTTGGCAGTAAACTGGCCGGTGCCTAATTATCGTTCGAATGACAAATGCACTTTTCAAGCGACACGAGGCGGAAAAGTACCGGAGTTGGAAGCGAACAAGGGAGTAGGGAGTGACTTTTGAAGATTTAATTGACCAATAAAACTAAAATTGATCGAAATTTTATTTGGTGTGTAAGAGTCGAGCAAACCTAATGCTGTACAACTATAAGTATATTAATTTATTTGTAGTAATCAAACGAAGATAATGATGTTATTTATTTAGATAGAGTTACATATTTATTTTTTAATCAGTGCCAATTTTATTTTTAAAGTAAGAAATGTTCATTTATTTAAGCTTCCCAATATCTATAAAAATTTTTTTACGTAAATCTTGTCATATAAAATATTTACTGAAATTCTGACGTTTATTTAAATCGATAGAATAATAAAAATGGCAACGAAGCAAAAAGTAACAAAAATACTGCAATTTCATAGCGTAGAATCATGAATATTCTTAAAAAAAAAATTCCTTTATTTTTCGGACGTCTTTTATACTCAACGGTATCATAAAACTTTATCTCAAAGAGATATTGCAAAATGGTCGTGCATGTACCCGACCAGAAAAATTCAAGTTATTTTTATCAAGAAAATCTTTTCACTGAAATTAAAAAGCATCCGAACAAAAAAGCTTTTATCTTTCGAGAAAATAGCATTTTCATTTAAAATAGTCCGCGGTGTCATGTAAAGCAGGAATGAATTTTATTCCGTTGCAATTCAAAGTTAGTTAATCTGTGATTTATATATCTACATATATTTTGTAAAAATAATTTTCGCGTATAAACGTGAAAATAAAGCTCTCAAGCTTATTTTACTGCAAAGCTCTTTTATGTACTCGTTGGTTTATTTATTTTCATTGTCTAATAAAATTAACAATAAAATTAAAAACAATGAATTTAAAATCCGCGCTTTTTTCACTTGTCATGAATTAACGAACCGGAAGGTACCTCAGCGACACCCGATTATTAATATTAATTATCGTGTGAACCGCAACTTCGTACAGATATATAATAGAGTTATGCGATCATGTATGAAATCAATTATACAAAACCAGTCAAACTTATTCAAATATATCTTATACGACGAAATGTGACATCAAGCGCAATCTCACGGGCTCATGCGTAAATTTAATTGCAATGTTACAAAAATATTGCCTTTGGCAGTAAGAAAAAGTAATAAAAATGATACTCTTTCGATGTCCAAACTTTGAAAAATATTGCAGCATCGATCCTGTTAAAAATAATTGTTTTAGGTCACGAAATCAAAATAAAATTTTGCACAAAATTAAGTAACTTCTTATATATGCAATAAAGTTTAAGTACGAAATAAAAAGAGCAGTTTATACATTATAATTAAAGCTCATTGCGTAGGAAGTGACGGGAGAGAAAAGGCAATTCGTCCAGCGCAACATTTCTCGGAAAGCAAAGGTAGTCGCAAAGCGGAAAAAGGGTAGCAAACGAAACTCGTACTCTCCGAGGAAAGGAAAATTCATGGGGGATTGGCGAGTCCGCGGGATTTGCCCAAAGCAGCGGACCTTTCGCGAAGTACGCGTATGCCCGGCTTGGATCGACCGTCGCGAAATTATGTACATGCATATGGACACACCCGCCCATATTCAAGAAAAGAGAACGAGAGAGCGAGAGACAGAGAGAGAGAGAGAGAGAGAGAGAGAGAGAGAGAGAGAGAGAGAGAGGTGGAAACAGGAGGGGAAGCTTGGGTATTCACGCAGTGCGTTTGAATGTTTAATGAGGCCGGGCGCGCAGAGGAATTCCGTTTCACCCATTGAATTTCCGTTGCTCGCGCTCAGTTCGTTACTCGCCCCGAGAAGCTAATCGTCATTGAATTTTAATTCTGCGCGACAACATGTGGCTTATAAATTGCAAAGGCTAATGTAAAAATTAAATTTAGTCTCTAGCCGAAAATACTTGATTTTCACCTCGCCAATGTTTTCAAATTGAGTTTTTCCATAAATCAGCGAGTGGCGCTTCATTCAAACCGTGTATGAAATTTATACTGGAAAAGATACTTTGCAGAAAAATTTAAATTAAGGTATTTATGAAAATATGAGTTCTTTAATCGTTTTGTCTGATTGCTCATAATTAATAACAAAAAGTACAGTTAATATGACTCGTGACATTTTTACGTCACTGTAAACAGTGCCAATAAGATTAGTAAGCGTAAAAGTGGATGAATAATGAATAATTGTATGTCTGGCAGAAAATGTTTAAAATTAACATTATTTTTGAACGTTAGTGCAGTGCAAACAACATTAAGCATCTCATTAGCCTTTTTATGCTTTGTTGCTCTACGGCTTACTAACTTTACATTTAATTACTAGTTTGTTTTTTCGTTAATTAAATGCAACGAGTAATTTATCATTTGTAAACAGATCCACTCCGACAGGACGATACTAATGGAAAACTGCACAATCAGTATACCATAATTTGTATCAGGAGTATATTTACGAAATCGTACGGAATCATTTTGATAATGGTGCAAATGACTTAATTTCCTTCGGATATCGGTTCACTGCTGACAGAAACGGCACCCTAGAGTCAAAATTTGTTAATGATATAACGCAGTTCCATTAATCTATTAATTATTGCAAGGGATTTAGATCGAACTCAATGACGTTAGGTTATATTTTATTTCCCTTCTATAAATGACTTAAAGTCTTTTACTCGACCTGCTAAAGCTTTCGATATTATCAGACACGAAAATTACATTACTAAGTTATGCTGATGGTCGCTCTTTGAAAAAACGAAGCATTAATAATTTTTTTTTTTTTTTTTTATTAAGCATTTTAAACCTGTACACAAGGGGTTACCTTATAGGTTTATTTCTGCTATTCTTATAATC
>JAXIUT010000021.1:6644327-6659162 GCA_035586675.1 Eurytoma californica | reverse complement strand
GGCTTTAAAAATTCTTTTTTTACATAGTAATTTTATCAATAATGAATCTTTTTTACTAGGTGTCCTCTTACACCCAACTGTCTTAATTTATTTCCCATTCTATTATTTCATCGCTCTCTTTTAGGTATTTATGAATCAATATTCAATCCATATTTAAGACAAATAAATTTTTAATAATACTGGCTAAGAAATTTGATGAACACAAAGTTGAAATAATTAAAGTAAAGAAATGAATTTATTTTCTTTTATTCACATATTTATGAGACTTCAATATTTCTTAATAAAATAAAACATTAAATTTTGCTTACATCAAATTTACATGCAATATATCTAATAGTAATATGCTAGAATTGCTTCATATTTATTTTACACTACTCTTTTTTGTTCTTAAAAGTTTTTGTCTATCTGTCGAATACACAGATACAATAAAAGTTGACGAATTAACGTTGATGCTAGAATCATGTATGAAAAATTAGCCTGACAAATCTATGATCTTTACTACTTGAACATTTATGAAAATAAGCTTCCAACGCTAATTCGCAAATCAAACATGAATTTTTCAATGATTTCAGTCTGAGATGAGAATTTTTTCTGATCATCCCCAAATTTTGTAGCCTGAACAATTATTTCATTAAATTTAACAATGCCATTTATCGTGTAAATTCTCCTTTGAACCTTACTTGTTGACTGATCCTGCAGAAAACAAATTTTTAATTAAGTTTTAAAATATTGACTAAATCTTACTCTGATTATCAGTTTAATAATTCTAATATTTAATTTCTTTATATTTAAAATAAATGTGATGTGCAGCTAAGAAAGCGAATTCACTGCATAGTTGGTATTCAAATTGCCAGCATCACTCCGAGAACGCAGTGGCGAATCCAAAGTTTAATCAAGTTCGAAAACCACAGCGCAACTCTAAACAGCGCAGGAATAGAATACACCGGGGCTACTAATATACGACATCACATTTTAGAAGTCACGCGATTGCTCTTTTACAAAGTGCGAAAGTTACCCTGGAATTTAATCAAACTCAAAGAAAATTTTCTTCTTAGTTTTGTATTCAAAATCTCTGGTAAAACACAATTTTTTTAAATGAAAAATAAAAATAATAAATTCTTGTATTCATTTATTTAATACATTTTCAGATAATGCTTTTTTCAACAGATAAAAAATACTTTATTTATACTTGTTATCTATAATTCACCGAAAATTAGTAAGAAAAGTTATATTGCTTCTAAAGTTTTAAAGTTTATATTGCATTCTTTTCAGAAATTCAGAATTTCATTATTTTTTTTCTACTATCCCAGCTACTCATATAAATATTAGTTAAATTTTTTAAGTTTAGAAGCGAACTACTGAATATTTTAAAATTAAATCGCATAATTTGCAATAGGGTGTTCCTCGCTCTCTTATCATCCCCGACAAATGAATTCTAAATCCGAATCTCCTCTCAATCTAGGCCTTCACCCGAAAAATGTTCCTTTATCTCGCCGGCACGAGTCGGCCTTCTTTGAGGGGGAGAGAGATGGGAGAGGGGGAAGCGAGGTGGAATATCGCGCCGGCGGAAATTTCTTCTTCTCGACTCACAGCACAACTCTCGCCTCGAAGGTAATACTCGGCGGCGAAAAAATATGTTCGTCCCGGGGGGAAGATCGCTTTCGAAAATTGCCCAAGATACCGGTCGTCAGGGTATCGATCTGGAAAATTTTTGTCTGGATATCGAGTAACTAAATGGAGAGCGACGGAATTTTCAGTTTGTTTCCACTTTGGAGTTTAAAGCTTATTGGGGTGTCATTTGCTAATATCCAAATGAAAATCAGCTAATTTTTTATTATTCTAGTTTGTTACTTTTTATCGTAAATTTCAATTAATAACAAATAAGAAAATTTATAATTTTCCTTGTTATGATGCGATGCAGTATAAATAAACTTAGTTTTCCGAAATCAATATACATAAAATTGCAGATAAGTAACTTAAATATGCATGTTTGTCGAACGAGAACCGTAAATAAATATACTGGGTTAATCACATATTAAATACAATTTAATATTGTAACGAAATTATTTATAAAACAAAATTTATAATTATCAAGTTTTTTAATGCAGAATTTCATGCTTAATTAGGCAGTGAAAAGGTTTTCCTTGCAATTTAAACAAACAGAATCAAAATTATCAATGGAACGAAAGAGTTTGCGTCATCTCTACTATTGAACGAGGCACGTGTGCCCTCTTTCGCGAGCTGACGGTTAGAAAGCGACGAAAATTCGAAGGCGAGAGGGAAACGAGGGGTGACTCGCGCGTTCACTAACGACTTTAAAGGCGCGTATCTATTCATTGACGCCCCGAGGTATTTTCCCAACGACTTTGTTCTTCTATTTTTCTGCTGAGCAGTGCGCGCAAACTCGATTGTACCTGCAACTGCGCGGCCGATAAAATCGATTAATGGGCGTTTCAATCAATAAATATTCCTTGAGTGTTATCGGTTTTGCGGTTCGTTAAAATGTTACTATTTAAAGGAAATAAGTAATAAAATAATAAAAAAGTAATAAAATATAATTTAATTTACTATTGATAAACAAAGGTACAGTGCTTTAAGTGTTCACATTTTTTAAAGCAGTTACAATATAACGCAGTCTTTGTATCCACTCTGATGGCAAAATATTTTATCTAATTACGTATTTCTCGCAAATATTGTAAAAATTATTGACATTCATTTAAGCTGCGAGTTAATTGCTACCAAACTGATCACTTCATCCCAAGCTCTCTGATATCTGCCAATTTAAAAAAGAATTCTCTTTGTCTACGGTAACGCTTTAACGATGGAATAGTTCTCAATGAGGGTAGTCCCTCATTTCCCCTTCCCGCGCGCTTCAGTCGTCCACGTCGCAGGTCCTTTTAAAAAATAAAACGGTCTCTTTCTATTACAATCCTCTTCACTTATGTAATACACTTCCCTCTCTCCGAGCAAAAAGCCGAAAAAAAAAGAGGAAAAAGAGAGCAAGAGGTAAATTGCAGGGCGTCTGGAGAGGAGGGAAAGAGCCGCGGGTGGCGCGCGCTCTCGAGCGCGAAGTAACGAGCGGCGGACAGGGGGAACGCGGGCAAAGTGTCGCCCGGCCGCGTTCCGCGGGCGGTTTGCGCGCAATAATCGCCCTCTCGCGGAATGCATGGAATAATTGTGAGGCACGCGCGCCGAAGGCCCGGCTTAGACGAGCGTCGCGGCGCGCAATCGTAAAATATAATTTCCGCCCCCCCACGGGCGGCTTATTACACGCACCGGCTAAGCCGGCTGCATTTTTAAGCTCCTTCATTTCGGCCGGCATCGCGTCCGCCGCTACCGTCGCTGTGTATATACCCGGCATGCATTTTTTTTTCCTCCCCGGCGGTCCCTTCGTTAATGCGCGAGTCTGCGAGGCGCGCACGTCCGAGCGGCGCGAAGAGTATATTCGCAAAGTGGTAACGAGTGCTGGTGTCAGAATTTCGTAATTACGTATACGAGGACAGCGCGGGTCTGTGCGTATGTGCATGTGAGTGCGGGTGGCAGTCGGTCGAGGATACTTATGACGGGTGGTGAAGGAGACCACGCGGGAAATAAAGGGAAACGGATAAACGACGCGATTTCTTTTATACGTGCCGGTTCTCTGGCGCGGAAGTTTATGAACTCGTTAATGTAACTGAGACGGTGAGCTGTCATACTTTTTTTTAATGAAGCCCGTGGCCGAGAGTTTATTAACATTTTAGTAATACTGATCCTCTTAGAATTTTTTTTTCCGGAATTTTCCTTATTTGCTCGTATCTATTATTTATGAAAGGCACTTCAAATATTCTGGATGCATTAGTTTTTTATAAAATTTTTCTCATGAGTAATTAGAAAAAAATTAATTTTTGACGATTCTATAATCTTTTTCTCTTATAAAAATGAATAAAATCCCATGATAAAAGTTTAGAAGCTAAATAAAATAATAGTATTTTGTGACTAAAGAAAGTCTAACATCCGCAAGCTCTAGTGGCAAAGTCAAATTTAAAACCCAGTAGCTTGTATTCACTAGTTAATGAAAAGAGGTATGGCTAAAAGGTAGGGTTTCGCGTGTACTTTTACGAGGTAACATTTTTTTTATGCAAATTTAATAACATTTCTAGGTTAGTAATTATACAATTTATTTTTCTAAGGCTTTTGCTTAAAATGCATACGTTAAAAAAAAGAAATGTTTTTAAATAAAAATTTTTCATTACTACATTAATTTATATCTTTAAAAATACTCATAGTTTGCGAAGTTTTCTTTAATAAGACTGTCTTTATATTATGAAAGTTTTAATTTCATTCGTGTAATATGATACACCGAATCATCCCAAGATGAAAAGAAAGTGTGGCTTCGGGAAACAAACGTAAAGCGACGTTCGTGTCCTCGCCTCGGCTTGTATATAGGGCAAGAAGGTGTGGAGAACGCCTGCAGATTAGTCGGTGGTGAGCCCGAGGCGACGCGACTCGAATGCCAAGCCGGGCAATAACGAGGGGACGGAGACAATTTGCCAATTGGCGATTTGTTGACCCAGCAACCTCGCCCCGAATTTTTATCAATTTCGCCATTTTTCTGGCGCCTTGCCAAGCCGGCCGTCCGCCTACCCCCTAAGAGCCTCTTACGAGGACCTCACCCCTCCCGCCGCGTCCTTACGTATCGACAATCGATTTTGGGTCCCGCCGATAATTGCTCGATCGTTTGGACTTCCGCCGCTTCTCCTTTTTCCCCGTCCCGTTCCGTGCGGCGCGGCTCTCATTTATTTCCGGTTACGATTGTTTGCATATCGCTGGCTCGGGCATGTCGTTATTAAACGCCGGATGTCTCGAATATAACGAAGGCCGCGAGGGGCGAGATCGAGATAAAATTTCGCCGCGGCTCATCTCGACCCCGAGGTACGCGATTGTTTCTGTTTTCATAAAATTTTATGCTCGCGAAACGTCGAGCGCATCATTAAATGGACTTTATTTTTAGTGTACAGTTATACTCCTTTTGAATAATAAGGATGTTTTTCTCATTTATTATAAATTTTATTTATTTGCAAATATAACATAATCTTACAAAAACTTTTAAAGAAGTATATTTAATCTCTTTCCAGTAACATCGTGAATTATTGTTTGCATTGTATAAATAACATACATTGCCTCGTGTACAATAAATGAAATATTGAACTGATTTATATACGTATTTTCGAATGATATTTTCATACAAACATTAAAAAACATTGTCAAAAAAGCTATTAACGTAACAATATTAAAGTATTTTCAATTCAGAAGAGATATTTTAACTATATGTAAAAATTAACGACCTTAAATTATTCAATATCCTCAGGACAGTTCACCTTTCATACTTGATATATTATTATATCACCTACATTCAATTACATTCAAAATATAAAATTCTGATTAAAATTCCTCCTTCAATCATACCGGTATTCGCACCCAAATTAAAATTTATTTTTATCCTCGCACTACGCTTAGCAGCCCCAATTTATTTCAAAGTATTTAAGGAATAATAAAGTATACACGGCACGCTTAGCTCATATCCCTCATGGCGCGCACGCAAAAAAAAACTGTTCCCGCCGTCAAAAAATTCAGTGGCAAACTCGGTCGGCACGCGCGCGGCGCATAATTCACCCGGGCGTCGTTATAATATATTAAAACACCTCGGCGAAAGGTCGTAGACACATTTTCTTTTTTTTTTTTGTCGCCGCTTCGCTTCGGCTCGTAAAACACACTGCGATTTTTCGGCCCCTCCGAGGCCGCGGTACACTGCTGGCGGCGTGAAAAAAGGAAGCAGCCAAATGGAGCGAGAAAGAGGGACGATAAAACAAAAAACGCGGAGGAATAATTCAGGTCCAATATGGCGTAGAGTGTACGCGCTCAATTTTTTTTTTTTCGCCAAGCCTTTCGGCCGACGCACGCGTCTTTTTACCCGTCGCCTTTGCGCGCCCCTGTGCAAACAGCAGCCGCGCGCCCTCTTCAAAGCCCGGAAGGAAGTACAAACAGCCTCTAATCAGTTGGCCTGTCATGTTCCACTTTCCTTCGCAGCGGCGCGACGATGATTGTACGCGAAAGAGCGACATGAGGAAAAGCAAGTACGGTCGAGTGGAGATTGTTTAGGAAAATCTTTAAGACGAGTGAAGATGTAAATATACGCGCACGCCCCGGTGAGGGGGGGAGGGGCAAAGATGATTGATGCTTCTGTAAGCTGGAGATTTTCTAAAGTTTCTCTGACAGACATAATGGAGCGACTTTTTTATTGGGGGTACAAATTTTTAAAGGAAGCATATTGTTCGGAAAATATTATAGATTGGCCGACGTTATATTTGTTCGGAGAAACTTGGGAATGGCCGTAAGTTACTTTGAAATGGGAAACTTAAATTATTAACCAATAAATTGTTTTTGCGCAACTGAGCCCTTCACGAAGCCATTCATTTTTTTTTCTCCCAAGTATACAATACAGATTTTTTTTTTTACTAAACCTACTAAACAATTGGGTCTAACGAAATAAAAGGGCATCGCGAATCTTTGATATATGTATGTTACTGGTTTATACAGATTTTTTAAACCGCCAGTGTCTTGTCTTTTCCCTCTCTTATTATGCCGGTACTAATTCATGAATAATGTTTGACTCATCTTTCCCCACCTAAGATCTCGTTGAAAAGGTAATCTCGTTATTTCTAAAGAACGGTCACCTCTTCTAATATACACTGCGCTGAGCGATGCTCTTTGAAATTCAATTCCACGTAGCCGAGGACCCCTCCAACGTTGACTCTCATAACGGATAAATTAATTAATTAATCTATTTAGATTAGATATTTTGATGCATAAAGTGTTTCTCGTATTACATTTTTGTTGAGAATAAGATCGAAACGTACCACTTTCTAAAGTTCGAATAATCTAGCTCCGAAAGCTTAAGCTCGACCCGGACTTTCACACGCCCTATATATTCGTTGGGTCTTCCGAGTAAGACAGAAGAAACTAATAACCCTAAAAGTCTGAAACAAGATAGAAAAAGAAGGTAGGCCGCCGAAGATACACAGCGAGGCGAAAAAGTCGAGTACCACCGGGGACAGAATTAGCAGGGGTCTCCATTATTTAAATTCAGCAGATATAAAGGAAGGATCAAAGCTAAGTCTCACTCGGAGATATTGGCTGCTGAAGCCTTCCTCGCCACTTCAACCCACCTTACCTTTTTGAAAGCCGAGATAGAAAGAGACGGCAGGCGAGGAGAAAATCCACCTAATAAAATTCTTATATCCCGTGACGCTTTCATTCTTCTTCCGGCGGCTGCGGCCGTTCTATATCATCGTCATTATTATCAGCTCGCGCTACTTTATATTTATGGTTTTCCTCGTAAAATTATGGATAGAGCCCGGGATGGCACTCGGTTAAGAGGAAGGGGGGGTAGACCCCTGGCTCGGACCGACTCCCTCGTGGGTGCGAAAGACGAACAAAATGGCATTTTACGCCGGGCGAATGGAGCTCCCTCGATAAGCGAGCCCGGGAGTCACCTAATTTCGTCCTCGATAAGGGATGTATGAGAGGATAAGGAGTCGATGGCTCTCCGAAGATTTACCGTTTCGCGGGAATTTTCAATGAAGTGCTTGCGCGACGCCTCGTTCGCCTCTTTTACGCTGCAATATTTTCCCCTGGCATGAGTCTTAAAAAGCCAATCGCGCATATTCAGTAAATATATTTTGCAGATACTTTAGACCCGATTGAAAATAAAAATAAAATCTTCATGAATTTACCTGAAATTATCGAGCAATCAATATTCCTCAGCTCACTAATGAGTTCTCAATAGCATTTGAGCAATCGAAAATAAGCTTATCATTTATAGGTTTCAATTAAGCTATAAATATGACTACGCTCAAAAGTCAATTACGTTAATCTACTAAATCTGACAAATAAAGTCTCTTCAAGCAGCGACACATTATCCGCGAGATAATGAACGTATTATTGAACGCATAACTTCCCCGTACAATAATAAGCGGCTTTTACTTAGCATCGCGGCGCACACGTTGAAAGCTTAAGCAAGCACTTTTAACGAACGATTCGTCGACGTTTAAACCGGCGAAACAAAACGAGCACGGAGGAAAAGGGAGGGGCTGGGAAAACAGCGTTATAAAAAGACGCGCCACTAAAGTCTTGAACCTACAGCCGCGTAAAGCAAGTATAAACACCTTATGCATTTTTACAGGCGGCCTGGGAGAGTTTTTCTAGCCTTTTAGGAGTTAAAGAATACAAGAGCTGCGCGTCGCAAAATTCGAAATTTCGTTGCGTTTTTCTGAAGTCCGTTTAAGGCTGCATTGCATCTTTAAATTGCATCTTTAAAAGCATTTTACAAATAAAGGTCTTATTTTTTTACAAGCTATAGTCAATTCGTTTTTCTATCTTGAATGCTGTTACAAATTTTCATTTGATAAAATAATAGAAGGAAATTAATGGAATAGTTTTATCATTAAGTTCGAAGGTATCTTACTAACCGGATATCTTATTTCTTCGTGACCTATTCTACCGTTCTGTATTTGTTTATTTAAGTATTCAATAGAGAGTCTATAGATGGACTTATCATATTTGTCCAGGATAATTGAGATACAAACGACTATTATTTTTATTATTTATGCTAAATTCACATTTTCGGTAATATTTTGGCGTAAATAATGCACCTCTTTTTTAATTTTCTATTTTGGAATCCGTATTATCTTTTATTGTAAAAGAGGTCAGGGAGGTCATAAACCGGACAAGTTATTATTTCATTGGCGCATCTTTGTTTGCTGGCAGACGTATAATACGGATATGTGTCTAGTTGGCCTTTATTCTACCGTCTTCGGTCTGAAATGTAAGCAGCGGTGCACGACTGCCGCGTTCCTTTATTTTCTGCGACTCCCTTGTATTCTCTCCCGCCTGGAAACCAGCGAGCTTCTTCGTTTCCGAGGCACCGCCCCAAGCCCGTGACCGTAACAATTATTACGAACCCGGAAAATATTAAAGCGATTTTTACCCTCTGCGGGTTGCAATTTTGGCGATGTTTTGAATAAATTTGGTATTGGTATGTAGATTATAACATCAAAGCTTATTATAGTCTAAAAATTCAGAATATTCGAAGAATTTATGGTATTACGTCAGCCAAAACTGAAATCAAAATTAAGCGTAAAATTAAGTAAATTGAGTTGAAATAGTTTCAATTTTGACAAATAACAATGAAATGAATAATGCTTGCGATTATATACGATTATTTAAATACTGATTTAATTAGGTAAATTAGCTTTATTAACAAATTAATAACTCAAAAATTAATAAATTAATAGTTAATTTGATAAAAAAACCGATAATGAAATGTCAAACTGAGTTATTGTGGTGACAGTTATTTCTGTATATAAGATTCTGATGTTGTTTAAAAATCTCATTTGCTCCCCCATTTTTAGAGAAAAGAAAGACGTCTCAGTTATAATTATAATTAAAACTGAAAGACGTACTTTTAATTTTCGACTTTAATTTGATCAGTGATACCTTGGCTAATATTGCCAGAATAAACAATGGATGAAAAGAATTGTAGTTGAAAATTAGATTATTAACATCTTACTGCCATCTCAAGTTTGCACATATTTTTACTGTTATGTTTAAATTTCATTTTAAAAATTAAAAATTATAAATTAAAATCTAAACTGAATCTCAAATGTTGAATCGTTCGCGATTCATTCCCCACTGCGGCGTCTATTGCCCTTCACTTTACGCTTTTGCGCGCACTTTCTTCGTTCAAGCACCGTTGCTCCCTCCCCGAGGAATTCCTGCAAACAAGGGATTTTCCGGCAGCCTCGACGAAAAACCAATAGCTCCCCGAGCAATAAGTCACTTAAACAAAATTCCGCGTAAAAATTCTATGGATATTCGATTTTCCGATCTGCATGAAATTATTAATATTTCTCCGTCCCTTTTATTTTCCACGGGGCCTCGTTCGTCAAATTCGCTCGATCGGGATTAAATCTCAAATCAGCAGTAGTAAATTCTGAGTTCGCGCCGTACGATTTTGTTCCCAGCTAACGCCTCGCCGCGCTAAGCGACCGCGTAATTTGCTTTTCGCTCGTTCGCGCGAATTTGTCGCGGTCGCTCAGGCAAACGGGAGAAAACTGAGTTTAATCAATTTTAACGGGGAGGCGGCTCGATCGTCCTCTCTTTTTTTTCCGCTCATTCATCGGCTCTCGTGGCATTGGTAAACTCGCGCGCGCGCCGAGCCTTTGGCCCGCGCGCTCTCTTTTGCCGTATAACGGGTCAAAAGTTTCTCGAACGACTGCGGCCGTCATTTACGTTGTCCACCATCCGTTGAATGCAATTAATTGCTGGGGGGCCCACGGGTCGAATGTAAATATAGAGTTCGTTTAGAGTGACTGAATGAATTTGCGTCTCAAAAGACACTCGGACCGACAGCGCTGAATTTTTTTTTTTCATTTAAATTCAAAATAGCACGCGAATGAACCTAGCATTTTCATTACTTAGTACAGTTTTATTAAATTTTCGAATGAATGTTTTTATATTACTTTCTATCGTTAATTAAAAAATGTATCGAGTTTCAATAAAATCTATATTAGAATACCGAAAAAAATTTCTTATTTAACTAACACAATAAAGCACCTGAACAAATATATCAGTGTCACGGCGGAATGACGAGGGGAGAAGATAATTTTGAGTTTCGCGCGATCGAAAGTCAAGATGACGGTCGAATTCCGCTGACGCCACGAGAAATTGTTCTCGCTTCTGCAACAGTGACCAAGGCACCCGGTACATCGAATTGGTAAATCGTTCGGACCCTCGAAAGTACACAAGCCGCACACTTCGGTCGCACTTACTCCGTGCGCCCTCGCCATTTATACACCCGCATTCAGCATTTCCGTTGTAGCCGAGGGGGCCGGCGACGGCTACTACGAAAAGCTGATTAAGCCCGCGGCTCGTTGCACGGGCTGTTTGCCGTGCGGCGTCAGTCCATTCACCACCCGGAGCACGCCTCATTTGCCATTTTTGCGGACGCGACGAGTGCAATTATCCCAGGGGGATCGAAAGCGGGGTCTTCGGAGTCCGAGGCTGCAATCAAACAAATATTTTCCGAACCTTTTTCTTCGGCGTCTCGAATTGTAAGATCCGTTTGCAGCGGGAAAATAATCAAGCCTCGCGATTTATTCCGAGTCATTGCTCGCAGTGACAATACAATATTTTTCTGTACTACTTCGGTTTCTTTTTAACTTTTGTACTTCGTAGACATTCTTACTGGAAAATCGAAGAGACGGAGAAGTGTCCCTAATGGTAGTGAATATACTTTTTATCTTGCCAAGAATGACGAAGAGAAATCGGAGCGAATGAAATACGGATTGGATTTTTTGAAAACTTTTTTAATCAACGGCTGTTGCCTATTAATCATAAACTTATTTACATTCATTTCAGAGCGATATAATAAATATACCGTTTACGTTACGTCAAAATAAAATTCTAAGCATAAGTATATCAAACAATAATTTATCTTTATGGAATACCAAGAATAAGGTTTTCTTTCTGCTGATAAATTGAATCAACTAATGGATTACATTTATTTATTTTCTAATAAAAATGAATGTTAATGATTCTAATCTAATTATTAAAGTGACATGTGTTGCGCAATAATTTATATTGCCTTCTACTTTATAACTTGTAATTTTTTTCTATCTAGTTAAATGCTACTGCATCTTCATTTACGTATTTGATAATCAATAAAAATTTCGGAATTTGTATGTAACTCATAGAATCAGATTTACATTTAAAAGGTAACACACCTTAAATAACATTTATAATATGTTTTTAAGAAAACTTAAAAATCACTATTACAAAGCTTCCTCGAGGAGGAAGCAAAAAATGAAATCAGTCACATCGGAACTCCCGTCTCTCAAAAATTCCACGCATACAAAAATAAAGAACATTGAATAAAACAGTTCCTCGAGCAAAAAAAATTATTAGTCCGCAAAAGCGCACAGCAAAAGAACCACAAATTCCAATAAATTCAAGAGGAACATATCCAGCTACAAAAGCTGCTCGCAAAAAACAAAAAAAAAAAAAACTGCGGACTAGCGCGAGAGACACTAAGGCGCCCAGAAGTAATCCAAAACCGTCGCGACTGGAATTCTCGCATTCTTGCATTCGGGAGTCGGGAGGACCGGCGGCGGTAATCTCATTTATAACATAAAAGCTCCTGTAGCGAGGACGAAATTACTCGTCCCACCCACCCCTCGAGGTATCGCGAGGGAAAGCACCCGGCGCACGGTTGTCCCGCGAATCCGGCGAAATCGCACAGCCACAATGTGCCCCGGGTGGATAGAGACGCCGCCTAATTCCCACGCGGGGCTAATTCCGCGAAAAGCGCGCGAGTCCGCGCGAAACGTTCTCCCGCCGGCGGATTAGCGCCGAGACCGTCGAGCGCCATCCGAACGGCCGATCGTTAGCACCACACGGCTGCCAGGGGCGATTGATTAGGACGCGCCTGATGAGCGAATTTTCTCCCGCTTATCTCCGGCTTTTCAATTCGATTCGTCGCTCTCGGCGGAAAGGGGTAAAAAGCTTCCATTATTCTGCAGGAAACATGTTTCATCCTCCAACTTGTTAAGTGCATTTTTAATTCAAAAGAAGCGTTACTTTTAGTAAAAGAATTTAATCTGCAAACGGATATTTCGTAATTATTAATTCAGAGTTTTCTTTTAATTTTTGACGGTAAAAGCGTTCAATATACATATAATAAATGCAGACTTTTAAAAATATTGAAGTTTTTAAAATTTTTTTCACTTTTTCCGATGGGTTAATAAAATTAAATAATCTCTCGAGATCGAAGTAGATTTTAAATAGATTATTTTCTTTGAAAAATAAATTGAGTTACATTAAAATAAATTTTGTTGACCAAAGAAAATTGACTTTGCGCGGATGAAAAAGTGATAAAATAGTAACAAAGGTAAAAGTTGTAGGAAAAGTTGCAACAGTTAATTTCAATATTCTCGTAAACTGTAGGAAAAATTTCAATAGTTTCTTAACAAATTTACTAAAGCTATGGCAAAATTTAATAATATCAGCCTCCAAGGACATTACAACTAACTTTTCGCAATTTTTAGAGTATTTTTCACCGTGATATAATTTCGCCCTTTCTCATCGAGAAATCCGTTCGCAATAAGACCGGCAACTTGGCTAAAAGCATTGCGATCCCAAAACGCGCAAGGCGGTACAACGGGTACCTGCCAGCTAGCAATTAAATCGAGCGCCAAATCAATCTTCCGTAATTAATAGCGAACTGCGAAACCCGTGAGGCCGAAATCTCCGGCGCCTTTGGCGCACAGCGGCGCGCGCGATGCACGAGCGAACGCCTCGTTCCCGCACAGAGGCCCGGCCCGGCGTATAAGATCGATCGATGCCCAGCGGCGCGTCGGTAATAAGATTTTTCCGAGGCCCCGGCTACCCGGGCGGAGCCGATTCTATTATGCCGGGGCTCTTTGATCCGGCATCCGGAGTGCGAGCGCGCGGCGTCGACGCACGGCAAAGTCGGCTAATTGGGACGGCCCGGCGCGCGCGACCTTCGATTTCCAACTCGCTCTCGGCCGCGATTCGTTATGAAATTTAACGAGTCGCAATGCTAACTGCCATCGCTGAAACACATGCCGATTACGCCAATTATTCCCATTGCGTAATGTACCGGAGGATGGGATGCGAGGCTCATCGTTTTAATGATCTTGAGCTTCGATAATTATTTAATTATGAAATGATCATTATTTTATAAGTAGCGGCTTTTCAAAATTAAGGTACTGATACAAAAATGATCCGTTTTCTATATAAAAAAAAACAATTTTACAATTATGTGCAATATTTCATAAAAAAATGTTACGAAAATATCTAAATTTAAAAGAGTGAATATTCACTTATTCTACGTTATAATGCGTTCACTTTTTCTATACGTAGACGTCTTATAATGTTAAAAGAGTGAATATTCACTCTTTCATATTTAGAGAGAAAATTCCACCAAAAAGTTTTTAACGTGTAGCAGACTCTCAGAATAAGGATACTTATCCATTTGAGAGACATACTTTATGAGACTTCGAATACTGTGCTAATGATAACTTTATATAGATTTCAGACAATTTAAAATTTTTCTTTTATTAGATTGGCAATATGGTACATATATTATATTTTACGGAATTAACCGATCATTGCTGTTTTAGTAACTCGGGGCTTCACTGAACGTCACTTAAAATGCATATGCCAATATCACTTCATTTACGGTAAAATTGTCTAGAGTGAATTCGGTGTATCAAAATAACTTGTAATTCAATTTTTTATATCCGGATAAATGATAGTATTATTCGTAGAGCTTTGGTAATGCAGAGAACGATATTAATTCGCTGAATTGAAATATTTTTGCAACAAACATGAACTGAAATAGAAACGATAAAAAAATCGTGAAATAAATGAAGGGGAGGGAAACCCGAGGCTAAGGGAAAAAAAGTATAAAAGAACAGGCAGTCGCTTTCCGACATTCATTAACATACCATGTTTATGCAGAAGTCGCAACGACGGTCATATGACAAAGTGCACCCTAATGTATCTGGGTTATTCTCGGGTAGGGTTTGGGTTTGTTAAACGAGTTTAATTAATAGGTTATCAACAGAGTTCTTTTCTATTCTAATAATACTACAGTAATCCATTTTCAATTAGTCTCTAAAAAAGATTATAAATTGATTGATAGGCGATCGAACTTTGAAGTTTTATACAAAAAATTTCATTACGTCCGTCACAGAACGTCGAAGTTAACATTTT